>OZ022327.1:66222636-66646702 GCA_963989225.1 Dromius quadrimaculatus | reverse complement strand
GATTAATCTAGATTACGAAAATGACCTTAGAATTGCTATGCGATTAGTATTTTCGAGATATAGCCGTTTTAAAAATTGTATTTTTTGCAAAAATTACTGATTTTTTTTTCGCTTTTTCGATGTTTTTGGTGTCAAAATAAATAGAATGATTAATCTAGATTACGAAAATGACCTTAGAATTGCTATGCGATTAGTATTTTCCGAGATATAGCCGTTTTAAAAATTGTATTTTTTGCAAAAATTACTGATTTTTTTTTCGTTTTTTCGATGTTTTTTGGTGTCAAAATAAATAGAATGATTAATCTAGATTACGAAAATGACCTTAGAATTGCTATGCGATGAGTATTTTCCGAGATATGGACGTTTTAAAATTGTATTTTTTTGCAAAAATTACTGATTTTTTTTTTTTGCTTTTTCGATGTTTTTGGTGTCAAAATAAATAGAATGATTGATCTAGATTACGAAAATGACCTTAGAATTGCTATGCGATTAGTATTTTCCGAAATATAGCCGTTTTAAAAATTGTATTTTTTGCAAAAATTACTGATTTTTTTTTCGTTTTTTCGATGTTTTTGGTGTCAAAATAAATAGAATGATTAATCTAGATTACGAAAATGACCTTAGAATTGCTATGCGATGAGTATTTTCCGAGATATGGCCGTTTTAAAAATTGTATTTTTTGCAAAAATTACTGATTTTTTTTCCGCTTTTTCGATGTTTTTGGTGTCAAAATAAATAGAATGATTAATCTAGATTACGAGAATGACTTTAGAATTGCTATGCGATAAGTATTTTCCGAGATATGGACGTTTTAAAAATTGTATTTTTTGCAAAAATTACTGATTTTTTTTTCGCTTTTTCGATGTTTTTGGTGTCAAAATAAATAGAATGATTAATCTAGATTACGAAAATGACCTTAGAATTGCTATGCGATAAGTATTTTCCGAGATATAGCCGTTTTAAAAATTGTATTTTTTGCAAAATTACTGATTTTTTTTTCGCTTTTTCGATGTTTTTGGTGTCAAAATAAATAGAATGATCAATCTAGATTACGAAAATGACCTTAGAATTGCTATGCGATTAGTATTTTCCGAGATATAGCCGTTTTAAAAATTGTATTTTTTGCAAAAATTACTGATTTTTTTTTCGCTTTTTCGATGTTTTTGGTGTCAAAATTAAATAGAATGATTAATCTAGATTACGAAAATGACCTTAGAATTGCTATGCGATTAGTATTTTCCGAGATATAGCCGTTTTAAAAATTGTATTTTTTGCAAAATTACTGATTTTTTTTTCGCTTTTTCGATGTTTTTTGGTGTCAAAATAAATAGAATGATTAATCTAGATTACGAAAATGACCTTAGAATTGCTATGCGATTAGTATTTTCCGAGATATAGCCGTTTTAAAAATTGTATTTTTTGCAAAAATTACTGATTTTTTTTTCGCTTTTTCGATGTTTTTGGTGTCAAAATAAATAGAATGATTAATCTAGATTACGAAAATGACCTTAGAATTGCTATGCGATTAGTATTTTCCGAGATATAGCCGTTTTAAAAATTGTATTTTTTGCAAAATTACTGATTTTTTTTTCGCTTTTTCGATGTTTTTGGTGTCAAAATAAATAGAATGATTAATCTAGATTACGAAAATGACCTTAGAATTGCTATGCGATTAGTATTTTTCGAGATATAGCCGTTTTAAAAATTGTATTTTTTGCAAAAATTACTGATTTTTTTTTCGCTTTTTCGATGTTTTTGGTGTCAAAATAAATAGAATGATTAATCTAGATTACGAAAATGACCTTAGAATTGCTATGCGATTAGTATTTTCCGAGATATAGCCGTTTTAAAAATTGTATTTTTTGCAAAAATTACTGATTTTTTTTTCGTTTTTTCGATGTTTTTGGTGTCAAAATAAATAGAATGATTAATCTAGATTACGAAAATGACCTTAGAATTGCTATGCGATGAGTATTTTCCGAGATATGGACGTTTTAAAATTGTATTTTTTGCAAAAATTACTGATTTTTTTTTCGCTTTTTCGATGTTTCTGGTGTCAAAATAAATAGAATGATTAATCCAGATTACGAAAATGACTTTAGAATTGCTATGCGATAAGTATTTTCCGAGATATGGACGTTTTAAAAATTGTATTTTTTGCAAAAATTACTGATTTATTTTTCGCTTTTTCGATGTTTTTGGTGTCAAAATAAATAGAATGATTATTCAAAATTACGAAAATGACCTTAGAATTGCTATGCGATTAGTATTTTCCGAGATATAGCCGTTTTAAAAATTGTATTTTTTGCAAAATTACTGATCTTTTTTTCGCTTTTTCGATGTTTTTGGTGTCAAAATAAATAGAATGATTAATCTAGATTACGAAAATGACCTTAGAATTGCTATGCGATTAGTATTTTCCGAGATATAGCCGTTTTAAAAATTGTATTTTTTGCAAAAATTACTGATTTTTTTTTCGTTTTTTTTCGATGTTTTTGGTGTCAAAATAAATAGAATGATTAATCTAGATTACGAAATGACCTTAGAATTGCTATGCGATGAGTATTTTCCGAGATATGGACGTTTTAAAAATTGTATTTTTTGCAAAAATTACTGATTTTTTTTTTCGCTTTTTCGATGTTTCTGGTGTCAAAATAAATAGAATGATTAATCCAGATTACGAAAATGACTTTAGAATTGCTATGCGATAAGTATTTTCCGAGATATGGACGTTTTAAAAATAGTATTTTTTGCAAAAATTACTGATTTTTTTTTTCGCTTTTTCGATGTTTTTGGTGTCAAAATAAATAGAATGATTATCTAGATTACGAAAATGACCTTAGAATTGCTATGCGATAAGTATTTTCGAGATATGGCCGTTTTAAAAATTGTATTTTTTGCAAAAATTACTGATTTTTTTTCCGCTTTTTCGATGTTTTTGGTGTCAAAATAAATAGAATGATTAATCTAGATTACGAAAATGACCTTAGAATTGCTATGCGATTAGTATTTTCCGAGATATAGCCGTTTTAAAAATTGTATTTTTTGCAAAAATTACTGATTTTTTTTCGTTTTTTCGATGTTTTTGGTGTCAAAATAAATAGAATGATTAATCTAGATTACGAAAATGACCTTAGAATTGCTATGCGATAAGTATTTTCCGAGATATGGACGTTTTAAAATTGTATTTTTTGCAAAAATTACTGATTTTTTTTTCGCTTTTTCGATGTTTCTGGTGTCAAAATAAATAGAATGATTAATCCAGATTACGAAAATGACCTTAGAATTGCTATGCGATAAGTATTTTCCGAGATATGGCCGTTTTAAAAAATTGTATTTTTTGCAAAAATACTGATTTTTTTCCGCTTTTTCGATGTTTTTGGTGTCAAAATAAATAGAATGATTAATCTAGATTACGAAAATGACCTTAGAATTGCTATGCGATTAGTATTTTCCGAGATATAGCCGTTTTAAAAATTGTATTTTTTTGCAAAAATTACTGATTTTTTTTTCGTTTTTTCGATGTTTTTGGTGTCAAAATAAATAGAATGATTAATCTAGATTACGAAAATGACCTTAGAATTGCTATGCGATAAGTATTTTCCGAGATATGAGCGTTTTAAAAATTGTATTTTTTGCAAAATTACTGATCTTTTTTTCGCTTTTTTCGATGTTTTTGGTGTCAAAATAAATAGAATGATTAATCTAGATTACGAAAATGACCTTAGAATTGCTATGCGATTAGTATTTTCCGAGATATAGCCGTTTTAAAAATTGTATTTTTTGCAAAAATTACTGATTTTTTTTTCGTTTTTTCGATGTTTTTGGTGTCAAAATAAATAGAATGATTAATCTAGATTACGAAAATGACCTTAGAATTGCTATGCGATGAGTATTTTCCGAGATATGGACGTTTTAAAAATTGTATTTTTTGCAAAAATTACTGATTTTTTTTTCGCTTTTTCGATGTTTCTGGTGTCAAAATAAATAGAATGATTAATCCAGATTACGAAAATGACTTTAGAATTGCTATGCGATAAGTATTTTCCGAGATATGGACGTTTTAAAAATAGTATTTTTGCAAAAATTACTGATTTTTTTTTCGCTTTTTCGATGTTTTTGGTGTCAAAATAAATAGAATGATTATTCTAGATTACGAAAATGACCTTAGAATTGCTATGCGATAAGTATTTTCCGAGATATGGCCGTTTTAAAAATTGTATTTTTTGCAAAAATTACTGATTTTTTTTCCGCTTTTTTCGATGTTTTTGGTGTCAAAATAAATAGAATGATTAATCTAGATTACGAAAATGACCTTAGAATTGCTATGCGATTAGTATTTTCCGAGATATAGCCGTTTTAAAAATTGTATTTTTTGCAAAAAATTACTGATTTTTTTTTCGTTTTTTCGATGTTTTTTGGTGTCAAAATAAATAGAATGATTAATCTAGATTACGAAAATGACCTTAGAATTGCTATGCGATAAGTATTTTCCGAGATATGAGCGTTTTAAAAATTGTATTTTTTGCAAAATTACTGATCTTTTTTTTCGCTTTTTCGATGTTTTTGGTGTCAAAATAAATAGAATGATTAATCTAGATTACGAAAATGACCTTAGAATTGCTATGCGATAAGTATTTTCCGAGATATGGCCGTTTTAAAAATTGTATTTTTTGCAAAAATTACTGATTTTTTTTCCGCTTTTTCGATGTTTTTGGTGTCAAAATAAATAGAATGATTAATCTAGATTACGAAAATGACCTTAGAATTGCTATGCGATTAGTATTTTCCGAGATATAGCCGTTTTAAAAATTGTATTTTTTGCAAAAATTACTGATTTTTTTTTCGTTTTTTCGATGTTTTTGGTGTCAAAATAAATAGAATGATTAATCTAGATTACGAAAATGACCTTAGAATTGCTATGCGATAAGTATTTTCCGAGATATGAGCGTTTTAAAAATTGTATTTTTTGCAAAATTACTGATCTTTTTTTCGCTTTTTCGATGTTTTTGGTGTCAAAATAAATAGAATGATTAATCTAGATTACGAAAATGACCTTAGAATTGCTATGCGATTAGTATTTTCCGAGATATAGCCGTTTTAAAAATTGTATTTTTTGCAAAAATTACTGATTTTTTTTTCGTTTTTTCGATGTTTTTGGTGTCAAAATAAATAGAATGATTAATCTAGATTACGAAAATGACCTTAGAATTGCTATGCGATGAGTATTTTCCGAGATATGGACGTTTTAAAAATTGTATTTTTTGCAAAAATTACTGATTTTTTTTTTTTTGCTTTTTCGATGTTTTTGGTGTCAAAATAAATAGAATGATTGATCTAGATTACGAAAATGACCTTAGAATTGCTATGCGATTAGTATTTTCCGAAATATAGCCGTTTTAAAAATTGTATTTTTGCAAAAAATTACTGATTTTTTTTTCGTTTTTTCGATGTTTTTTGGTGTCAAAATAAATAGAATGATTAATCTAGATTACGAAAATGACCTTAGAATTGCTATGCGATGAGTATTTTCCGAGATATGGCCGTTTTAAAAATTGTATTTTTTGCAAAAATTACTGATTTTTTTCCGCTTTTTCGATGTTTTTGGTGTCAAAATAAATAGAATGATTAATCTAGATTACGAGAATGACTTTAGAATTGCTATGCGATAAGTATTTTCCGAGATATGGACGTTTTAAAAATTGTATTTTTTTGCAAAAATTACTGATTTTTTTTTCGCTTTTTCGATGTTTTTGGTGTCAAAATAAATAGAATGATTAATCTAGATTACGAAAATGACCTTAGAATTGCTATGCGATAAGTATTTTCCGAGATATAGCCGTTTTAAAAATTGTATTTTTTGCAAAATTACTGATTTTTTTTTCGCTTTTTCGATGTTTTTGGTGTCAAAATAAATAGAATGATCAATCTAGATTACGAAAATGACCTTAGAATTGCTATGCGATTAGTATTTTCCGAGATATAGCCGTTTTAAAAATTGTATTTTTTGCAAAAATTACTGATTTTTTTTTCGCTTTTTCGATGTTTTTGGTGTCAAAATAAATAGAATGATTAATCTAGATTACGAAAATGACCTTAGAATTGCTATGCGATTAGTATTTTCCGAGATATAGCCGTTTTAAAAATTGTATTTTTTGCAAAATTACTGATTTTTTTTTCGCTTTTTCGATGTTTTTGGTGTCAAAATAAATAGAATGATTAATCTAGATTACGAAAATGACCTTAGAATTGCTATGCGATTAGTATTTTCCGAGATATAGCCGTTTTAAAAATTGTATTTTTTGCAAAAATTACTGATTTTTTTTTCGCTTTTTCGATGTTTTTGGTGTCAAAATAAATAGAATGATTAATCTAGATTACGAAAATGACCTTAGAATTGCTATGCGATTAGTATTTTCCGAGATATAGCCGTTTAAAAATTGTATTTTTTGCAAAATTACTGATTTTTTTTTCGCTTTTTCGATGTTTTTGGTGTCAAAATAAATAGAATGATTAATCTAGATTACGAAAATGACCTTAGAATTGCTATGCGATTAGTATTTTCCGAGATATAGCCGTTTTAAAAATTGTATTTTTTGCAAAAATTACTGATTTTTTTTTCGCTTTTTCGATGTTTTTGGTGTCAAAATAAATAGAATGATTAATCTAGATTACGAAAATGACCTTAGAATTGCTATGCGATTAGTATTTTCCGAGATATAGCCGTTTTAAAAATTGTATTTTTTGCAAAATTACTGATTTTTTTTTCGCTTTTTCGATGTTTTTGGTGTCAAAATAAATAGAATGATTAATCTAGATTACGAAAATGACCTTAGAATTGCTATGCGATTAGTATTTTCCGAGATATAGCCGTTTTAAAAATTGTATTTTTTGCAAAAATTACTGATTTTTTTTTCGCTTTTTCGATGTTTTTGGTGTCAAAATAAATAGAATGATTAATCTAGATTACGAAAATGACCTTAGAATTGCTATGCGATTAGTATTTTCCGAGATATAGCCGTTTTAAAAATTGTATTTTTTGCAAAAATTACTGATTTTTTTTTCGTTTTTTCGATGTTTTTGGTGTCAAAATAAATAGAATGATTAATCTAGATTACGAAAATGACCTTAGAATTGCTATGCGATGAGTATTTTCCGAGATATGGACGTTTTAAAAATTGTATTTTTTGCAAAAATTACTGATTTTTTTTTCGCTTTTTCGATGTTTCTGGTGTCAAAATAAATAGAATGATTAATCCAGATTACGAAAATGACTTTAGAATTGCTATGCGATAAGTATTTTCCGAGATATGGACGTTTTAAAAATTGTATTTTTTGCAAAAATTACTGATTTATTTTTCGCTTTTTCGATGTTTTTGGTGTCAAAATAAATAGAATGATTAATCTAGATTACGAAAATGACCTTAGAATTGCTATGCGATTAGTATTTTCCGAGATATAGCCGTTTTAAAAATTGTATTTTTTGCAAAAATTACTGATTTTTTTTTCGTTTTTTCGATGTTTTTGGTGTCAAAATAAATAGAATGATTAATCTAGATTACGAAAATGACTTTAGAATTGCTATGCGATAAGTATTTTCCGAGATATGGACGTTTTAAAAATTGTATTTTTTGCAAAAATTACTGATTTTTTTTTCGCTTTTTCGATGTTTTTGGTGTCAAAATAAATAGAATGATTAATCTAGATTACGAAAATGACCTTAGAATTGCTATGCGATTAGTATTTTCCGAGATATAGCCGTTTTAAAAATTGTATTTTTTGCAAAAATTACTGATTTTTTTTTCGTTTTTTCGATGTTTTTGGTGTCAAAATAAATAGAATGATTAATCTAGATTACGAAAATGACCTTAGAATTGCTATGCGATTAGTATTTTCCGAGATATAGCCGTTTTAAAAATTGTATTTTTTGCAAAATTACTGATTTTTTTTTCGCTTTTTCGATGTTTTTGGTGTCAAAATAAATAGAATGATTAATCTAGATTACGAAAATGACTTTAGAATTGCTATGCGATAAGTATTTTCCGAGATATGGACGTTTTAAAAATTGTATTTTTTGCAAAAATTACTGATTTTTTTTTCGCTTTTTCGATGTTTTTGGTGTCAAAATAAATAGAATGATTAATCTAGATTACGAAAATGACCTTAGAATTGCTATGCGATAAGTATTTTCCGAGATATAGCCGTTTTAAAAATTGTATTTTTTGCAAAATTACTGATTTTTTTTTCGCTTTTTCGATGTTTTTGGTGTCAAAATAAATAGAATGATTATTCTAGATTACGAAAATGACCTTAGAATTGCTATGCGATAAGTATTTTCCGAGATATGGCCGTTTTAAAAATTGTATTTTTTGCAAAAATTACTGATTTTTTTTCGCTTTTTCGATGTTTTTGGTGTCAAAATAAATAGAATGATTAATCTAGATTACGAAAATGACCTTAGAATTGCTATGCGATAAGTATTTTCCGAGATATGGCCGTTTTAAAAATTGTATTTTTTGCAAAAATTACTGATTTTTTTTCCGCTTTTTCGATGTTTTTGGTGTCAAAATAAATAGAATGATTAATCTAGATTACGAAAATGACCTTAGAATTGCTATGCGATTAGTATTTTCCGAGATATAGCCGTTTTAAAAATTGTATTTTTTGCAAAAATTACTGATTTTTTTTTCGTTTTTTCGATGTTTTTGGTGTCAAAATAAATAGAATGATTAATCTAGATTACGAAAATGACCTTAGAATTGCTATGCGATAAGTATTTTCCGAGATATGAGCGTTTTAAAAATTGTATTTTTTGCAAAATTACTGATCTTTTTTTCGCTTTTTCGATGTTTTTGGTGTCAAAATAAATAGAATGATTAATCTAGATTACGAAAATGACCTTAGAATTGCTATGCGATTAGTATTTTCCGAGATATAGCCGTTTTAAAAATTGTATTTTTTGCAAAAATTACTGATTTTTTTTTCGTTTTTTCGATGTTTTTGGTGTCAAAATAAATAGAATGATTAATCTAGATTACGAAAATGACCTTAGAATTGCTATGCGATGAGTATTTTCCGAGATATGGACGTTTTAAAAATTGTATTTTTTGCAAAAATTACTGATTTTTTTTTCGCTTTTTCGATGTTTCTGGTGTCAAAATAAATAGAATGATTAATCCAGATTACGAAAATGACTTTAGAATTGCTATGCGATAAGTATTTTCCGAGATATGGACGTTTTAAAAATAGTATTTTTTGCAAAAATTACTGATTTTTTTTTCGCTTTTTCGATGTTTTTGGTGTCAAAATAAATAGAATGATTATTCTAGATTACGAAAATGACCTTAGAATTGCTATGCGATAAGTATTTTCCGAGATATGGCCGTTTTAAAAATTGTATTTTTTGCAAAAATTACTGATTTTTTTTCCGCTTTTTCGATGTTTTTGGTGTCAAAATAAATAGAATGATTAATCTAGATTACGAAAATGACCTTAGAATTGCTATGCGATTAGTATTTTCCGAGATATAGCCGTTTTAAAAATTGTATTTTTTGCAAAAATTACTGATTTTTTTTTCGTTTTTTCGATGTTTTTGGTGTCAAAATAAATAGAATGATTAATCTAGATTACGAAAATGACCTTAGAATTGCTATGCGATAAGTATTTTCCGAGATATGAGCGTTTTAAAAATTGTATTTTTTGCAAAATTACTGATCTTTTTTTCGCTTTTTCGATGTTTTTGGTGTCAAAATAAATAGAATGATTAATCTAGATTACGAAAATGACCTTAGAATTGCTATGCGATAAGTATTTTCCGAGATATGGCCGTTTTAAAAATTGTATTTTTTGCAAAAATTACTGATTTTTTTTCCGCTTTTTCGATGTTTTTGGTGTCAAAATAAATAGAATGATTAATCTAGATTACGAAAATGACCTTAGAATTGCTATGCGATTAGTATTTTCCGAGATATAGCCGTTTTAAAAATTGTATTTTTTGCAAAAATTACTGATTTTTTTTTCGTTTTTTCGATGTTTTTGGTGTCAAAATAAATAGAATGATTAATCTAGATTACGAAAATGACCTTAGAATTGCTATGCGATTAGTATTTTCCGAGATATAGCCGTTTTAAAAATTGTATTTTTTGCAAAAATTACTGATTTTTTTTTCGTTTTTTCGATGTTTTTGGTGTCAAAATAAATAGAATGATTAATCTAGATTACGAAAATGACCTTAGAATTGCTATGCGATAAGTATTTTCCGAGATATGGGCGTTTTAAAAATTGTATTTTTTGCAAAATTACTGATCTTTTTTTCGCTTTTTCGATGTTTTTGGTGTCAAAATAAATAGAATGATTAATCTAGATTACGAAAATGACCTTAGAATTGCTATGCGATTAGTATTTTCCGAGATATAGCCGTTTTAAAAATTGTATTTTTTGCAAAAATTACTGATTTTTTTTTCGTTTTTTCGATGTTTTTGGTGTCAAAATAAATAGAATGTATAATCTAGATTACGAAAATACGAGATATGGCCGTTTTAAAAATTGTATTTTTTGCAAAAATTACTGATTTTTTTTTCGCTTTTTCGATGTTTTTGGTGTCAAAATAAATAGAATGATTAATCTAGATTACGAAAATGACCTTAGAATTGCTATGCGATAAGTATTTTCCGAGATATGGCCGTTTTAAAAATTGTATTTTTTGCAAAAATTACTGATTTTTTTTTCGCTTTTTCGATGTTTTTGGTGTCAAAATAAATAGGATGATTAATCTAGATTACGAAAATGACGAGAGATACGCAATTGGCAATTACTATAGTTGGTCGACTATACATTTGGCAATATCTATTCGTAATTTCAAGACAATTGGACAAGAAATAAAAAAATGTTTTCGCTCTTATTTCTTCATAATTATTGGGTTTGCTGTTTTATTAATATAATATATATTTTCGACCGAATGTTGAAGAAAATTGAATGAAAAATTTATTATTCTAGTCCTTAAAAATTACTTTTAATGAATTTGACATTGTTTTTATCCTCAAATTATTGCCAAGTGGAAATAATTATTCAAAATCAATTCAAATTCAAATCTTTTTTTGCTGAAAAATTATACCAAATCAATATTTGTGGCTTTCAGCCTCCCCTTCTAGCCATTCCTTATTTCAAAAGTTTTAAAATATGTCGATGGTAATAAAAATTACAAATATAACAAAATTACTATTGTTGTTTTTTCAATCTTTCTCATTTTGATATTTATGAGTCGGGGAGTTTTAATATTATTTTAGCATTTCGCGGCAAGAACTCTGTTCCAGCATGTCCTCGATCTAGGATACGCTGAAATAGAGTCACCCTACAACTCTTAGCTCCGAGGTGTAAAGTGCCTCCCTAACACATGAGCTAGCCCTACCTAACACATTTTAATGGATCGCAACCTGAAACCTAAAAAAAATCTGAAACCTACAAAAGATTAGCGGGAGGGCAAGTGTAAGTGTCACTTAATTATGTTCCTGAACCAAGACCATGCGATGAAACCAGTGTGAAGCACCAATTCGATCCAAAGTCTTTACCTAATAATTCAGGAACGCGTGTAGTCTGAGGTTGCAAAGAAACACCGTGAACTGCTGAAAATGACCAAAGTGCAATGCGTAATACCAGGGCCGTACTACGCTTTAGTCTCTTTAAATTCCAGCAGACACAATCTGTGAAAAAAAAGCCTGAAAAAAAATACATACACAAATAAAAAAACAAATCCCACATCCCACCCTCAATCAAAACGTTTCGCGGCATGAAATTACAAATTGAGTTTAATATTTAACCGAATTCAAACCCCAAAATCAACTGTGTATTAATTTACTTTATATAAGTACAGCAAAAAATAACCCCTAATAAAAAATTGATTCAATCGCGAATGCGTTATGTTTTTTTTTTTGGTTCATCAGAATTTCAAATTATTTCCCTCGCTGGTACAGCTCTGGTTATTCAGAGCCATACAAGACCTCCCGCGTGGGTGAAGTCCCCTTGGACCCCACAAAATTTGAACGAGCGAATAAAAAAGTTAAGATGACTAAAAGTGAACGCGCGCCCCGCTTGTGTCATAAATATCATGATTGCATTGTTAATTTAATTGCATCAATATTTAAAAAGTTTATTTATAATCACGATATTTACTCAATAATTAATATTTATTAAAATATTATTTACTGAGGAATACAAAAGGCACAAGCCTAAATCTAAACACTAACCTTGCACACGTACTCTACAGCACCTCTGAAACAAAAGAAAAACAAAATCAATCACTTCAATTCAATTGAATTTATGTGAAATAAAGTCTCAATGAAATAAAGCCTCATGCACAATACGAAATTAGTAGTTAATGTTTGAGTTATGGTTAGGAACTTGTATATTTGAAATTAGAAATGTGATGACTGAATTTAAGTGGTTTATCTTCTGCGCATGCGTCGAAAATTTTCTAACCCTAAGATAATTTTCCTCCAACACTCTGTTGAGGCCGGTGAAGGAAAAGTTTATTACTTTCCTTAATCTAGTGTGTTTTGGGTTTAAACATCTATCTTGAAAGAAATAAAAATTAACAATGTAAACGTAACTATGGGAGGTTAGTTTTAAAGCAAGGGATGTAACATCTATTTGGACTAATTTGGAGTTGTTGTTGTCAATATATTCATTGAATGGAATATACTTAATAAAATTTCAATACACTAGTGGAAGAAGCAAGACGTAATTCGATGGCTGCTTTAATTTTGGTGTCTGTCCACTAGCACAAAGGCAGTGGATTCTTGATCGAGAAATTTGGTATAAAATTGGAAAAATTAAATTGGTGAAGAGTTTAGAGCCTTTTTGGAAAAACCATCAAAATTTTGGATTTGTATTGTTGGTAAATTGATATCAAGCAAGAAAATTAAGTCGAAATTTTTGATTAAAAAAGGTATCGTATCGTAAAGATATTTAATATATACAGTCCACTTTTTAAAATGTGACTTATTTAATAAGATTGTACCTGCCAAACTACTAAAGCCGTGATGTGAACAAGACTAACAAAAAAAAAAAAAAATTGAAAAATATTTACCGGTTTGCTGTATGCACAGTTCAGTCCGCTAGAACTCTGCAACTCGAACAGGAACTCATCTGGTTTCAGGAACACTGGAACTCTGCACTTCAAGATCTGCTGGCTTCAGGAACACTGGAACATCCGGAAATGAATTTTGCCTTTTCTTTTAAAATTTGTACAGGCATTTTAAAACTCTTGATGTTGCAATAATTTTTTTTTTAATCTTGCAATTAGCTTCTACCGTTGATACCGTTTTGATTTGCAAGGTCCTAACGGAAGTGGAGAAGCCCGAAGTATCCATAGAAAAAGCTTCCTTCAAGTTAAAAAGGCAGTCAAAGAATTGGCCAATATATCTTCAAATTGATTTGATCATTTCTGTAAATTGAAAAAAATTGTTTAAAATAAATATTAAAATATTTTAAAGTTTTTATTCACCTGTTGATTTGGCCATTGATTTTTTGAATTGTTGGATAACTTCCGTAATATTAATTGATATAGAAATCGAAACACACTACTGCAGTTCCTGATATTTTTTGTACTTCAATCTTCTTTTTAATGCTTGTGGACATAAATTTGTCGTTGCTAATTCCCAAAGAAACTCTTCAAAAAATACGACTAAATATTACCGGAAATCTGCAGGGGCGAAGCACAACCGATTATTTAAAATTGTATTCCTATTTTTACAACTAAGGGACTGGGGGTAACTTTTACGGTTAATACTGTTGTAGTAGACGAGTTGGTGGAACCAAGGGAGCTTGAACTTTGCACGAAAAGCTTTTCTGCAATTAAAATATAATTTATTAACAAGATTAAAAAAAAAAAAGGTTTGTCTTATTCACCTGTACTTTTTGCTATTTGCAAGTATCTTCTTGCTTCTGGCATCAAAGTTACTGACAATAATTGGAGTTACTTTTGGTTGTGTTTATTGTTGATTTTTCAAGTCCACTTGGGTAAATATTCAACAGGGTGGGCAGGGGACTCAATCAAATCATTAAATGCACATTTTTCGATCACATTTCCTCAAAATATTAATATTCACAGCACTGACAAAGCTATATTAATATCTTGGAACTGAATCTGCATTCAATCATTTGCTAAAACTAAAAATGTATAAATCCATATCTTTTGTTTCAAAGCGCCACATCAGGCTTAATTTTGGAAAATTAATTATGAAAATATTATTGGACAGACAAGATTTATGCATACGGCACAATTTTTAATGAAATTGGCCCATTTTAAATAATGCCACAGCCAAAGGATTAACAAATCGAATAAAATTACACAAATCTGCTACAAAACACGAAACTTAGCTCAATGGCTATCACATTATTCAAATAACTGTCAACTACATTTATTGTAGTTTTGTTCATCAATATACAAACTCAGTTAAATTTGGAAAAAATTTACTAAAAAAAAGTTTGTATAAATTTGGAAAAAAAAATTAATAAAAAGTTTGAGAACTGAGATTGCACACAACTTAAAAATAATACAAAAAGTGTATTCTTTTGCAAATTATCATGTTTGAATAATAAAATGAAGCAGCAGTTATTGGAGCTTTTTGTCGACTTGATGAGGTTGCAGCCAAATTTGTGGATGAAGCAGCGTACATAAATAAGCAGCAAGTTATTGAGATTTTGTGCAAAAAGAATACTTACATTAAAATACTTATAAATTAACAGATAAAATAATATCAAATATAAATATACACCATTAGGTGTAATAAAAACAAAATTTGAAAATAAAATTCAAGTACTAATAAGTAATTTCCACTTACTAATACTTTTTAAGAAAAGTTAATTATGAACATTTGATATTAGTTTTAACTGTTCAAAAATTGGGGAGCTTTGAAAGGGTGGACCTATCAAACAACCAAATGAACATTTAAATTTAAACATCTTTACAAAGTCTCGACATTTGATCATTTGACAAAATTGGGATCTTTATTGAGCACAATTTAAAAAAATTGGCTCATTCAAAATAATGCCACAGTCCAAGGATAAATTTATGGAAACAAAATTTGGAAAATATAATAAATTTAATAAACGGAATTTGGCGCAAGGGCTGTAACATTATTTGAATTTTTTATTAGGGGCAGAGAGGGCTTTGATTTACAATAAATGGAGGGAGAGAGTTGGTGATACAATTGTATTTTTTATTGGAAATTTGTTTCAACAGAGATCATTGTCCTTTTTAATTCCTTTTTTTTGGTGGTAATTATTTGCTGCTATTTTCGATTAGTAATTGAAACCTTCTATCTTCAATTGAATACTTCATGACTTCTATTTTGCTTCGGTAATTTGCTGCTTTTATTTTGCTGGCTGAACTGTCTAAATTTTCTTGGATCGGTAACCCATAGCTTCCATTTTCAATTAGATAATTGTTTGCTGCTGGCTGAATGAATCTTCTCCTGATTTTGTAAGCCTGGGAGCGAAACTCATTTCTGAGCTGACCAACCTGAAACATAAATTAATGTTGAAAAATTATATTAGCATTGTTTTTGTGACTTGGGCCTACATTATTGGCACTCCCTTGGGATTTATTATTATTTTGGATGTTAAAAAATATTAATCAATAACAAAAAATTGTTCTATATGAAATTGAATTCAAAATAAATATTTTCCAATAATAAACAAATATTCAGAAAATGAAATCCTAATAAATCTTTCTGCTTGTAATCTGTTGAAAACAGTAAGTGTAGATAAAAATTGAATTTAAAATCTGTTTGCAATCTGAATTAAAAATTGATGTATGTTGTTGTAGTTTATATCTGTTGGAGGGCCCTACGAGAATTTTGATCTTTCCTGATAATTTTATTTTATTTTAAACAGACGAAATTATGGATTTATTTCTAAAAAAATTCGAATACGGATTAATATTTTTAATATAATAATTATGTAACTACTAATGTGCCACATGAAAAAGATATAGCAGAAATATGATTTTTTCTGAAATATTACATAACATCTTGAATCACATTTCAAAAAATAGATTCTAAATCATAAAAAATGTATAAAATATGAAAAAGGAATAGAGAAAAAGGGCACATGCTTTTATACTGAAGCTTAGCCAAAAAATAAATTTAATAAACAGAAATAATTTTCCCAAAAGCTATGCATACCTTCAGAAGGCGATTTTTTTTTATCTCAATAGAGCTCTGCAGCTTTCTGGACCACATGAAAGTCTTTTCCACTATACACACTATAATATTTCCGCATTTTGAACACTATTTTCCCATAAAGTACTACTGAAATGTCCGTCTTTCTTGAATTCATGAATTCCTACATAGAACTATACCAAGCCCAACGTAGTGAAGCTACACCTGCTACATCACAGCGCGCTTGTTCAAACGGAATTTATCAATTAAAAATTATTAATACTAAATAAATCGGCACGAAAATGAAAGATTTTTAAATTATTTATTCTGATACTTTTGAAGTAAAATCTAACACAACTGATTCCAAACACGATTTTAAGGATTTGATGCTTTTTTGGTTAGTACTGGAATATCGCCCCATCTAAAATATTAAATTAAAGTTAGCTAACAAATTATAATTATAATTTTGACGTAATGTTACATACATAATATCGGAATTTTATATATACAGGGGGTTTGAAATAAAGTCCATGATATGAGATTACTTGAGCTATGATCATTCCAATTAAATAACAATATAATGTAAGAGAACTGTTTGCAAAATGGGTCCCTTGATCGCTCACAAAATTAATTTCAGACGTCATTTACTTCAATTACTGTGGTTGTAATATAGATGTACCACTATACTTTTTTGAGACCAAAGGACAGTCCCAACAATGAATTTTCAACAAAGAATCCGCACCAAAAAGGATGTGGAAGCTTTTTTTAAGTAATAAATAATTGATAATCGGTGTTTTAGCATCTGGTAGACAATTGAAAAATGAAATTAAAAGTTCCCAACAAAATTTTTGATACAATAGCCGTTAGCTAAAAAAATATATTTATTTGCCATTTATTCCAAACGAGCTTTGTGGTGCCACCTCTGCAACAAAATGTAAACTTATAGCTGGACTTGATCAAAATATCTAATGAAAAGTTCGTATATTGATATCTCGGAAAAATTCAATACATAATATTTAAGGGAGTTTTTGAATTTGAATTGCATATTCTAGGGTAGTAAATTACCTACCAAACGTTAGTCCAGTGATATCTTTAGATATTAATAAAGGGCAAAATACTGAAATTCATTTAATTTTAAATACATTACAATCGATAGTTTATAACAATCTAACAGGCAGCAGACATCAACTCAAATGACATATTTAGGTATTGTAAACAAGCAGTTAGTGAAGACACTAATTAAGATTAAACGTCAGCTCAGTTATTATTAGTGATTATTAGAATTAATTCAATTTCAAACACTTTTTATCATATTGATATCTCGGAAAATTTCTTTAGATAAACTTTTATGAACAATCAGTTGAACTGTCAAACTTCTTCTGGTATTTAATTGTGCTGCCATCTCTGTGTTGATCGCAGAACTTTTTCGAACTGTACAATTTGAAGTTTAACTGTTAACAGTTTATTATGCACATTTTTCATTTGCAATATTCAATTGATTCTCAAAATATATTTTCTTGCATTCAAAATACCCCGAGGGAGCTCTTTAATAACTTCAATTGTAAACTGGTTCTGCCATCTCTGTACTAAACAGTAAACTTCATTTTAGTTCAACCTTAGACTCATAGATGGCGTACATCAACCATTATATATTTTGAGGTTATCTGTCAAATTGATGCGGTCGTAAAATGTTTCCGTCAAATACTCAAAAAAAGCATTGAATCATAACTACGTAAAAATGCTAATTTGAAATGTAAAACAAGATAATACAGCTGTAGGTATTAATTTTATGCTCAAATTATTTATTATTGAGGTTATGTTATTATTAAGAACGTAAATATGAAATAAATTTACGTGAGTTTTGCAGAAGATTTCAGCCACCTATGCCTAAATACGTAATTGGAACAGCCTTCCAGGATTTTGAAAGGTTTTATATTCATAATTCCGTAATGAATTATCATCCAAAAGAGATAATGTACGTATTGAAGTAATATTTCACTAAATATGTAGTAACGTTGTTATTTTAGGGTCATCTGCGTGTATCTAGATGTAAACATCAATGTATCTATTAGCTAATTTATTGCTTATATCAAAGGTGATACGGAGAAGACTGCAGATATTATTTCAAATAATGAATTATTGCTGATGAAACAATTGACTATTCATAATCCGTTTAGGCCCGTTTAAGGGCTTCTATTCGATAATAAGGTATAAAATGCTTCATGTTTTGTTCCGTTTCTATGTACAACAGCAGATGCCATTTTATTGAAAAAACAATAACACTTGAATTGAACTAACCTTTCAAAAATCGGCAGAAAAATCAATCCTCTTGCTTGCATCCATTTTAACACTAAACAAATACAGTCAAATACATCACTCATTGCACTTATTTTCTTATAAAAGTCAGTCTAACAGTTCCACAAAACAAACATCGTACGTATTTCACCAACAAGTCTATTACGTGCAAGTTCATTCGTTTGACGAGGTTTTCCGAAAGCCTCATCGTACCATTACAATTTATTTATCGAATATTGCAATTTAACACGAAATTTTTATTTAAATATTACTAAGAAACATTCAAGTAACTGTTTTGATTATTTTTAGTTTAAAAATCACTGTTTTACATCAATAAATTGCTTTTTTAAACCCACTGACGCTATGTGGCAAAATAACAGCAAATAACAATTGAATTATGAATATCAACAACTTGCAAGAAGGGTGGGCCAATTTAGCGCCAAACTGAGACCGAATTAAAGAATTAATAATTCATTTTGAACAAATGTTGTATGAATATTATTAATAAACATTTAAATCACTATTTGCACACTTTTTTTGTAAATATTACTGTTTGACGTGAATAAATCTGTTATTAATAATCCAAACAATTTCCCCCGCGAAATGACAGCAAATAACAATTGAATTACGAAATCAACATATCCTGAAACAATGAAGTTATAAATATTTTTTATTAATTATAATTAAAGCTTTTTGTACCACAAGTAATCAATAAATTTTTGATACAAGCAGCTGTTTAAATAAATAAATATATTAACGTTTTATGTATTCCAAACGAGCTACGTGGTGCCATCTGTGTAACAAAATGTCAACTAATAGCTGGACTTTACGAAATGTTTATTGAGGAAATTTAAATTATTCTCAGAATTAGTTTAGTAGATAGTAGTTTCCAATATAATTCAGTTCAAATAAGTTCCAAGTCAGAAGTAAACTAAAAAACTCTCCGCAAGACAATAAATGCTTCCAAAGAAGTATTTGGAGAATCAAGTCATTTAAATCGTTCAAAAATATCAAATTTTATTAAAATTATATATTTAATATGAATAAATATGCCAAATAGTCGCTATTTTTTAACATTCATAAAAACTGTTTCTGAAATGTGCTAGGTGCTGCCACCTTCAAATGAATAGCTGAACTAGCTGGTCATTTGTTGGGCGACTATGTATTCTGTTTCGGCGGAGTAAAAAAAGGGAATTAAACAATTTCAGTCTTCTTTTAGTTATCATTATTAGGAAATATAAACTTTCTATTGGAAATTATTCTTTAATGTACGGTTATCTGCTGAGTATATAAAGTACGTAAATGATAAGTGACAGATTCTTGCAATATTTGTCTCTCATTCGAATAAAAAGTGTTGAATCTGGTTTTCAAATGAATAAAACAGTAAAAGCTACTAGGGGCTGATTTATTGCATTTATTTCAATGGAACTAAATTAGTAAATTATCTTGTTTTCTTTGGGGGTTATAATGTAAATGATTTGCTACTGGACCAATGGATCTAAACAGTTTTGGATTATCAGTCTAGAGAGTTTATTTTGTCTAGGATATTAAGACGAGATCTTTTATTACATCATATCCAATTATGTATATTTTATATTTTGAAAAGTTGATGTTTTTTTAAAGCGAAAAGGAGCTTTTCTTTCTGATTTTTTCATATTCGGTATCCAGCCTCCAAGCTTCAAATTAAATGCGAATTGTGCAAGAACTAGGGCCCCTACTTAAATTTAGATACACATATTTTGAAAAGTATTGATAAATTTGAATTTATCTCTTCATATTCTGATTCCATGAGCCTTAAACCTATACGAAAATATACTTTTCGTTAGAGAGTCAAATGAATTAATAAATATGTCACGAAATTGGTTTAAAAATGCAAAATAAAAAGCGAATTATGCAAGAATTAAAGCCCCTATTTAAATTTACATTGCAAATTTGGATTCACGAAATTGGCAGTGAAATTAAATTTATAAATAAATTATAATAAAAATCAATAGGGGCACTAATCAAAAGTAATAAGACTGCTCTATAAATCATAATGAAAATCAAAAGGATTTGTATTCTGACTAATCTATCAAAAAAGAAAAAATAATCACTGAAATTGGTTTAGAATTGTGATCTATAATGAGTCATATGTACAGGTGGAAAAAAATTAATTTGTCATTCTTTATAGTTGCCAATCACGAAATTAGCAATAAAAATAAAACTATAAGACAAATCCTAACAAAAATCAATAGGATTCTATTGGAATTAATTAATTGAAAAAGAATTGCCGAAATTGGTTCAAACTAAAAACGGAAATGTATGTAGATTTTTTAAAGGCAAATTTATGTCAATAAATATTTCATTTTGTGGAGGAAAGTCTTCTATAATATTTTTTCTAGTCAATACACCATGTGCAGATCTTATTTCTACAGCAGTCAATGACCGTTTATACTTCTTATTCTGCATATTTTCTTTTAAAAATTAAATATATTTCTAAATTTCCATTACTGTGCTAACCTTTATTCAAGAATGTTTCCTTAATCCTTTTCTTATGAACTTAAAAACTAGAAATTTTGCAAATATTTAATTATAATGCACCCTGTATCATCTATAAGACTAATTTGTAATATATTTCAACGTTTCGGCGAATTTAAAGCGCGACATTAACCCGCACTTGCTATCAAAATGAATATTCATAAAATATTAATTTGCGTTCTTTCCCATTGAAATTAAGTTTTAGGTTTCTTTAATTGTTAGGAGCATGAAATATTACATGAAATTCATTTGGTTATTTTGGTGCGCGTTAATTGTATTTCAAGCAAGGAAAATGCTTTGAGATACAGTAAATTAAATTTGTGAGTAAATATTACATAGTAAGTGTTTAATTTCTGTAGGGGAGCATATATAAAATACAGCTTGAACCGTTTTTATTCACCTATCGAGATTTTGATGAAAATATCTGTTTTGAGCATCCCTGAATCCATTTTGACTATTTTCGGCTTAGTGTCGGTACGTGTGTGCGTGCGAGCGTGCGTTCGTTCGTAATTCGCGAATCTCAAAACTTGTTGAATGTATAATGTTGAAATTTTGTATTTAAGTCTAATATAGGATCTAGTTGTGAACCTCGCATTATGGTGCCAATCGTCTGTACCGGAAATGCACTTTACTTGAAACTTTTATTCAATTTTGTTGTATAAATTCTTATTAAAATATTTAAAGAATTTTGTTTGTTTGTACAGATTTTGCGTCGTAACTTTTGCAAGCCGTTGAAATTGGGGTCAAATCACGAGCAAAAAATAACATTCTACAATTGGGTTGAATTTTCTCAACGATTTACAGCATGCAGCTGAATTTTTATATTCCAAAAACAATCTGCTGAGGCTATTACAAATCATAGCGATCATCCTAGCTTTACTGAGTTTGAAGTAATACAGCGTGAAAGTTTCCAACTACAATGAAACGTTCACAAAATCACAGCCCAGCGAGACGTGTTACAATCCTTATTTTTTTAGGTGGAATGCTTCTTACAAAATAAATCTTACCAAAAGATGTGAAAGTACAGGCATTTTTCATGAAAAAAATGATCCTTGTTCCTAATAAGATGGTCTCTAGGCGGGGTTAAACTGAACTGCTTCGCCATAGGTTGCACCCTATTGATTCGGGGAGAAGCAGCAACCGTCGGGTGGTGAACAAAGGTGCTAAAAAGAGACAAATAACATTAGTATATCTTTCTCCCTTACAAATAATATTCATAAAAGAAATTAATTTTACACAAAATGTCTCAAATAGTTCTTCCTCTAAAATTAATAATTAAATCTTGAATCACATTCCAAAGAAAGTACGGTTATCTGTTTAGCAAACAATACATACCTAAGACAGATCCTTGCAATATTTGACTCCCATTCGAATAAAAAGGGTTGGATCTGGTTTTTAAATGGATAAAACAGTAAAAGCTTCCTACTAGGGGTTGATTGATTGCATTTATTTCAATAAAACTAAATTATATTGTTTTCTTTGGAGATTATAATTGTAAATAATTTGCTATTGGGAAAATCGATCTAAGTTTTGGATTATCAGTCTAGAGAGTTTATTTGTCCAATACATTGAGACAAAATCTCTTATTACATCATATCCAATTATGTAGAATATTATATATTTTGAAAAGGTGATTTTTTTAAAATCGGTATACAACCTCCAAGCTCCAAATTTAATGTAAATTATGCAAGAACTATTCAAATTTAGATTCAAAAAATGCTCTTATTCTGTGGAGGAAAGTCCTCTCTTTCTAAAAAGCTATAATATTTTTCAAAATTTATAATGCAATCAGTTAAATTTCCATTATTGTGCTGCATTCAAAAATGTTTCAATTGAAGGCTTCCTTAATCCTTTTCTTCTGAACTTAAAAACTAGAATTTGTTCAACTATTTAATTATAATGCACCCTGTATCATCTTTAAACTAATTTGTAATATATTTCAACGTTTTGAAGAATTTAAAGCGCGACACTAACCCGCACTTTCATAGCATATTTTCCATTTGAATATATAAGGATAAAACAATAATAAAAATAACATTCACATTTTGATGACATTTTAAAAATAATATAAAAACAATTTTCAGCTTCTAAATGTATTTAAATCTTACGAACTATGTACTTCCAGTCGTTATTGGAGCTGAGAGAAGAATCTTATCGCTTGGAAGATGGTCCAGTTGTCCTTCCGGTAGTTTTCTGTAAATATTCAACAGTTTTTTCAATAAATAAACTCTTTGTACAGAAAAAACATTTTAATAATTTCTGGTTTTACTTTTGAAATTAATATTACTCATGTCTGATTTTATTTATTTTAGGGTGAATAAAATGTACTTTATTGAATGACAGTCAGCAATATTTCTATCAGGTATTTACAAAGTCCAAAAAAAAATTGGACATAGGTTCCCCGTCTCCGGGAGGTTTATTAATTAACCCCCCCTTCCTCTTGGAAGGTAGGTTTACTAATAAATCTCCAAAATACTATTTAGCTATAAAAACAATAAAACAATTAAATATTAAACGCCTGAAAGAAATATTACACATAAATAAATGATTGTGGAGCTCTTGGTTCTCAACTTTGAATTAGGGGAGTTGATTAAGCCCTATCACCTCGACAAGGTGTCTCCACTAGATAGGGGGGGGCCTGCGCAGGCGGAAAAGGGTGGAAAGGAACTAAAATTCTATCATACACTGAAAAACAAAAATAATTAAAGCACACACTCAAACATTCAGGTGGCCACCTTTCATACGCACATACACACACCGTCGCGACGCTGGCACTCTCAGCTCCTGAAAAGAAACAATAAACCAAAATTAATCTCAATATCAATATAACACAATATTCAATAGTCATTTCTTAACAATATTTTCAGGAAAATCAATAATGTCTACATAGAAAATTGTTTTAATAATTGTATATTAGGAAATATTAAGGCAATAGAAAGAATTTTCATTTAAATAATTGGAGCATTTTCATTACTTTACAATAGAGTTCGTGCTATAAGTCAATATTTTTATTAATTATTCAACAAAAAAAAAAGTATTTTCAGTTTAAACTAATTCTAAAATCAATTAAAATTTCATGAAAATATTGTTCGAAATCTATTTATTAATCATTCTAAAGTTTGTTTCAAATTTTGTGACTATTTTAAAATAAAATCAAGTTCAAATTAATAATTTGTTACTGTATTTATTGAAACTAAATTCAAAATTCAAAGTTCATGGAACATGAAAAAATTAAAAAATATGTTGGGGCAGCTATTTCAATTGATTTATTTGAAAAATTAGAATTTTTTTTGTAAGTTAAGGAAGTAACTAGTAAAATAAATAAGTCTGACTTACTGTTGAAGAACTGAGGGTGCCTCTGTCTGTCTTGGCTTCGCTCTCCTCTGGACTTGGGTCTCTCCTCTCCTGCAGGCTTGGATATCGGCCAGAAAGTAACGTCTTCCTATAAAATCAAACAAAAACATTCAAAATTAATTAATAAAGTAGCGCAATTGGTAAAAGAAGTCATGAAGCATATTATTTTATATTTAATTTTTAATATTTTAAAATGAAAATATTTATAATAACTTGCCAGTAAAACTGAAAGACGCCTCTATCTGACCGCCTACT
Organism: Dromius quadrimaculatus; assembly: GCA_963989225.1. NCBI lineage: Eukaryota > Metazoa > Arthropoda > Insecta > Coleoptera > Carabidae > Dromius > Dromius quadrimaculatus. The sequence continues at coordinate 66,622,121 of OZ022327.1, read as the reverse complement.
AAGCCCCTTGACTGGTGGACCTAGGGCTAGGCTGCTTGGCAGGACTGCTTGGTGGGACTGCTTGGCAAGACTGCTTGGCGGAACTGCTTGGCGGAACAGCTTGGCTCATCAACTTCACGTTAGGGCTCAACAATTGCCAGATAAAACTGTACAATGAGTACTCTCACAGTGTGCTTTAGAACGACCAGACAATAAAAGCCTAGTTTGGAATGAACCAAACCCGCAATCATTTGGAATGAACCAAATAGCGGCTCTCACTACCCAATCTGATCCGCCCCACATTGCGATACTGCAATAACGGTTTCGTAAAAATATACTAGTTCAACTAGTTTCGTAGAAATCACCGATAAAGCGTTCCCCATTGCACAATCGTCTCCGATCAAAAGATCGCCCCAACGACCCTTGTTTGCTCATTACTACCGTATTGACGGGACAGAACTACTAATTATAGTAGCTACTAGAAAAGTACCATGCCCTCTTGCCTGTATCATGCAAGTCTCAGAACTTGTGTCGGGGCCCTCGACACGCATTCCTGTGACTCTACCAATCATACGCCAGTGATCACCTCAAAGTGGGTAGCGAACCCACTCCATGCAACCGCTATTATGTATGAAAGATTCGACACAGGCTCAAGAGCACGCCTATCCGCAACGAGCAAACAAGGTAAGTGCATTCGGATTGAATACACTGTTTCAACCCTCTAGACTGCTACCCCCTCATGAATGGACTGCTACTTCCTTCCAAAATTCCTCTTCCATAATTTGTTTGTGTGTATGTGCATTCATCCAAATACCAAACACAATTCACATAAAGAATCATTCAAACACACACATCTAATTAGGTTTAGGAATAAGAGAAAGGATTTGATGATCCATTGTAAACCTGAAACAGAAAAAAAAAAAACCAGACTGCGCCCATCCATCCTGCACGAATTTGAACTCGGGTGTCATCTAATTGAACTGCAACTGCGGCCATCATCCTGCATCAATTGAAATTCGGGTTGCCATCTAATTGGACTCCTTTGAATTATTTATCTAAACTGCGCTCGTCATCCCGCACGAATTTGAATTTGAGTTGTCTTCTAATTGGGCTGCAAATCCTTTGGATTATTTCGTCTGCCCATTATATTTCCTAAAACAAAAATTTAAATATTTAAAATAAAATAAAACATTTAAAACTTCTTTCAAAATTTGTAATATAACGTACAAAATTTATTAAAATTTTAACTATTGAACATTCTTTAATCAATTAGTTGATACATCGGGCAAGAAAGAACGAAAAATAATTACGTAACACATCACGCCATGTATTCAAAAACTGAAAAATTCGATTTTAATGTAAAAAAACAGCCCAAATAATCCTTTAAATAATATATTTCGATCCAAAATGTGAATTTCAGGTTTTAAATTTGGATCAATTTCATTTTGGAAAAGTTTAAAATATAATAATTGCATAAAATTCAAAATTTTGCAATAAATAATATAATTTGAAAGCTTAAAAGCTTATAATAAATGAAATAAGTAAAATCAAAGCATTTAACTTGTAATAAATTGTAAGAAAAAATCCATTCACATTCCAAAAATTTTCCATTTTATTATTTATTGAATGAAATTAATTTCTGGTTAAAATAAACACTTACTTTGAACGAATTTGTTGATTCAATTCAAGCTACGTTTCCAAAAACAATTCTTTTCTTCAAGGTACGCTATCAGGGGACGCCAACCAATTAAGTAGTAATTAAGCAGCACTCTACTGTTTATACGTCCGATTTGTTCGACTACTGGTTTGTAAATGATCGTTTAATGGCGTCAGAAGCAGTTGAATCCTGGCCGGAAGCATCACCTTACAACTGAAAGCCAATCGTAAACTAATTAAATTATTATTACCAATAAGCAATAAGAATCTTGGCGCGTTACTATTTCAACAGGAAACTACCGTAAATAACATATTGGCATCATATTTAAAAACTGTACGAGATTAAAAATTCGGGTAAAATGGATCTGTTCTAAAAATATTAGGGCCGTTTGACCAGTGCATTAAATATTGCATTTTGCTTTACAATGCAAAAATTTTGTGCAATAAACTCTGATTTTATGTATTTTTTTTTTTTTCATTAAAATGCAAGGAAAAATACATACGTGTGTATTGTATATTACTATGTCAGGAACTTTCACGTAAACGCTAACAACAATTGTTCAAAAATTCAACTCAATCGGATGAGCGATGCACAAACGAACAAATACGACTCGTGCGCCACTTATTGTACGTTGATTTTACTGTCAAAAACCTTCAAAGAGCCAACAATAACAATATAAAATTTCAATGTAATCGGTCAATAGGTATCGAAATTTATCAATCTTAGATATATACAGGGTGTTTAATTTAAGCGGCATACTATTGCTATCTCAAGAACTATAATACATTTAAAGTTGGTTAAACGAACAAACAATTGCTATATTCTAGCGATACAAGTACAAGATATTTTAGATCAGTGGCTCTCAAAATACTTTTATTCGACTTTGTTTTTTTTTTCTGAATTCAACGATATATCATTTTTATGCACTCACATAACGAAAAATTAAATAAAATTCAAATGAAGATTGTATTTCTGAATTAACTGATGCTATAATATGAAAATTGTTTACTTATTTTATCTATTTCTTTCTGATAATTCTCGAAAAAGTAATGGTGCTCGACTTAAATTGGACATTCTTCATTATTTTATTATATTGTTTCACAATGAAATGCAACATAAAAATTTCTATTTAATTTCAATTGAAAAATAGTTGAGAGCCTTTTCTCTTCGTTGCTCCAGAGTCTTCATACTTTTAAATACAACCCTGAATATTTGACATTTGAACACAACCATGAGTATGAGTATTTCTGTGGAAAATTATTTCTATTCTTGGCGTCTTCCATTTACACTTTTCTCTACTTGTTAAACAATCTACTATTTTTACGGTCATGTGTAAAATAGGTTTTTTTCCGCACTATAAACGATACGAAAAGTAAGGCTTTTTCGCGTCTCAGCTTCAACATTATTTAAACTAACAGAAGTTAAATTTCTGTGAACGAATTGATTCATTTGTTGGGATATATCTTAAATCTAAATGTCATTCTGTCTTTCTGGCTCTCTTGCTATATATTTAATAATTATTAAAATATGAAATTTTAAAATTGTAGAAAATAGTAATTTATGCAACAAGAGTATAAAGTTAAGCATCATAATATGAGACCAGGTATTTGGTGAAGAGACTTGCCGAGTCATTAAAATTATGTTATGTTATCTCGTGAACGTCATTCCGGAAACGATCTTTAAATGTCATAGTGCTTGCTTACACTCGTATTGTGTATAAGTTTTTATTCTACGGCTCTCAATTTCAATATTTCAATATTTTAACAATATTAAACAGAAAGCAAAGCCCAAAGTACAATCTGACATTTAGATTCAATAAATACCTTAACAAATGGAACAGTGAAAGAAGCTACAAATATAAATTCACCGAAATTTAATTGCTATGCATTTAAATGGTGATGAAACTAGGACACAAAAAGATTCACTTTACACATCATTTGCGATGCGTAAAATACATATTTTACACCCTTAGAACAAATTTTTATGCAATACGGATGTAAACAATCAATGTGACATTTCACTAATAATTTTAATGACGAGGCTTGGCTTCATATCACTTTTGTTGCATGAATTACTATTCTTAGTCTAATCGATTTTATTCCAAGAACTACTATTATTTGCGCTATTACAAACTTTGACAGATATAAATATTAGTTTTTAGAATAATTGAATTTAGAAATGTGGAACTGTTAGTCACCATCACCAAAAAATGATGGTTAAGTCCTACCACCACGACAAGGTCGTTCCACTTCGGCAGGGGGCCCGACCTCAGTTCTAAACTGAAGTAGAACCACTTTGCACCCTTTAATCGGGTACAAAGTGCCTGCCTATTACAATCTAAGCAAATGACTTAAAATAATAGGAATATAAAAGGAAAAAGGTAATATTTATAATGTAATTATTCTTAACTTTGTGAACTTTCCGGATGATTCACAATGAAAAGATTCACTATATTACTATGATATTTTTAAAAAAATAATGTTTAAATCTATTTAACATGAACTATGCATAGTTTTTTGAGTCAATTCTTAATCATTATTTGTATTTTTTTGAACCTGACGAATCAATACAGTTATGGAATTTTGTAGCCCTACCTAATTTTATTCCACTCAATACTAAAACTATATTTTTAAAAACAAATAAGAAAGAAACATCTCATATGCTTTCAATCCGTAATGTCAAGTCCTCAAAACCTTAAATAACTAATACTAAATCTTACTCCTGTTAATCAATCGCAGAAACAATTTATGCAACCTCAAAACGTAGAAATAAAACCGCATCAAGCCATTTTTTCTTTCATTTAAGTCTAGAACCAGATTCTGGTTGATAAATCGCAGGAACCTCTTATGCAATAATAAGCCACAATTTCAAGACATCAAAAATAAAACCATTTCCACAAGCTTCCATGTATTTTCTTTTTGTTTAAACCTACAACCATTTTTCAATCAATCGTAAATACATTTTTTATAATATCAAGACCGCAATTTCAAAAGCGCAACAATAAATAACAAACCCTATTTCTCTTAAAACTTATAGCATTTTTTATTTGATCATTTGTAGTAAAACACCTCATGTGTTTTTATGCCTAATATTCAAAACCACTATCATGAAATCAAGCGCAATTTTAAGATCTTAAAAATGGTTCAATCTGAACTATATATATATATATATATATATATTTTCAACATAAACCGCGATCATTAATATAATTTAATATGAAATTAGGGCTTGCTGTGTACATTTTTAAGACTGTCAAGTCAATATTTAATCAATTGTTAAATAATATCGCCCGCCGTGAAAGCCTACAAACCTTAATTGTTGAACTGTTACGATTGAAAATGGGCTGCAGACCTTTGTATTTGTAACAGAAACTATTAGCTAAAAGCTGTAGATCTTTGCTCATAGTTAGAGAAAAAATTGGCAACGAGCTGCAAATCGTTGTTAATTTTTAAATTTTATTTATTTTTATTTACAATAGAATCCTTTGATTCATTACGCACAGCTAGACCTAAATTCATAATTTCAATTTTTACGGTATTAAGTTTTCATCAGTTTTTCATTAAAAGATTTCAAATGAGAAGAAAGGTTCAAATAAATTTTTAATCCATCAAATTCAAGCTATAAGATTGGCCAACTTATAGTATTTTTAAAATCATTGAAAATTAATAAATTGATTTCTTGTAGGATGGTTTTTCTTTAGTTGAAATATTCAATTCAATTACGTTGAACAACTTGTTTTTTGCTTTAAAATTGAGATCTCAATTTTTATTAAATAAAAAATAGTGAAATACAGGTTTTTAAACAAGTGTTAAAACAAGTGTTAATTTAGTGCAACGAATTGAAAAAAGTGTTAGTGAAAGTGTAGTGCGATTCAAGTGTTGTACTACAAAAAAGCCAAGGAAATTAGGATGCATTAATTATTTTTCTGTTTTAGATTTGTGAGACAAATTAGGTGCAAATCCAGTAATTTTAGAATAAGTTTGGATACAAGCAGGACGAAAAGATGGAGCTCTCCGAAAATACTGGTATTGCGATCTATTTTTGATTATGATTTATGTGTTATAATTGTTAATGTGTTTGAGAGCACATAAAGTGTATCTCTGTACAATTTCATATGATTTTATGATTGTACTTTTGAAATTGTGGCATAAGAACACATTAGGTGTTTTGCTGCAAATGATTAAATGAAAAATTGTTTTAATTTTAAAAGCGGTCTTAAAATTGCGGCTTAATATTAGTTGAAATATATCTGCGATTTATTATTGGCTAAAAAAAAAAATTTAAGGTTTAAAGGACATGAACATACATAAGGCTTATAGGGAGAGTTCGATAGGGTGTTATTCTTGTTGTCTTGAAATTGTGGCTTGTTGTTACATAAAGGGTTTCTGCGATTTATTATACAAAGTATGGTTCTAGATTTAAGTGAAAGAAAAACGAATTTGATATAGTTTTATTGTTGTGTTGCAAAAAGTGTTTCTGCGTTTGACTGAATTGAATAAGGTTTGGTATTAGTGACTGAGTTTTTGAGGACTTGAAATTACGGATTGAAAGCATATGAGATGCGTCTTTCAGATTTATTATTGAAAATATTGTTTCAACTTAAGTGGAATAAAATTAAGTAGGGCTATAAAACTCCGCTGCTGAATTGAGAGATCTTCCAGTTCTACAGAATTCATCTAATTTTAAAATTATATATATATATATATAGGTACTAGTATTGTGGCCTATCTTTAATTTGTATCAAAATAGGGTGCTCCTTATGCTTGTGAATTATTTGATATATAGTTCAGATTGAACAATTTTTAAGATCTTAAAATTGCACTTGAGAACACATAAGGTGATTCTCTAAACAAATCTATATGATTTTATGATTGTGGTTTTGAATATGAGGCATAAAAACACATGAGGTGTTTTACTACAAATGATCAAATGAAAAATGATTTTAGTTTTAAGAGAAATAAGGTTTGGTATTTATTGTTGAGGTCTTGAAATCGAGGCTAGATATTATAAAAAATGTATTTACGGTTGGTTGAAAGAAAATACGTGAAAGCTTGTGGAAATGGTTTTATGTTTGGTGTCTCGAAATTGAGGCTTATTATTGCATAAGAGGTTCCTGCGATTTATCAAACACAATCTGATTTTAGACTTAAGTGGAAGAGAAAATGGCTTTAGGTGATTCTATTTTTGCGTCCTGAGATTGCATAAAGTATTTCTGCGATTGATTAAAAGGAGTAAAGTTTGATATTAGTTATTTGTATGTATATATATATATATATATATATATAGTTTTGAGGATTTAAAATTACGGATTTCGACTTATTAATGAGAATATAGTTTTAGTATTAAGTAGAATAAAATTAGGTAGGGTTAAAAAACTCCACTGTTGTAATGAGAGCTCTCGATTAAATGAAAAATGATTTTAGTTTTAAGAAGAATAAGGTTTGGTATTTATTATTGCGGCTTAAAAAATGTATCTGCGATTTATTGACTAAAAAATGGTTCAAGTTTTAAACGGAATCTCCGATTTATTGAAAGGAATATGGTTTTAAATTTAAAAGAAAGAAAAAAAGATTAACTATGGCTTTATTACAACGTCTTGAAATTGCGAAAACTGTTTTTGCATTAAATATAATAAGATTTGATACTATTATTCATGATTTTAAGGACATAAAATTGCAAAGTGAAAGCATATGAAATGCTTCTTTCCGATTTATTAATGGAAATATAGTTTTAGAATTGAGTAGAAGAAAATTAGGTAGGGCTGCTGTATTAAGAGATTTCCAAGTATTACAGAACTCATCAGATTGAAAAAATATAAATAATTATTAAAATTTGAAAAACTATGCATAGTTTATGTTAAATATATTATTTAAACATGACTTTTTTGAAATATCTTAGTAATATAGTAAATCTTTTCTTTGTAAATTATCCGGAAAGTTCACGAAGTTAAGAGAAGTTATATTACATGATATTTATAACTTTATACAATCCACAATTATCCTCTTTCCTTTTATGTTCTTATTAGTTTAAGTTATTTGATTAGATTGTAATAGTGAGGCACTTTGTACCTGTTAAAAGGGTGCAAAGTGGCCCTATCTCAGTTAAAGATTGAGATAGGGCCCCTGCCGAAGTGGAGCGACCTTGTCGTGGTGGCAGGGCTTAGCCATCATCTTTTTGGTGATGGTGACCAACAGCTCCACATTTTTAAGCTAAATTATTCAAAGTTTCTTAAATATCACCATTTATTCATATTAAATTAAAACAATGTTATCTTACTAGAATTGAAAGCTGGTGTATTTCTCGATTTGTTAGAGAGACTGCATCATATCCAAAATATGAGGTGGAAAAGTCAGCTTTGAAACAGATTGGTAGGCTCTTTTAGTTGTTGCTCGAGTTATTTCTTCCATCTTTAGCTTACAGGATAATTACCAGTACCTAGACAACGATAGAAATTTAAAGGAACAAGTGTACAATATGTTGCTTGATGGTATTTAACTATCTAAAATATACTTTCATGTAGCTAAAGTAACAGTATTTCAAAATTATTCAATGAACTTACAGTTTTTAGCGCATTTTTCCGAAAAAAGCGCTATTATATTCACTTTGGCTGGCTGGCTGGCTGGCTGGCTGGCTGGCGTGACGCTGAGATCTCAGCAACTATACTATTTACAGACTTGAAACTGGTACTAAATAAAAGCTGCTGTTTCGTAGGCTTGCACAAATTGCTTTAACTCAAGCACAGTGATTGTGGAAAATTGAATTATTCAATTACTTGTTTCAAGTGGAACAATGTCCATAGATATCTTTGACATTAGGGATATGGCAACTAAAATTTATTAAAGTAGATAAAAATTTAGTTACAACTTTCGCCGCGGGTGTCACTATTATTATGTACAGCTGTCAAATCTGTCCGGGATTCATTCAATGACTTGTTTGACGCGAATTTGAAGCTTATTAGAATGAATTATTATTATTGGATGAAAATTTGTTCACTTTTGGTGTATTTTTTTTATATAGCTTTGATAAAGATCAAATTATCATTTTAAGCTACAGCACTTGACCTCCTGTCAGTCAATAACTAAACAATGAAGATTAAAAGGTATTTTTGAGTTTGTACATGTATAAATTATGTACCTATTAAATAGTCAACTTGAAACTAGTACTAAATGGAAGCTGCTGTTCTGTAAGTTTGCCCAAACTGCTTGATTTCAAGCTCAGTAATTGTAAGAGATGGTAATTTGCGAAATCTCTGAAGTAACAAGCATTCATGAGCTGTCAAAAATGCGCTTCCATCATCTAGATCAGGGGTCGGCAACCTTTTTCGGACGGCGGGCCATTTTCACAATAAAATTTTTCATGCGGGCCGCACATTGAAATGTAAAATGTAACTTGAATAGTGCTTTTATATCATATACGAGTATAAACATTATTAAAAATTAATATTGGTGCTTTGGCGGGCCGTGCAAAAAGTTGCAAAGGGCCGCAAGTTGCCGACCCCTGATCTAGATGATCCTTCCATTTTTTGTAAAAAAGCGCTATTATATTCACTTTGGCTGTCTGGCTGGCGTGACGCTGAGTTCTCAGCAACTATACTATTTACAGACTTGAAACTGGTACTAAATGAAAGCTGCTGTTTCGTAGGTTTGCACAAATTGCTTTAATTTGAGCTCAGTGATTGTGGAAGATTAAATTATTCAATTACTTATTTCAAGTGAAACAATGCCCATAAATATATATGACATTAGGGATATGGCAACTAAATTTTTTAAAATAAATAAAAATTTAGTTAAAACTTTAGCCGCGGCTGTCACTATTATTATGTACAGTTGTCAAATCTGTCCGGGATTCATTCAATGAATGGTTTGACGCGAATTTGAAGCTTATTAGAATAATTATTATTATTGGATGAGAATTTGTTTCCTTTTGTTGTATTTTTTTTTTATATAGTTTTGATAAAGATCAAATTATCATTTTAAGGTACATCACTTGACCTCCCGTCAGCCAATAACTAAACAATGAAGATTAAAAGGTATTTTTGAGTTTGTACATGCATAAATTATGTACCTATCAAATAGTCAACTTGAAACTAGTACTAAATAGAAGCTGCTGTTTCGTAAGTTTGCCCAAACTGCTTGATTCCAAGCTCAGTAATTGTGAGAGATGGTAATTTGCGAAATCTCTGAAATAACAAGCATTCATGAGCTGTCAAAAATGCGCTTTCATCATTTAGATGATTCTTCCATTTTTTTGTTTTAATTGCAGAAAACGTTATTCAGAATTCCACAACAACGTCCGCCATTTTAGAGTACTGAACGAAATGATACTAGCAGATGAATTATTGAAATTTTGGTTACTTACGATATCACAAGATATAGCTTTGGAACATTTAAAAACACGGAAAAAATTTGTATTTCATATTAAGATACGCTTGTTTAATTATTTTGTTGCTAGAAAGGTTCAAAATCGCATCAAATAAGTCATAGTAGAGATTGGTCATCAATAGTGTATAATTGTGATGTGCCCTGTGGCCGAAGTTATAACTAGATTTATGTCAATTTTAACAGTTGTCATATTCTTTATGTAAATATCTATGAGCACAATACTTTTTTGACAGCCATTTACAACAAAAAAATACTGAGAAAACTGTCTTATTGTATCTACATACATTGGAATAAAAATTAATAAGTGTAAAGGGGTTTACCTTCATCCGCTACTCAATTCGAAATTACTTTTTAGGACATATCATCCAAATAAAGTAAAAGATCTTAATCTTCAACGTAAGGTCCAAGAAATTTCTATGGAAATTCAGTAGTCTATTAAATGCTTTCCAACTGACATAAGTAGTTGAGTTTATAAACTATAACAAAGAGATTGTTGTTAGTTTTTGTGAACATAAATTCAAGAAAATCAATAATATTTATTTACTCATCTATTATTAAATTAATTTTCCTAAAGCATAGGCATGTAAAAGCATTTTCAAATATTTTATTATAGTTGAAATTAAAATATTTTTCTTTCAAATCCCGCTTCTGGAAGTGACAGTTAAGTCTAGAGAGAAGTTAGTTCGCGTGTCTCCAATAATTACAATAATTAGGACAATAATACTATGCATTCAATTTTTCATAATCGAAAATAATCTTTAAATGTACACATCATGAAAAATAATAATTTGTGAATGAAGTTACTTACAACTAACGTCATATCTGAAAACAAATGTTCAAAATGGTGTGTTGTGAGTTAGCTGTCAGTGAATAAATATTCTCGATAAAGTATGATAAGATAATTAGTAATTTCGAAGCAAATTCTGACAATGTCAGGCGATCATAAAACTGTAATAAAGGGAAATCCTTCCCAATATGTAAAATTAAATGTTGGTGGCTGTTTGCATTACACTACTATTGGTACGCTTATTAAAAATGATACAATGTTGAGGGCAATGTTTAGTGGCAGAATGGAAGTATTAACAGATAATGAAGGTAAGAATTATTACTAACTCAAGCTAAAAATAATAAATAATAATTTCAGGTTGGATACTAATTGATAGAAATGGAAAACACTTTGGTACAATTTTGAATTTTCTTCGAGATGGTAGCGTGCCATTACCAGAAAGCAGCAAAGAAGTAGCAGAATTATTAGCAGAAGCTAAATATTATTGCATTGCTGAGTTGGCCGATAGTTGCGAGCAGGCTCTACTAAAAAAAGAACGCCAAGCGGAACCAATATGTCGAGTGCCGTTAATAACATCCCAAAAAGAAGAACAATTGCTCATTAATTCCACTTGCAAACCGGTGGTCAAGTTGCTCATAAATAGACACAACAATAAATATTCTTATACGAGCACCAGTGACGATAATCTGCTCAAAAATATCGAACTGTTCGATAAATTAAGTTTATGGTACAGTGGTAGAGTCCTTTTCATAAAAGATGTCATTGGCACAAGCGAAATATGTTGTTGGATTTTTTACGGCCACGGCAAGAAAGTTTCTGAAGTGTGCTGCACTTCAATTGTTTATGCAACCGACAAAAAACATACGAAAGTCGAATTTCCCGAGGCGCGAATCTACGAAGAAACATTGAATATTTTATTATATGAAAGTAGAAATGCTCCGGATCAGGAATTGATGCAGGCTACGTCAACCAGAGGAGCTTTAAGTGGGATGAGTTCTTATACAAGTGATGAAGAAGAAGACAGATCTGGTCTCGAACGTTTAAGAAGCAATAAGTCAAATAATGTCTCCTAGCCCGTAATTTTTATGAGTGTGGTAGTGAATTAATTAAAAGACATTTAAATTATCAATGTTACTTGTATTGTTTATTCAATGTTATACGCGGTTATTTTTCCTTCAATCAATATACTAAGATGTCTTGAATATCATTTATTTATTTTGCGTACATTCAATTATAAATATAAAATTTTAGCGGTCTACTGCATCAAGCGAAGCAATATGACATCCCAATAATCCTTTTCCATGCCATTTTCTAGGACGTAAATGTGTGGGCACAACTCTATTTTCTCTTTTAACTCGCACTACAACATCAACATTCTCAGAATGACGTACAAGATCTGCAATTGTTGTAATATCTTTATAATTTGAAGCATTTATTGAACCAAACTCAATTATTAGGTCATTATTTTGCAGTCCCTAAAATAAAATCATGTTTACTTTAGTTGATAAATAAAAGAAGAAAATTACAGCATCATCTGCGGGTGACCCTTGCGCAACATTAGAAATTCTAGCAAATGGTTCCATCAAAGTATAATCTGGTCTAGGAACAACGGGCTCCGTCGATCCCGAATAGTCTCCAGCATTTGAATAATAAACGCCTAAACCTTTTTCTATTTCCTTCATAATCGCTTTGTGGTCATTTTGCAAACAAATAATTCTAGTTCTAGCATGCCGGACTTGATAAACATCAATATTAGCCAAAGGATATCCTTCACCATCAACTAGAGGATCGTTCATTCCAACTCCATTCTATAATAGAATAATGACAAAATTTGATATAAAATTAGAAAAATGTTTAGTCATTGTTACCTGCGTTAATATTCCTCCCAACTCTTTTATTTCACGCTCTATCTGATCTTTTTTATTTATTAGATTCATTACTTCATTTCTGGCATCAGATGCTGCCATTTTAGAACTGTACTTTGATTCAAAATAAAATTCAATAGAAAATGCGATGTTTACAAGCGAAATGTCAGTCAAACCATAGATATCATAACTTATAGACTGTTGACAATTAAAATTAAGTTTGCAAAATATGGAACTAAAATTTACGGTAACCGAACTTACCGTATATTAAAAAATGGTTGCTTGTCAAAATGTTTAATGAATATATTTCAAATAAACTACAGTTTTTGTTTTAAAATATTGCCAGCAATATCTTGTACAACAATAATAGAATTATCTTGCGAATTATTTTTATTTATTTCAAAATTTAATTTGGGTGCATCACTAAAATCCCAAGATTCCAGTACCAGACCAGATATCTCATTTCTTATTTCAATTACGCTTATTCCAGCAGATGATACAATAGTTTTGTTGTTTGTATAAGTTAAATAATACTCGTGTTCAGAATATTCATTTAACCATCTGAAAAAATATTTTTAAAATATTGTAATAATAACATTTATTATTCACCTGTGATAATATAAAAGAATGGTGCAACTCCGAGTCCAATAGATACCGTTTCTGCGGTGTACCGTTTTTTTATTTGTATTAATTGGATGTGGATTAAGTCTTTGAATTATTGGCAATACAGTTTGGGTTATTTTAACGTTAATATTTGGCGTACATAATACAGTGCAATGTTGTTTTTCATATTGATATGAAGAAGGAATTGTAAATTCTTTATTTATTTCGTCGAATCCTCTACCCATTATTCCTTCATCAGTGTGGCCTAAATCAAAAGTGTGACATAATTCGTGACATACTGAGCCCAAAGTTGTAGCGAAACAGCCACCGTAAGTTCCTCTACAAAATTAACATTCAACAAAAAGTACAGTTTGAAAATTGAAAGAAAAATACCTGTAACAACTATCATCCATAAATTTTGTTTTATCAATAATTGTTTCATTCTCAAAACAATTAATAACATTGTGAATATTAGTTGGCCATGTATACAAACAAGCACTCCCAAACATAGCTAATCCACCACCTCCTAAAGCTGCATAACCTTCGGTTATCTTCACAATATCATCATAACTTTTTATATTTTCATCATATTTATCCCCTCGATATAAAGTGCAAGAAATAAACGCTAAATATTTATAATTTTTGTTGGCATTATCGGCATTTATTAATTCTCTTCCAATATTGCACCAAATTTGATCTGCAGGCATCTTTCGAACAGTTTCTACATCAAAATTACTGTAAAATATTCTACAGTTTGCAGCGTTTGGATTTAAATCGCTTTTTAATTGGAATGTTTTTCGTTCCAAACCGTTTTCATAGAACTTTTCAGCAACTAAGCATTGGATAAGTTTGACAGCTGTTGAAATTCTATTACAAGCACTTGTAATGGAATTATCTTCATTTGGTGGTGATTGAAATTGACCGTCATGATTCTTACAAATAACATAAATAGGTACGACACAATAATTTGTAGATTTTGGTCTAAAATTTATAGTTATCACAATGGAAGAACAACAATAATTTATTTCAATTTCATTCGTTCCTAGATCGAGTTCTACTAATTGTTTGAATTTATTATTATTGATCGGTGAAGTGTAATAATTTTTATTATTGTTATTTATAATTTGTAAATTCAAATTATTAGCGCATTCTTTGTTTGAATGAATTTCTCCTTTCAATAATGCAACTGAATAACAAATAGTTTGGTTATTTTTAAAATTAAATATTGTTATTTTATGCGTGTTTCCACACATTTTCACACAAATAATACGATTATATTTATAATATCACATTTTGTCTCACTGTACAGGTTATAAAACGTCAATACACTGTTATAAAGCTAGCTATTACAATAAGTGGTTTGTAGAGACATCTATATGATGTTCCACTAACTATGAAATATATCTATTGGATGCCAGATGTCACCAACGATATTGTTTTTAAATTGAATATTCTAAAATAAGTTAATAATCCCAAATCCCTCATTCCCTAATTAAAAATAACGTTGAAATAAGTGACATTTCAATACGTTTACAATGATTCCGTATGTTGTAAAACCACTCAATCATTATTTTTGACAAATCAGAAGCTGTCAGTTGAGTTGTCATGGTTACTACCTATATCAATTCAAATATTCATTTCTGGCTTTACGTTTTATAATTTAAAAGATCTTCTGAAATATTAGTGAGTTTCCAAAATTATTGTAGAATATACTATTTTTAAATATGCGAGAAATTAAATAGTTTTATTTTTGTGAACATTCGTTTATGTCAAAAACTGCTACTAATATTATAAAAACTAAATAGAGGCGAAAATTGAAATTTGGTTTTAATTCATACAGTAACATTTGCATTTTTTTTTATTATCTCAAAGCAGAATACAAAATTGAATTGTATTGAAATACTAATAATTCAAAGTTTGAATATGAAGAGGAAATGTGAAAATATCTGCCAATTTTTTGTAGTTTCTTCTAGATAATCTCAAGGTAAATTTAGGTCATAATTAAAAATTGATCATTCTGCTCGATATTTTTTTTTTCCAGAAATAGTTGCTGGTGAAATTATTCGCTGAAACTCGAAGAAAATCGTTTATAAAAATTGAAATATGCCTCGTACGTTCAAACGAAAATAATGTACAGACCAACGATTGGAAATGCATGTAATTTTTCAAAGCTTCTTATTTAAAACATATTTTTGACACCATCATCCACTAAATAAAAAAGGAATCGCAAATTTGTTTTATTTAAAAATATAAAAAGAGATTATTTTAATTTATTACTCTTTCATATTTCTATAAGAAAACATAAAAATGGGGGCATTCGTAAGATAGTGAAAATGTGTTAATAATGAAAAAAGAAAACAAAACAGAAAAGAATAATGTTTTTATATGAAATAACTTTGTTGTTTAGAACAAACAATAAAAAAAAAAACTGTATGTAATGTGTTAAGAAATTTGGCGTTTGAATAAAAATAACGAGGTCGTTAGATTCGATTCGTTTGCCAATGAGGATTTGAATCTAATGATTTATTGCCAATTCCGTGATAGAGGCCTTGGCCTATGTTGTATTAAGATTAACAAAAAATCGATAGGTCCTATTATTTAGACCTTGATCTGAATCTGCCAAATTTATTACCTTCTATTTTGATTTTCAAGATATATCTTCTTAGAAATAAAGAAATTGAATGATTAAATGCACGTAAATATTCAAAAAAGAGAAATAACGCACTTATTTCCTGCTTACTGTTAATTTTATGAATTGATAATAGTTTTCCCAAAAAAATACGTGCAATTTTTCATAAATCCTTGAAATATTTTGTAGATGCAATAAAACACTCATGTGGAAGGAAAAAAAAGTCTGAAACTAATCTGCATAATTTATATTTGAAAGAAAAAAAAAATTATCAAAGGGAGATAACCTGTGAAGAAGGTACAACGAACTTGTTTGCATCGTAATCAAAATACAAAATAGAAAAATAAAATATTACTCGCATAAAAGTGCAGCGCAATGTAAACCAAATGAACCCGGATAAAACAATAGAGAAGGGAATGAATGGCATTACCTTGGTAACGTAAACAAGTGCAAGCAGTTGAGGATCATCTTACGATGATGAATGCCTGACGAAGGAATGAAATGAATGCATGTTAGCACGTTTTTCTCTCAGAATAGGTTTGTGCTATGAATTCTTGGAGAGAGTACATGACCCTTTCATACTACGTAATTTAAAATTATTTATATGAATTAGGCAATATTTGTACAAATCGTAATAAAAGATCTTTAGACGCGGTGTTAAAGTTTAAGAGCGTTACTTGGTTTTGGACACGTCTGTTTCGCGAGTTTTTCGTCGATTAGTTTTATTGGTTTCGTGGTCAAAACTGACCTACAATAAACACTTGAGTGATTGTGCAATGCTATTGTCGTAAAGACGTCTCGACAAAAACGATTTTTTTTTATTACCGAGACCAAAACGATTTTATGACCAGGAAATGTGTGCCATAAAATTTCTTTGTTGATCCATTGATTGTCAGAGTACCGAAATTTCAACACGAACGGGGTACAAAAAAGTTTTCTAACTAGCAGTTGCAATATCCAGGAAGCATCTCTTAGTTGATAAGTATTTGGTGACGTCATGTAATTGCATATTACGAGAGGAATTATGTTTAGTGATAAGGTTAAACATACATGTGTGGCCTTCTTCAGATTTTGAGGGCCGTTCATTCAACTCAAATGACATAATATCGCAATGACTATGAGATTATTGAGATTTACGCATTTACATTGCTTAAAAGAATTTGACAAGCCCGAAACTGTCGAAAATTGGCCAAATTCATTTGAATACTTGCATTTTGTTTTGTTTTTAATCATGAGTCATTTTTTGATTTGTTTACTGATTCAGTGAAAATGAATGTGAGAAAAATTTTAATGATTATGTAGCATTATTATTTGATGTATCGTATTTCCTATGAATAATAGTACAATTTTATTAAAAATATAAATGAATTGAAAAAGTGTCAAACAAATGGTGAGGGACTTGAAAAATAATAATCTGACGAAAGAAAGTGATATATGCAATGGAAATTTATGGCTGAACTTCGATTTATTTTAATGCGTAATTTGATAGATTATATAACAAATTGATAAGTGAATGCGGATTATAAATATTATTATATTGCACAATACTTATCTCAATTTATTGTGTTTACGTAATATAAAGATATACGAACCCCGTCAAGACCAATTGGCCCATCCAACAAAAATATGTTTATCCATTTTTCGCATTTTTTTATTTACTCAAACTCATCGAACGTTGCTTCTCTTTTGCTGATCTTGTTGGAAGATACATTAATCAATTTGTGGTTTTTCTGAAGGTGCTTGAAAGAATATATTTCTTTGTGAATTATTTTGAAACATTTTTCATGCGATACTTTGCTAAAAATAAACTGATTGCAATTCGTTGGACATGGGTGGCTCGCTTGAAGGGGTCAGGGGTATGAGATCAGCTTAAATGTGGGACATATGCATGCCGCACTCATCTCTTACGCAACGGTCATTCGTAAATGACAAAGACAATAAAACGTGATGAGCATAAGTTCCGATTCAAAAAAAAAAAAAAATAAAAAATTCAAATTGGCTTCACTAATTGTACAACTAAATTACATATATACGATTTCCGCGATTGCCAATCAATTTCAAATTTCTATACAGAAAACAAATAAATAATGATTGATTTTTTCTTGGAAGTTTGAAGATATTTAATTTCTGCTAAATGCAAATATTATCAAGCCCCTATCTGTAATACAAGTATTCACATTCTTAATTATTATAAATAGCATTGTTCATGATGTTTAACATGAGAAAAACGATAACATTACACCTTTTTATGGTGTTTATATCATTGTATTTTAATTAATTTATTGAAATCAATTCTAGTGAACTACTTACAAGTTATCGAAGGTCATTTGGAATGAATACATCAATAAGAAGCTAATTGTTTGCCAATAAAAGCTAAATATACATTTTATTGAAAAATATAATTTAATTTTTTAAATATTTGATTCCATTGGGATGTGTGTGAAGGCCAAAGGAAGGAACAATTTGAGTCATTTGACCCAAATGTGACAATTTACCAAAGCCATGGTGGCTATTAGATTGAGATTCATCACGTGTTACGCCTTTCACGTTTAAATATCTCGTGATGATTGTTATCAATTTATATGATTTAAGGGACATAATACAACAATGTAAAAGCGAAATTTAAAAAAACTTCTTTTTTGCTAGAAAATTTATGTAAAAAAACAGAATTTGGACTCAAGAGTACAAGATAAGAAATATGTTAAATAATACAAAATTTTGTTTTATCTATCCAAGTACCAATTTCAAAACGAAAATATTTAGTAATTTCGAAATACTCAATTAGAATTCCAAGAACTATTGTAAAAAAAATCTCAAAATATTTTGTCCACTTATTAAATGTTTTAGCTTATCTTAGATGGAAAAAGATGTCAAGTAGATGAATTTTAAATACTCA
Organism: Dromius quadrimaculatus; assembly: GCA_963989225.1. NCBI lineage: Eukaryota > Metazoa > Arthropoda > Insecta > Coleoptera > Carabidae > Dromius > Dromius quadrimaculatus. The sequence continues at coordinate 66,603,324 of OZ022327.1, read as the reverse complement.
ATTATTATAATGAGAAATCTACTGAGATCACACAGTACTTCCCAAACCAGCTAGTTTTATTGCTGACATTGTCAAGGCGGTTGTATGAAATTACTATTGTGTTTTACAATAACCATCCAATTGCTTTATTTAATCCCGAACTTGATATAATATGATTAACTTGTAAAAAACCAACTAATTGAAATAATAATGCATTTTAGATTTCAACTAAGCTCATTTCCTCGACCCCGAGAGTTTTAAATTGATACCAAACTAGACATCGTTTGAATAACATAAAAAACAATTGACAATCGTTTAAATATTATTTTTGACATTTTTCAAATATAAGTATGTATATATGATTCTCATGAATTTTTGGATGCAGAAAAATATAACGAATTTTATAATAGTTAAATTTTAAGAGTAACAAATGAACTGCTGATAATTTAAAAAAATTATTCAAGGATCAATTTTAGTTATTTTATATTTTATGATAAATACTTGAATATGAAATTTGAGTTGAAAATTCGTATGCGTTCTCAAGTTATTGTGCTTTCAGAAATTTTTAAAAATGATGTTTTTTAGGTTCAGTAGGCTCTAAAACGTGAAGATCAATCACACTTACAATACTTCTCCTATTATAAGTCGCGGAAGTAAAAATTCTTTCAAATCATTGTACTCTGATCGTTATTTCAAAATATATAAAAATATTAAGAAACCTTAATATTACAAACAAATGAAGAAACAACATGAAACAATTGAATGAAATGTAACAGACCTTGCAAGAATAATAAGTGTCATATTTGATAAGTACATTTCTTCTCGTCTAATATTTCAACTCTGTGTAATGAAAATGCTAATGTCTCGACTTATTCAATCGTTTTTACTGTTTGTGAATGACAATTACATATGTAATAATACTATTTATTTGGACACAATAGTAATATAACCTTGATTTCAGAAGCTAAAATATAGACAATTAGCTTCTATGTTTGACTTAAATTTGACCATGATCTCTATAATTTTACGCAACTATTTCAATTGAAAATTGACAAATAAATGTTTTATATTCTTCCCCTACATAATATATCAACTGTCTGCAAAAATTAAATGTAGGTAAAGGTAACTAGATCAAGAGTAGCTATATTAAACGTTAGTTCATGATGTATTTAGTAAAATTTTGATGGTCATAAGTTCAACATTCGAAATCAGGGTTTCTTCCTTTGTAAGCAATTAAAATACAATATATAATAAATAAATAAAAGTTAATGAGAAATATGCAAGTTTTTTTAATAAATTGCTATTACAGTGCAGAAAATTGATTTGGTGAGGGTCAAGGGAGTTTGCACTTGTTCTGCAAACTGGTCACTTAATGACCCTGAGAGCTACCCCTGACCTAATGATCTTGTTTTGACTCTCTCAACACCTGAAACTCTCTCCTCTCAAATAATATTAAGTTATAGTAAAGTAATAGTTGCAAACTGTGTGTTCATCACATTAAAATTTCGGCAGGTCCATGATTGTTACAATAATACGTGAATGGTATAAGAATTATTTTAGAATTCGACGTTGCCCAACTGTAAATTATAAACACATTTAATATAGTTTTTTTGGAACTCCCAGATTGTGAATGTGAATAAGACGATGATTGTTAATTGAATTTTGATTTGAAAAACAAATGTGTTGAAATTAAGTATCCTAAATTGTAACACAATTTATAAACCATGTCATTGTCAAAAATGACGATATCAATTTTATTGTGCCAATGTCAAGTATAATTTATGTTGTTTGAAAAAATTAGATCTTTGCACGTGACTTATTTATGTTTTAGGCCAAATTTACAAGTGATTGATATTAAGGTGTCAAGTTCAAGATTCCTATAATCAAATAACAATATATTTTTCAAAATTATCATCAAATGTAATAAGATTATCGAGTTCTAAAATCTCTGAATAATTTAATTGTGTTATATGATTGAAAAAGCGCGACCTTATCTTATTTTATAGCCAGTTTAATTGTTTTGATCCGCTGAAGAAAGTCGCAGTTATGAGTCAGAAAACCCACGTATGTCCACATTGTGGTAGGTCGTGTATGGAAATCTGGTCCAACTGCAATGTTTTGTTTGCAATTACCATTTTAGGTTACTAGGCTTTTAAAAATAACATATCTCATATATTTATATCCTACTGAGACCTTGAGATGATTAAAAAAATTCTGATAAAATTAGCTTTTCCAACTAATTTGCAAGAGATTCTTTCATTCATAATTTTTAAATTTATTACAAATGTTTATCAAGCTAATCTTAAAAAACTATAATTAAGGTGATTATTTTTTGCAAAAAAAAACAACGATTTGTTATTTATTGGATATGAAACAACTCCACATGTCCAGACATGTGTCTGCTTATTATAACCTTGGCCGAGTGACAACGAAGAAACCCAAAACCAATATCTATTCTTCAGATACGATTGACACAAATTCAAAAATTTCGCAATCAGTAACCTACAAAATTTGGACAACCAAAATCTATTGCAAGAAGCCCGGTTACTTAAGATTCGCAAATCAAACATTTTAAATAAACATTACGAAAAAAATATGTGAAATACTCACGCAGCTTGTGTAGCTAATTAACTTAAAAAATATTTCAATATTAACTTTAGCTCTTTTATAGATTTTCACGCACGTATGCGGGGAAAACAATAAAATGAAGATAAGAAGGGTTCAATCGTTGAAGAAGAAAGCAGCATTTATTTGATGAGGTTATCATCAAAATTATTTAATCAAGTAGAATTGCATAAAAAATTATTAATTATTCATGGAGACTTCAATGCAAGGATGAAGGTTCTTTAATTTACTAGAATATAATAGGGTCTATTCGGAAACATCAAAAGTACATTTTCTCTATCATTATCAATCAAGAAGTTACAAAAAATTTAAAATACAACCCCAAGCAATGAAATGCACAAAAAATAACTTAACAAGTGAATGGACTCTGCTGGGTTAGAGACCTCAAATAGGGGTAAAAAATATACCTGAGATAGATGAGAAAAAAATCGAAAGAATTTCTGGGGATCCTTTCAAATGAGGGCAAGAGGACATTCACCTGATTTTTTATTAAGGGAGGGTAGTCGTCTCAGACTCATTTTTCTTTTAGATAGGCGACCCTTACCTTTTTTTAATTGTTTCAAGATAAAAGGAGCGGTTATTGGTAGACAAAAAAATTTAATAAATAATGAACCCTTATATTGCTATTTTTTTTTTTTTTTAATAATAATTAAAACGAATAATTTCCGACTGGTAATTCCAATATTCAAATTCATGTTAATTTTACAAATTAAATTAGCAAATTTCGCAATTTTTCGCAAATATAATTCCAAAGAACTAAATCATTTTGAAGTGTTCAAGTAGGTCATTATTAATTTATTCTAAAGAGAATACTTACAGCTAAAGCCGGTATTTTTGGTGCATATTTTGTACAGAACAAAGATGGGCTAGCTGCATACCTCCAGTCCCTTTTTGTTTTCACTGAAACAGCGGAAAAATTATATAAAATACAGTTAAAAAATATTAATAAATTATGCGGATATTACATTACGCCTACTGTATGATGATTTTAATGAACTGACAACAATTAGAGTAAACAAATTAATCATGATTCAAGGTGTGTAGCATTAAAACAACAATTTATTACAGCAAAAAATGTGGCAAGAATTTATGCGACTTCATTATTGTTTTGAACTTCCTTGATCCTTACGTGGCCTTCAGACTGATGCTATGATAGACAAATACTAGTAATAATACAAGTTACACACACCTCTACTGTACTAAATTCACATAAATATGTTGAATAAGTTTGTAAGGAACATAATTATTCAACACCCGATTTTTTTTTTTTTTTCATTTACGTAAACTGTACTGAAAACGAAGGACATTCATCTATAATATAATATACCTTTTACTACATTCTAATTGATTTTAAATTGACAATGATTTTATATAGTGCTACAATTATTTTTGTATTAAAAATTGATATATCACTAGTTCATCAACCTATCTTTAATGCATTAATTCTTATCAGAAATATAAAAGTGATTCAAGATTCTATTACGCAAATTTTCATCAAAAATATAGTAAAAAAATATAAACAAATTTTCTTGGTTATCGTATTTATGATGCAATTTTTACTATAATAAGAGTATGTTACAAGTAATATGATAAAGGTCACTAAATATTATTAAATAAAGTTCTATTCACTGGAATACTGGCGCAAGAAATTGTTTTTGTCTCTGAAATCATCAGCAGCGGCTGTTAAATTACAAAAGGCCATAAAGTCAGACGAAAACACAATTGCCAAATATTTAGCAGAAGGTTTTCTTTCATATTACCGACTGAACAAATGAAAGTAATAAAAGATGATTTATGAAAATTATTTTTTCAAAACTTAAACTATTTCCTGGAAAATATATGAAGTAGGTCAATGTTTCAATTTCAATCCTTCCTTTTGTTCAATCAATAATAAAAATTATGATATAAATGTAATTAAACTTACTTGCATGATTCTGCGTATTGTATTCATATTCATATATTGCAATTTTTTGCCTTTTTGCATTAAATTTCATATTAATTACAAATTCGACATATCTTCTTGTAAAAACAATAATCAATTTCAATTATTTGAAATAATTGCATCTTATTTCCATTTCTTGTCGCTTTAAATAATTGGACTTATCTTGTAGATCTCATGTGTCTGAACGAAATAATTTAACAGCCATCCATTGACAATTGCACAATAAGCTTGGACCTAAAATGTGTTACACTAATTAGCACAATAGTTTATTTACTAAAATCAATTAATTTACCTTTTATACATAAAATGAGACTCATTTAAATATATTGAATATTGATTGTTAATTACATACAAATGTCATGTCAGCAACAAAATCGCATCACACATGTCATTGAATATACTCCGGACAGATAGGACAATGACAGTGGATAAATTGAATCAAATTAAGACATCTGTGAGTGCCTACTCACTTCATAAAATGATAGGTGCTAGTCCATACGGTAGATACATCTATGTCTTTTTATTTGACAGTTGATCAAAATAACCTTATTGTGAAAATATATGTAAAATTTCATCAGAATAATTTTCAATAAATTTAAATTCAGCATTTTAATATAAAATACATTTTCAAGGTTAACTCCTTTTTAAATTCGCCAATTTGTTGAATTTATCACCAATAATTATTAATGTGACATGATTGAACAAATTGAAAAAAATAAAGCAGTTGGAGGTAAGGCACGACTTGAAACTTAATAAAATGTGATTCGTCTTCATGGATCACCAACTTTTGCAGATAAAATCTAAAACTCCCAATGTCAGAGATGAATTGAGTGAATACGTACAAATATTTTGGATATTGTATCAAAAACCTTGACTCTGTGAACCAAAAATTTATGTTGACATTTATTTTTTGCGTGAATCTTTCCTACAAAATAGTGGTTATCAATGTACGAAACTTGTATGCAAATATAAATATGATGAAGCAAACTAATTTGGTACGTTTGAAACCGCTACTGTTTGAAATTAGCGATAGTTAATGACTTAATTATTAGTGTTAATAATAAATTACTTATATCCGTAAATTATTTTTCTTTATCTTTAAATTTTGTGTACGTCTATTGCTGTCATTCACTTAAATATTTTCTCTCGAATACAATGAATCATAATAAATGTATTCCACTTTCCTGAATTTACATCAAGGCTAATCAATAGACTATATATGAGCGTACTTTAGATAACTCTTGGAAATTGCAATTAAGGAGAAATTTTTCGTTATTTTGTAATGACGTATCTTTTATTTTGCTATTTTGCGTCCTTGGCCTCTAACTTTGCAAGTTCGTTTTCAAAGGCTATCGCATATGAAAAATAATTTCGGAGAATTTCCTATCGGAACGACAAGTTAAATGGAAATAATTAGCATTGTATCCCGAGATTTCAATTATTCTAAAAAAAAAATATTGTAGATAAAATATGGAAAAACATAATTCATTTATAAAGTTAAACAATTTGAGCATGAATTCCATGAAATTATAAAAAGTGTTATCTGTACATTTTTTTTGTATTGTTCAATAATGATGAACCATCCAAGAGATATGGCAAAATGACGTATTTCAATTTATATCCGCGTAAACTGATTTAAGTTAATTAATAAACATTCAAATTATATTATAAAGTTTTCTTTGACATTAATTAATTTGATTGAATTTTACTTGTAATAATAAACATGCCATAGTATTTTTTTGGTTACATTTTAACTTTGGTTTTAGATACAATTTAAAATAACTATTCTCAGAACATAGTTTTCGGCCTCCTCTAAAAGGATTTAAGAGCACAAGATTAATCAAATGTATCTTTCAACAATACGATGTTGTTCTGCCGATCGAAATCTTGTCGTTTCCATAAAATTAAGAGCAATTTCATTCCAGAAGATTGCTAAACATCAGTTGATATTATGTTGAAACGTATACTATGTAAGATGGTAAGCAGTCGAAATAATTTTCTCTTTTATTGCTAAAAAAAATTGTTCAAATTATAATGGAACAGAGCTCGTATTTCTCGTAGACAATTGTGCCAAAGTAGTATAAATTCTCACATCAAGTGGTAAAAGTAAAAAAAGTGATGAATGAAACTTGGCGCTAAAACTTTTTTGCGTTCATCATCAAAAAAATTTTAATCAAGGATTTCAACTCACATTTATTTAGAATACTCACGTTTTGCGGAAAATATTCTAAATGTGTCTACGTATAGCCACGTGCTTGATGTAAAAAATTCATTTAAATATAAGGTTTTTGAACTGTTCAGCCTTTAAAACGTCCCTGTGCACGACTGATTTAATTGATCCTAACGAATCGAATATCTATCAACAAAGTTGATTCTTTGATTATTTTTTTTTTCAATAAAATTCCTGTCTTATTTTATGGGCAAATGTGTGACAATTGACAATTCAAGGTGTCATTTCCAAAACCAATCTCAATGTCATATTTTTTGTAGGTATTACGCGGGCGCTAGATCAGGTGCCATAGATCAGATGCGAGATAAGGAAACCTTGACCGTATGTGACGTCAATGTTATTGTGACTTTTTTGTTAGAAATTGCGACAAACAATACTCGGAAAAGTCGAGAAGGAAGCTACTCCAGCAGAACTAAGTAAACACTACGCTTACTGTTAGAGAATCAGTAAATATTGAGGACTCGTCTTGAATGGAATTGCATGAATATCCTTTCATTCCATCAGGATCAGAAAATAATTTCTTATTTCACATTACAACCATCACTGTAAGAAAAACAAAAATTTTAAATCAATATAGTTTGTTCGTGAAAAGTATTTAAAAGTAGGGTTGACTAAATTTGGTTCTTAAGAATTTCAAGGGCGGTCATCAACCTCTTGTAAAAATGCAGGCAAAATTCTTTTCAGCTCTAGAAGTTCAACTTACCCTCTTTTCAAAAATCTGTCCAACATCTGCAAATAGGGATGAGGTGCAATGAACTTAAACAAAAGTCAAGGAAGCGGTGGGAATTTTGTTTGAAATTCTCCTGTCTGGCATGAGAAGTTAATATTGTCTACAAACTTTTACAACTCTCGTAGTCGCTTTATCATAAGAAAAACTATTATTATTTTTTTTTTAAATTTATTTACTATATTATTTGGAATGAATCAATGACAGTTAAAATTATAAATAAGTAGATACTTGAAATGCTGGGGCTTCCTACCTAAACGACACAATCAGATGGATTTTTTTTTTTTTTTAAATATATAAAAACACAGACGTTCAAAGAGTAAACGGGATGTTTGTTATTATGATTCAAAAACTGCATTAAGAGTAATGAACTATATCATTAAGGAAGTGATTTCCAGGAGTGAATGAACGAAAACTTATTGTTTTTATAAATACAATGAAATTTAAAAGGAAAAAAATTGGATAACATTCTGTTTTTCTAATTGTAGATTGAAGATAAACTTCGACTGGAAAATAATTACTTGAAAAATTGTTCTGAAGCTTTAACAAAACCAAATACTGATTTCTAATTGGATTGAAAGTTACATTACGATCCTTAGATGTCTGACATCAGCAAAACAAGATTTTAGAATTATCTAATTTAGAATTTATAGTAGGGGAAGTATTGTAATCGTAATTTTTTAACAGTTTTAGATTCTACTAAACCCAAAAATATAATTAAAAAAAAAAATCAGTCTATCTGAAAACACGATAACTTGAGAACGCGTACAAATTTTCGATTGAAATTTCATATTTAAGTTTTCTATTAATAAAATTAGGTTTAAATTCGTAAATTTTTTTTTTTTTTTTTTAGTTTTTTGCGATCATTTTATAAACAGTAGTATTTATTATGAAATATAAAATAATTGAAATTGATTCTTTAATAATTTGGCACAACATTTACCCGAAACATTATTTAAAATTATTAGCGGTTCATTTGTTATTATTAAAATTTGAATTAATAAAATTAAATGGAATTTATGGTCGAGAAAGTACTGTACAACCTCATAGTTAAAATTATATTAATTAATTTATTCAATTTCCATCTGAAAGCCCTCAGAGAAGATATAAAGATCCTTGTTGAAAACTGTAATATCTAGTAAGGTTCTATTTTGATAGTTAAACAATCGATAGGATTTCTAAAATTGGTTAAGAATTATTTTTGACGAATCAGAAGCTGTTCATTTGGTTACGTCCTAACAATTCAGGTATCAATTTTTGGCGTTGCGTTTGACGTTTCACAATTTCACAAAATATTGACGAGTTTTTAAAACTTGTTACTTTTCATTCGTTTGGAATAAAATACCTGTTGTAGAATATACTATTAAAATGAAAGCTTTTGTTCTATGATTTGTGTAAAATTGTTTTGCATAATTTTATCGTTTTTTCTGATTATTCAATACGTCTCAAAAGTTCACCTTTGTATTAGTATAAATATTTGATTTGTCGTATCTAAGTTATAGCTGAACGTGTTTATTGTTTTAATAACATTTACCTATTCAGATCAATGTACTGTAATTTTTATTTTTAAGATAATATTTGGAAATGCATATAATATTTAATCAAATATTAGAATTTTCCTTTTTCATATATAAGATTTAGTTTGAATGTATTTGTTAGTTTATATTCAATGTAGTACTTAAAGTGCTAACGTTCATTGACCTCAGGTTTCACTCCCATTTAACTAAACCAATGTACTCGAATTTTACAATCATTGTTTTTTATTTACTTATCTTCTAATATAGTTCATCTTAGTTTCAGTGACTGATTAAAAAAATTTAAAGCATGCTAGATACTCATCATTCAAAAAAAAAAATAATAATAATAATAATGCTGCAATATTGATAATTCTTTGTTTCATTTTTAGGGAAAATTCAAATCATAATTATTGGCAGAAAGCTATTTTTAGCTCATTAAGATATAATTAGCAAAATTTAGACTTGAGAGGTCAACGTCTTATAAAATATGTATCAGTTATCAAATATTGACATACGTTAATGATTGATTGCTGCACTGGCTAAATTTAGTATATAATTAGTGCTTACAACAAGTCATTAGAATTTTGCACATTTGTAGTAGGTTTTCATTGCAATATCAAGATATATTTATAAGTGCGAATGGATCATCATCACGTTACATCACTGCACGACTTTGCATTTTATTCACCTAGTTTTTATTTTTAATTGAAGAGTAGGCAATTCAAAATGATTTAACCTTGTTCATGCCATCTACTTTATCACGTAGACAAGCATGTGGGTACTATTTTTCCAATTTCCTTTTCCAGGTGCAAAGTTCATTTATCTGCGAATTATAAATCAAATGTCGATCTACTTGAAAACAATCCATAAATTAACAACATTAATTCATAAAGCTTGCATTTCATTTCAGAGCAAAATTATAGTTTGCATAATTTGACAATCTAATAATAAACCTTAAAATATGTGTAAATAAAAATCAACTATTTAATTCCATGTGCAATATTTTTTGTTTCCTGTTTTAGTAACCTAATAATATTTACTCGTGCTCTACACTTGATGTTTATAAATTTTGATTTTATTTTCATTTTGCAATGGAATGTGAGCTTGTAACATTTAAGAATAATTCTGTAATATTCATATACAAAAAAAAAAAATGACGCTGCGCTAGATAAAATATTATATTTTTTGAAATAGCTTTTCAAATCTTGAAATTTAAGAAAAATTCATGTGAGTAGCGAATTTGAAAAAATACTAATGAATCGATTGTCGATAATAAAATTTTAATCTTAGTGAAGAATATTTGAGTCATCGCTGAAAGAAGCGATGAATGAATGAGATGCAACTTGGCGAGATGAAGTACCGCGAGTTTAAGATGCATATAAGTTGGAAGGGATATATAATAGCATTCTTATTGGCTCGTAAGGCAAACTCCGCCTAATGCCCGCCTCAAGTGCGTGCAGCTAAGAAATGCGTATATAAAAGCAAGCTAAGCAGCCGACTTAACTTAAGTAGTTGATGACAACTCATGCGCTAATACCAGAAATATTAAAAAAGTATATGAATTTGGTGCGTTTTTATCAAAAATGTTTGTTTATTGTCTTCAGTGGTTGTGTCGTGTGACGACAACCACGGGGTTGATTGTCTTCTTCGCAGTGTTGATATTAGTGCGTGGCCTCCAAATACTAATCAAGTATCGCTCGTTACCTCCTGGACCATGGGGAGTTCCTTTTATCGGATACTTGCCGTTCATGAAGGGAGAGCTACATTTATTTTTTGGAGGCTTAGCGAAAAAATATGGATCTGTGTTTTGTACTAGACTTGGGACGCAATTTATCGTCGTGTTGAGTGATTATAAAATGATTAGGGATGCCTTCCGGAAGGAAGAATTCACCGGAAGGCCTGCTACTGAATTCAGCAACATTCTTGGAGGATATGGTAAGTTTATCTTATTTATAATCGCTTTTAAAAATTAAATTGACCTTCAATAATTGATATGTTATCATCAATAACCCAAATATCTCGAGTTGAAATAAAATTTGATTACAGGTGTAATCAACAGTGACGGTAAATTATGGAAAGAACAAAGAAGATTTTTGCACGACCGTCTTCGTCATTTCGGAATGACTTATTTGGGCAGCAAAAAAAGTCAGATGGAAAACAGAATAATGGTAAATTAATCTATCATCAGTCTTATTCGAACTATTGCTTATTATTTTTGTTTGTTAAAGGGTGAAGTTGAAGAATTTTTGTGTGTACTTAAAGCATCAAAAAGTGCGCCAGTTGATCTGAATCCAATTTTGGCTGTATCTATCAGTAATGTCATTTGTGATATTATTATGTCGACTCGATTTTCTCATAACGACCATCGATTCCGAAGACTGATGAATCTTATAGATGAAGGCTTCAAGTTGTTTGGATCAATGGAAACCGCAAATTTCATTCCCATCTTAAGATATCTTCCTGGATTACAGAAAACTAAAGAACAAATTGCTAAAGTAAGTTTTCATTACAATTTTAATGAATTTATTTAACACTTGCGTTATTACAGAATCGTCAGGAAATGGCAGATTTTCTACAAGAAACTATTGAAGAACACCGCCGTACTTTCGATCCTAGCAACCTTAGAGATTTACTTGATACATATCTCCTTGAAATTCAAAAGGCACAAGAAGCCGGAACTGATATGTACTTGTTTGAAGGCAAAGATCATGGTTAGTTATTCTTTTTCCTGTTATTATTCTCGAATCTATTTGATTTATTACAGATCGTCAAATGCAACAAATTATGGGCGATCTTTTTTCCGCTGGAATGGAAACAATCAAAACATCACTTCAGTGGGCTGTACTTTTCATGCTTCACCATCCAGATATTATGAGAACAGTGCAAGAAGAGTTGGATTCTGTTGTTGGTCGACAACGTCTTCCCAAACTTGAAGATCTTGCGTTTCTTCCCATTACTGAAGCCACAATTTTGGAAGTCATGCGGCGGTCCAGCATTGTACCTCTGGGAACCACACACGCTTCAACAAAGTAAGCACAATTTCATTAATCCATTCATATTTCAATCCTAGTTAGTTAATGCAAATTTTAACACTTCAGGTTAATTTCAGCCCATTAAAAAATTTAAATATTTCGTAAAGTTAGATTATCGGTATAGTTTCTTGTCATTATTTTTTCAATTTGACAAAGCCCTGTCGCATAGGCTGTCATTACAAAGCTAATAACTCCTCAAATAATAATTTTTTAAAAAATCACAAAATTTCATCGTTTCAATCAAACGCTGACAAAATCAAATACAAAAAAAAAAAAATAATGGAATAATGAACAAAGATAATTAGATCCCTTAAAAATTCAAAAATGATTGAATAAAAGAAGAAACAAAATTTTGTAGAGTTTGAATGTTGTAGCTTGGTCCTTGAATTGAACAAAATTATGGGTCACCAGTCAAATTTGCAGCTGCAAAAAAGTGAAAGTCTCAAAGACGAAAAATACTCGTGCAGAGTGCGTACGTTGAACTCGCTGTAGAGTCGCGACCGAAGACAATTAGACTTGCGTTGCGTTGCGACAGAAATTACATCACTAAATAAACTTTATACTAATTAGTAATAATCTTAAGCAAAGATTTTGGACAAAAATTATAATTTCCGGTATCTATATTATTATAATTTTTTTTTTTTTTTTTTACAGAGATGTGTACATAAACGGCCACCTGATCCCTCAAAATTCGCAAGTAGTTCCCCTGCTCCACGCAGTTCATATGGACCCGAATCTATGGGATGAGCCCGAACAATTCAATCCTTACCGATTTATCAACACCGAAGGCAAAGTGACAAAACCTGAATATTTCCTTCCATTTGGCGTAGGTCGCCGAATGTGTCTTGGTGATGTTTTGGCGCGCATGGAACTCTTTTTATACTTTGCATCCCTTTTGCATACATTTGATCTAACAGTGCCAGAACAAGAACAGCTTCCCTCGTTGAAAGGTAATGCCGGAGTGACCATCACACCAAATGCATATCAAGTTTGTTTGATTCCAAGAAATACTGACAGTGAAAATAATCAAATTCGGAACATTGGCTCACATTAGTGAGGGTTGGATTGAGCACGGTGGTAGGGGACAGATCTCATGATTAAGAATCCTCTATCAAAAAGAATGGTTCCTATAGCGTGTACTTATCATAAACTCCATTATTAGATCTCTCTCTCTCTCTCACCCGCGTCAGGGCTGTGCATTAAGTGTTCATTCTCATTAATTATTAGTATTAAGTGGACCTAGTCAATCTGCTTAACCAGTTTGACATTTTCCTATATTTAAACCGAAACTAGTTGACGTATCGTACAAACCTTATTTAATTCGTTACCTTTCGTATATTCAGGGCAGCTAAACCGATTGTTAATTTTAACCACTCATGTTAAGTTGACAGTATCACGACAATATGTACTTTAAGTATTTGTAAATATAATTGTATTTGTTTTAATTGTAAATATTTAGAGACAAAGACTATATGTATGAATGAATTTTGTTATTTAATTATTTTTATATCGGCGAAAATAAACATTATTTAAGATTATTTCATGATTTTTATAATTTAGTTGAAGCACTGGAATGGTTTAACACAAGATGTTGTTCATGGATTTGTTTTTTATTGTTATTACAAAAATATGGCAACCAAAATTTTTCTATATTAAATCCATTTTATCATGTCTAGGAGTGAATAATAAATGATGTGTTTTGGGTGTTAAAGTAATACCACATTCTCCACTCAAGTCAATTTTCTCATTGACTGGACATGAGACACGAAACTGTTGTATAACTGAAGTTCCAAATAGAAATAATAGCATTTTAGCTAAATCTTCACCTATACAAATTCGTTTACCTACAAATCGATATTAATAAGATATATTTTGATTTTCTGTTATAAAATATACCTGATTGAAACGGCATAAAACAATCTGGCTTAAAAAATTTTCCTTCAGCATCCAAAAATCTGGATGGATTATACAAATCCGGATGAGCCCAATATTTAGGATCCATATGAATTGCCCATTGTAATGGAATAATCATTGTACCTTTAGGAATAACATATCCTTCAATTTCTGTATCTTCCATAGTACCATGTGGTATGCCAACTGGTACAACAGATCTTATTCTTTGTGTTTCAGCAAGAGCTGCTTGCGCAAATGGTAAAGAAGCCATATCCTCCAAATTTGGTTTATCTTTCAGCACTGAACTCAATTCTTTGTATAACTTTGCTTGTTCGTGCGGAAAAGCGGCCATAAATAAGAAAAACCATCTTAAAGTGGTTAAAGTTGTATCCAAACTAGCACCAAAAACATCCGCTAATAGATGATAGAATTGCTGATTAGAATAAAATTCTTTTGATGGATCATTTATAGCATTTCTCTTTTCTCTTTCTATTATAAATGCCTGTATTATGTTACGACATTCTTCATTACCAAATGTACTTTCGTGTTTTTCTATTAAAGTTTGGTACACTTTATGTGTCTTTATTTTTCCGTCCATCAAAAAGTCCAACACACGTCTATATATTGGCAAATAACTGAAGAAATAATAAATTAATATCTGCCCCGTTTTTTTTCAATTCAATTTAAAATTATTCACCGCAAAAAAGGTAAAAAATTGATGGGTCCTCCAACGCCAATAAGTTTCGTCCCTTCCTCTTGCAGAATTTGTAGCCAATTCCAAACATTATCATCGGAAGACCAAGTACAACCAAAAACAAATCCATTTATGACGTTTCCAAGACAGTGACGCAAAGGAGACAAAATATCTAGTTTATAATCTGGCTTTGATCCTTCTTTTAGTGTCTGTTGTAGTAATGGAAGGTTGAAAATAATAAATAAAAAATATTGTCCACTTACCTGAACAAGTTCGTTCACTCCGGATTTGATGAGCTCTTCAAGTTTCTCTTTTTTCGGGCTACTTTTAACAGCACCAAAGTTTCGCAAAAAAGTATGGACGAATTTTCGCTGGTCCTTCCAGAGCTCTCCCTCCGCGCAAATCAAACCTGCAATAAACATCAAAATTGCAAAAACTGCAAGCAAATATATGAAAGGACCTGAACCCTGCTTAGCAACGACCTCCTTCTAAAATTTATTTTTGTTTTAAATTTATCAGTGAGGCCAACATGTGTTTTTGCAGTTGCAAATGTCATTTCAACTCTTTTATTATAAATGGTGCACATTACCTTTGAAATATCCTAAGCAAAAAATTCTAACAAGTTTTTTACAGCGGTCAAAATCATTGTTGACCGTTTTTTTTCATTACTTAATTTGTCATTTTGGATGCATTACACTTGTGTCCGTCTGCAAGGTTATAGTAAATATCAAATGTTTTATACGCAGTGGAATATTTTAAGTTTTTCTATTTTTACTTGTACAAAGTAAAAGTAAGTATTGTGAAACCAACAAAATTCACATTTCGAAATTTTGATGGAAATATCCGTTTAGAGCATCCCTGAGTTCAATTTGACTATTTTCGGCTTGATCTGTTCAACGTATCATTCTAAGATTAAGCTGTACAAGTATCTGTACCGAAAGTGCACTTGACTTGAAACATTTTTTGAATTTTTCGCATAAATCCAAAACAGTTGAACGTAAACTATTAGAATTCAGTACTTAAGAGGATTTTACAATCTAAATGCTCATATCCTATTTTCATTGCAATCGACTGAACCGCACTTTACTTGACAGCCTTTTCAAATTTTTCACATAAATTCGAAACGATCGGCTGTAGAGTATTGAAATTTAGTATTATAGTTTGCTATAGCATCTGAATAATTGCCTACTATTCTCATAATAATCGACTGAGCCGGAAGTGCACTTCAATTGGATTTTTTTTTCTAATTTTGCGCATAAATTCAGTTCTATTAGCCTTAAAATTTTGGAAAGCAGTATTTAGGAATGTTGTAGCATAAGAATGATGATCTGCTGAGCAATCGACTGGATGTTTGATGTTTAAAATATATTCAATGATGCACAAGTAAATCCCGTGATGTACACGTCAGATTTTTTTTTGGTGGTTTAATGTTGGCTTTCACCCTTTTAGAGGGTTGTGTATGAGAAGCAAGTCGATTATCACAAAAGAGCAGTGATTGGTTGAAAAATGTCATGGACGGTTAAATACCCGTCAATTTAATCGTAGTATTAGAATTTCAATGTAAAATACATAATTTTACATAATTAGTTGTAACCTTGGTAACCATAAAAAAAATTATGCTTTTAAAATATGCGCAAAATTTTGTCTTTAGTTGAATAAATATGAAATTAATTAAAAAGCGAGAGCTGCCAATTTGTTTCTTAATTCCAAGTTGAAAATAACTTTGGTCACTGTCCGGTCATTTTAAGGATGAATTTTTATAAGAAAAGTTGAAAATATTTTTTGAGCAGTTTATGCAACCAGCTCATCCGCCGGGTATTGTTGGTTGAGGATTATCTGCGTTTGAAAGAGTGCGCTCAAATTTGTCTAAATTTTAATATATTTTAATAATTTTGCGATGCGAAAATTTCATTGCTTACGTCAGCGTCTATTCTCTGAAATGTTGCTCGTTTCGCGGTTGTTTCTGAAGTGAGGCGTTCGTGAGAGGAAACGTTACGAGTGGGACACACTAACCCAATAACAGATCGTTTTTTGTTCGTGTGCGCTAAACGCTTGGCCAACTGCGACGTGAAAAGAAACTGCAAAGTCGTTGACCTGTGCGCCGCCCGGGAGAATTGAATGCTGGGTGCGAATTGTCACCGGTGATGATTACACGGAGGTTTATTTGCAAACTATCTATACATACAGACTTACCATATCCATTCATGATGCCATGCGTCACATACAAGGGTGCTCTGCCTGCAAACGCATCCTTAATAAAAATCCTACGTATAATTTTATGGTCAGCAATGACTACAGTGTACACGCCTCCAAGCCAAAGTCCATAAACAGTTCCATATTTTCGGGAAAGTTGAGTGAGCGTAACATAAGGTTTAACTGGATTCAACCAAGGAAGGTAGCCCAAAATTGGTATGCCCCAAGGACCTGGGGGACGATTCCGTCGAATCCAGAAATAATAAGTAGAATAGATGAGGATGATGGTTAGTACAAGTACGATTATGATGAGCATCTGAAAAAGAAAAAACAATTAATTTAATATTTTTGTACATTAGAATGAAGCACCATTTTTGTCAGCAGTCAACAGACATTGAAAAGTTGCAGACTACTAGATACAATCGCTTGATATTCCAATATTTAGAAATTCAAATTCAAACTCATTTATCTTATTCTACAATCATCAATCTTAAAGTTGTGCAGACCAATAATTTTACGGTAGATGTTAGCCGTTAGCAGTTATGTGCTTAGCTTGCGCATCGGTCATCAGCAACCACTTTTACTTTCATTGCAACGCCAATGAATTCGGAATGCAGAACAACTTCAGATGAAACAGTCAAGCAAAATAAAAAAAAAAAAAAAATACATTTTATTCGTTTTAAAAATGTATTTTCTAGAATTCTGTGTAAAATGGTTGGGGTTATTGGATAACAACAGCAAACGGCAAGTGAACGAACAGAATGGCGGTTAAAGAATCGAATTCAATGAACTGCAAGTGGTCGTCCTTAGATTTTCATAAAAATAAATCCGTTGCTCCCGGCTCGAGCTGGACAGGTGAGCGACCCCGCTAAATACTGCACAATGCACTGTACTGCAGCGATCTGTACAGGTGCGCATCAAGGAGGAAACTAATTATTTGTCTAGTTTCGAACACAAGAACAGTCTTAAAGCTAGAAAATGTTGTGAACTTTAATTTGAACAATTCCAAAACAAATTCTCTTAATACACTTATTTTCTGGGCATATCATGCATCACGCTTCTAGGTATTATCGGCCTTATTATCTTACATAAGCTATAAATATAAATTCAAAATCTCATCGTTCTACGGCTAATCATTTTAGATTTATCCAAAAAAATTCTAAAAATATATTAAGTCAAGTGCGCTTTCGGTCCAGTCGGTTACTATGGAAAACGGAAGATCGACATTATTATGCTACAACATTCCTAAATACTAATATCCAAGATTCTACGGCTAACAGTTCTGAATTTATCCCCAAAATTAAAAAAAAAAAAATTCAACTGAATTGCACTTCCGGTTCAGTCGGTTGTAATGAGAGTAGTAGGCAATAATTCATATGCTAAAGTAAACTAAAATACTGAATTTCAATACTCAACGGCCGATCGTTTCAAATTTATACAAAAAACTCGAAAAGACTGTCAAATAAAATTCACTTTTGGTCCAGTCGATTGCAATGAAAATAAGATATAAGCATCTAAATGGTACAATCATCTTAAATACTGAATTCTAATATTCGACGTTCAACTTTTTTGGATTTATGCGAAAAATTCAAAAAAAGTTTCACAATTATAATGCGAGGTACACAACTAGACCTTAAATACAAAATTTCAACATTATATGTTCGACGGGTTTTGAGATTTTGTCGGTTTGTACAAGTAAAAATGCACATGAAAAATAATTTTGATAGCGATTAGTAAGAGTCCGTTCCTGTGCAAGGCATTCCCTCTGCGGGCGGCGATATCCTGCCGTCTGGCTGCTGTAGTCGCTGACCGCTGGTTTCTCATCGTACCCTGACCCTGCACCACTCGAACATATGATGACCACATCTTCTTCTCAACTATTTTTTATCGCCTTGTTTATGCCAATTGCCTCCAAACTGCAAGCGCCAAAACCTGATATTTGTAAAGGATAACTTTTTAAAGCGAAATCAACAATCAGCGGTAATGATAATTACTGGTTGATATTTTATTTGTACGAGTATTCATCGTCGATAAACAAAATGGAAAACATCAAACATATAGTAAAGAAAGTAATTTGACAGACGTGACACACATAGTGACGTCACGCCATAAATAGAGAATAAATGACAGCAAAAAACCTATTGAAAATATTCACATGCATCCGAGTCAATA
Organism: Dromius quadrimaculatus; assembly: GCA_963989225.1. Taxonomy (NCBI): domain Eukaryota; kingdom Metazoa; phylum Arthropoda; class Insecta; order Coleoptera; family Carabidae; genus Dromius; species Dromius quadrimaculatus. The sequence continues at coordinate 66,584,320 of OZ022327.1, read as the reverse complement.
ATAACACACATAACTTAAAGGTGAAAATAATGACAATTCCACAAATTTCAAAACTAATTGTGATATAAGTGACGATGAAAATGAAACTAGTTTAATTTTTTTCTTATATGAAAGGGCTAACGACCTGACCTGAGCCTGAGTGTTGAGTGCATCCTATAAAGTTTGAGGGTAACAAACTATAGAAGGTTACATCTTTAAACGGTCGTTTAAATTTCTAGGAAAATGAGCTACAAATAAACCATATCCATGTAGGTATGTATCTCGTTTTCTCCCCTTAATGCTTGTTAGTGCTGGTGCGTGGAGAGGTCATTGTGATCATTTTTGCATTTTAAAGGTCAGCAGCTCGAGGCTCGAGGTAAATGAAAGATTTTTTATCGAGTGAGACGGGTCAACAGACAGAGCACTGGCCAGGAGACATTGACCTGCTAGAGAGAATCACATCGAAGGATCCAGAAACATCCCCACAACCACTTTTTTACTAAATCATTTATCTAGCTTCATTATTTATTTCGTTTCTTTTTTTCAAATAGCAGGTAGACAATTTGTATTTGCAGTATAGACATAAAAAAAGATGAAAAAATACCAAAAAGAAATTTGAATCATTTTTATTCAATAGTTGATTGGATTGCAATTAAATATAGATAGTTTCAAGATGGTAGAGAAAAGTAAGTATAGATGTGAGTATTTGTGCCTATAACCTATATTCTTGAAGCGAGCATTGCTCCTTAGTTTGCTAGGCATGGCGCTATCATCTATCGAGATCGAGACGCTTCAAAGATGTTGATTGCACTTTCATATCAACGACTACAACAGCACGAGCTAAAACAGAAAAACATGAAAATTTAAAAACAGCTTCCATTTGTAAGATAGTTGGTGCTCGGTCACTTTTGATGGGTATAAAAATACATAACCCAATTCCACACGTAAGTAGAATAACGACCCAGTTTTATAATTTCAGAAAAGTGACTGTGTGACTACCTCATCTACTTTCATGCGCTTACAAACACCAACCATTCGAAGGCGGCGATTAAAAATGTTCGATCATGGTAAGGGTTCGTTGACGAGGAGGCCAATGAAATCAACGATGATTTCACTGAAAATTTTCAACCTAAATTCATTTCACAACATGTTAACTAACAAGCTGTTGAATTTTGAATGTAAATTAACATTCATTTTAATACAAAATTTTCACGTCGTTTCAACGCATCGATCCAAATCTCCTACCACCGAGCTATTTTTTTAGGCCCTATTCAATCCAAAAAATATAAATTTAAAAACGGTGTGGAAGCACGATAACTTGAGCAAGCGTACGAATTGTCGACACAAATTTTATATTTAGGCTTCTTATTAAAAAACTATGTTTAAATTCGTCAATGAGCTTTTTCTAACCAGTGGTATCAAAAGTTTACTGATGGGACTATTTAGTTTTTTGTGTTTATTTTATAAACGGAAATATAAAATAACTGAAAATGATCTTTTTTTTTTTTGGAAATTTAAATAAAATTATTAACAGTTCATTTGTTATTATTGAAATTTGAATTGTTATAAAATTCGTTATATTTTTCTAAAACTAAGACATAATGAAAATCATATTACACATTTATTTGAAAATCACATGCAAACGTTCGTCAATTGTTTTTTCAAAATAAGTATCGTGTTTGGTATCAAATTAAAGTTCCTACAAGAATAATTTTAGAAAGTGTCAAAAATGATATTTAAACGATTGTCAATTGTTTTTTTTTTTTTTTACAAGTTACTTTTTTACATTTATAAATGTTGGAGTAAATTAAATTCATGGATGTATTGTTTTTGTTTTTTAGTAGGGAAACACTTGTTTTACGTCCGTAATTGTTTCGTTGGCCTTCGGTATTGATTAATCAAGAACAGTCCACCGTTTCGACTGTTCCTTAATCTCTGGTGTGTTTTGTTATGGTTACGAAACACAATTTGCAAACGATAACTATCATCACAATAATTGGAACAAACTATAAGCTCAGAATCTATTTGATCTTTATGAGATACTTAAATTTACTAAAGAGTCCAAGGCAAGCAATTTATAATTAATACGTAAGGTAGTTCATTTGATTAGAAGCATATTTTAAATTCTAATACTTTGAAGCAATTTATGTAAGTTTATAAATCATCACAATGCAAATTTCAAATTTAATTCTGTTGACGCAGAAGGAGGCATAAGATAAACATGATGCATTTCTAATGCAGTAAAAGCTACAAGTAACAAAGTAAGAAGGGAAGTGAACTGAAGTAACCCATAACTTTTACTTGACAGTCCACCTACTTCCATCCAATTCGTGTCAAACAAATGAGCACATTCTTGTAAAATCTCTTTTTACCGAAACATAATTTGTAATTTGCACCATTTGCTCTCGATGTTTCGTTTAGAAATCGTCACAAAAGCAAAGGTCAATGTTTTTCAATGTTGGAAAAAAAAAAAAAAAAAAACACATAATTTGTATCTTTCGCTGCATTTCTGGATTCAAATTGAAATTGAGGTTTCTATGACTAGTAGATGAAGATGTGGAACGACAATGAGATAATTATATTCTCCAGTTGCTGTAATTATACCAGTGAAAAGCGTTTCCGGTTTTCGTTTCGTGATACTTCTTGTCACTTTTATTCCAATGACCGCAGAAGAATGCCATGTTTGTTTTTACACTTTTTAATGCATCTAGTTTCGATTTACTTGTATATTTTTTTTTGATTAAGCAATAATCATAAATTTCAATGAAACATTCATTTTTAGGAAACGATTTGCAATGCAAATACTTGAAGATTTTAAGTAATCAATCAATTTATTACATCTTGCATCTCGCATGAAATACATACAAGTAATGTTGAGGGTTATTGTTTGGTTAATGGGGTTGTTGGTTGTGACTACAGATGTAGATTGTAAGATACTATTTATAGTCCGTGAGGGCATTGGTACCTTGGTGTACGTGCCTTAAAGATTCCTTCGCAGGAGTCAAGAACCGGAATCAATTCATGTGGTGACCTTGCCTAAGAAGGCATGCATTCTGATTACTATCATGATAATAAAGGTACCTAGTTGTTTCATCATTTCATGCAATTGATTTCATTTTAAACATCTTACAATATGCCCTCCTCAAAGGTCATCCACCTTTTTATTTATAACTAATAATCAAACAAAAAGTCATTTAATGTTTTACTTCACTGAATTTCAAGGCTATCGGAGAGATCCGAGATTCATCCTTGTTACAAGCTTATCACATATGATGTGACAAGTTGTTCCTAATGGATAAATTAAAACTTTCCACTACATAAATTCACTTACTTACAGTACAGTACAGTAATTAATTTATACAACCATCAAAACGCGCCAGATATTAAAGGACAATCCAAACAACAGACAGCTCCTGACGAATCAGTTAATTTACATTTTGATAAATAAATTATACCGTTTAAGAAATAATTGATACTCTAACACTTAATTAAAAATTATACCGGTTTGATCGCACTCTTGAAATTTATTGATCAATTTGTAAAACCAGTTTTTCACATCAATTTGAGCGAGAGTATCTTCCGATTGTTTTTATTACAATAATTTGATTTAAGGCAGTCAGCTCACAAGATTTATGAACAAATAGTAAAATCGTCACCAGAACAATGTAACATAAATAAATGTTTGTACATATAAGTGAAAATATTTATTCTTCAAACGAAAGTCTCAAACAAAACATTACCGAGAAAAGTACAAGTTTGTTAATTACAAATTCATTTGACTTTATAACATTGACATACTTAAAATATGCTTAATAATAGAATTGAAATGTTTGAGGGCTTTGACAGACAATGAATTTTAATGAATACACGTGTATCGTGTGAGATAGATGGAGGAAATGAAATTAAAACCAGGATGCGTTCTTCGAAAATATATATATATATATATATATATATATATATATATATATATATATATATATATATATATATATATATATATATATCCACCAAGTTCAATGACTTGTCACGCCCCTAGGAAGTGGTCGTGAAGGAGTTGACCCATATCAACACGAAAACTAGAACATTAGGTGAAACTCTCACATATCATTGTGTTATGATTAAATGAATACTTTATTAGAATATTGAAACATAAAAATTACTACACAAAAATGATATCACTAATGTTACAGTAGTTTAAGCAATTGTTCATCTATTTGGTACACGAGTACAAATCTTAATGGATTATATGAAAATATCTGCTACGTTTATCAACTCTGAGTTACAGATATTATTGCAAAATAAAAATTGTGAAAGTAATTTAATAATATAAATCTTATGCTTGATCCAATCCGGTTTAACAAGATAACAAAATTCATTTAAAAAAAAAAAATCATCTGAAAGCATTAATAAAGAACATAAATATCGTTGGTAAAAAATCAAATTATTATGAAAATCAAGAAAAAAATAAATATTGAAATCGATCAATAATATTGCATAATAGTGCATTTCCATGAAACTTTTTTTTAATTTTTTTACATAATCCAAAATATTTGAACGTAGAATATTAGAATTCAGTATTCAAGAGTATTGTACAATCTAGATGCTCATATCCTATTTTCATTGCAATCGACTGAACCGAAAGTGCATAAGTTCAAATCAATCGGCTGTAGAGTATTGAAATTTAGTACTTCAGTCTACTGTAGCATCTGAATAATTACCTACTATTTTCATAATAATCGACTGAACCGGAAGTGCAGTTAGTTAGTTGTAGAATCTTGAAAATCAGTATTTAGGAATTTTGTAGCATAAGAATGATGGCCTACTGTTTCCATAGCAACCGACTGGACCGAAAGCGCACTTTATTTGACAGATTTTTAGAATTTTTGGGATAAATCCAAAACAATTAGCCGCAGAAAAATGAGCATTTTAGAAGAATGAATTGATCACAATATAAAAACTATTTATCTTTGAAATAATAAATATTGAAACGTAAATAAATAAAAAGTGAACAAGTATGTTTGTGTAACAGTAATAGTAAAATGGATATTTTTTACAGAAAACTGAAATAGATCTCGAAAGTCAATACGCAACTTTCCCTAGACATAAACCAGTGATGAACATCAGAATTTAACACACTTTCATACATGTTTGTACTTGTTTCTGATGACATTGAAACTGCGTCGGAAAAACGTGTTTATAAATAATTGCAAAAAAACTTACTATATCATTAACTTTAATTACTCCACGCTAATAACAATTCTATTCTATTTCTTTTATTTTCGGAACAAAAATAGATCTCAAGTGGATTTTACTTCCTTGCATGTTATTTTTGAACTTGAAATGCTTATGGATATATTTTTTGCATAATCAAACACAAAAGTGCATTGTTCCATGGCTAATCGTTTTGGATTTATCCAGAAAAAAAAAAAAAACCGGTTGCTATGGAAACAGTAGGTCATAATTCTTATGCTACAACATTCCTAAATACTGATTTTCAAGATTCTACGGCTAACAAAAAAAAATCCAATTGAAATGTACTTACGGTTCAGTCAATTGTTATGAGAATAGTAGACAATTATTCAGATGCTACAGAAGACTGGAATACTAAATTTCAATACTCAACGGCTGATCGTTTTGAATTTATGCGAAAAATTCTAAAAAAACTATCAAGTAAAGTGCACATCTGGTTCAACCGATTGGTATAAAAATAGTTCAACATCCTACACTTACTCATTTTGGATTTATGCGAAAAAATTCAAAAAAGTTTCCATAACTTATAAAAATTCTGAATTGTAGTAAATGTTGAGAATACGCATCCTGATTCATCTTGAAACACAATTTCGCAATGATTACCTATTTATTTCCAAACTTTATGAGATACAAAATTCATTTCTCTTTGAGAGCCGTGATCATTTAACGGGGCCAAGTCAAGAAAGAAGCCGGTAGATAATTTGTACCAAATAAAAACACCTGATGGTTTTTTGCTAATCAAACGGTAGCAGTATTTAATAAATAAAACAAAAAAGCCCGATTGCACATTACATTATAATTAGGTAAAAGTATTATTATTAATTTGCGATTAATAAATATATTTCAAGGTAGTATTTTGTAATGTATCTTTTTAATAGCACGCATAAAACTGCGTACGACTATTAAAAAAATTTTGGGTATTGTTTTGTAAGAGTAAAAGGCGCTACACTAATTTGTTTAGTGCGTGATGTCCGATCTTTCATCATTTAAATAACAGCTATTAACTTATTGCATTATGTTTAATAAAAAAAAAAACTTGAAATTGATAAAGTGGTTGCGTTTTAGACGGTCATTGATCTTCCTTATAATTCCTCAAAAAATTGATGTTTAAAATCTAGTCAGCTGTTGTATTTCTAACAATCAGCTGTGACACATTACATCACCAGGTGGCACTCCCCTCCCCCCTGTAAACACGACACTGGCGCTCACGCACTCACGCAGTCGGCAGTGGGTCAGCCCAGCCACACCGCCTTGCGTTACACCCGTAGGTTAATAACCTTTTCGAGCAGGAGTTGCCTCAAGTAGAGTGCCATGTATGTGGACAGACAAATGCCAACGAACTCCAATGACGTCCAAGAAAGACCAAGAAGATCCCAATCACAAGGCGCGTGTCAAAATGGATTTTGCACAAGTATCAACCAACGGTGAATTTCCCACAAAAATTTCTCTTCAATCCGACTCTGTTATGTAATGAATTTAATTAATTTCAGTCTGCAGCATCTCAAACATTCATAAAATGTTGCTTTTTAATGTGATTTAATTTAAATTCAAATTATTAAATTATATCATATTTTTATTGTGTGAGGAATACCTTTATTCCGTGGATAAAATACTTGGATTTGACTCGAACTGACTGACACAGTTTGATGATAGCAGGCTGTGTGGAGGAGAAAGTCACAGCCAAGGCTGAGGTTGACGACCTCAGGTTACTCCACTGTCCAATATTCTACACAACACAACAGTACCTGTAGTACGCGGACAACGTACGTTCGTACGTAGATCGTCGACCTGCGACACTTTATCATCATCATCACAAAACATGTTTGTTTACCTAACATTCATAATTTCATGCTTCATTTATTTGATTTAAATTAAATATAAAATCGAAACAATAAATGTGAATATTGATGCGATTGATTTCTTTTATTATGTAAGGATATCGCAGCAATTAAATACTAAATATAGATTTAATAGATAAATAATTAGTGTTTGGTTCTTATGTAACAGTGCATTAAACTTTATTGCACATTCAATAATGTTTATAATAATAATTGAAATAATAAATTTTTAATCCTGGTCTGGTCTGGTTGTGAAAGCAATAAATATAAAAGAATAACCTCTTTTGGGCTGGTTATTGAACTGACGATAGGTACTTGACCCTTCTGAAAGTCACCAGGTCACAACAGTCATTGTGTCATGAAGCCACCACGCATAGCAGTAACATTAACTGAACCTTACACAAACATACACATAAAAGCAAGTACCCGTACCTTGTACTTGTAACTCATTTTTTTCATTATTTTTATCATTGGAAGTACGCAGCAGCCAATAGCAACCACGCAACCCAACAACCGGATTCTGTGAACCACCAATCAAATTGGTCATGGATTTTTCACTGCCTACTAAATTTCAAGTAATCTAACTTCATAATTATCTCGTCTGCTCCCCTATTAAAGTCTCCAATATTCAATGCCCACAATGTCACGAACCCGTTATAATTTATATGTGGAATTTGGTTCTTGTAACTGGAAGGTAATTAAATTTGGGTTGGATTGTATAACATAGTGGTATTGTTGATAAGAGAACATGATAAAAATCATTTCATCACTTGTTTATTTTTATAAACAAAGCATTGTCGGACAAAGGGTCAATGACCAGTTTAATGCATTCAGGTGACGACCTAAAGAAAGAACCAGAAGGCTCGTAATCCATGTTATACATAATGTGGTTGTACTAACTTGAATGATTCTTTTTTGATTTGTCATGCATCACATTTCTAAATAAATTAGATAATTTGTATTATAAATTGATCGTTTCTTCATCAATAAGGATTGCAATGTGGTTGTAAATATACTCACAATATCTTAAAATTAAATTAGTTTCCTTCTTCATTGTTCATTCCTCTCACGTTGTCCGATAGCTGTATCATCATACTCATGAGATCCAACACCAATACAACGCAAGCAACATAGCGAGTTCAAACACCTGTGAGAGTGAGAGTGGATGGCATAGCGTACGAGCAACGTAGCGGACAGGAGTACCCAATGCTCTTATTTCAAGCCTCTTGCGTCTTCCTTCTCTTCTGCTTCGTACTCAAGTCTCATTCCAACGTCAATGGAGAGACTTCACGTATCTACAAGAAGACACTTCCTTGAAGAAATGTTTAGATACAAAATTATTGATGTTTGACATTCAATAGGTGTTGAAAAATAAGCAACATAATTAGAGGTTTCTTCAAAAAATTGTAAAAACTAAAATAGTTAACAATCAATCAATAGGATTCTACTCTAATAGTCAAGAATCACTAAAATCGGTCAACAACTACGACAATCTTAAAACCTATTGAACATATAATGTTAAAATTTTGTATTTAAAACTAGACTAAGGTCTAGTTATGCACCTCGCATTATGGTTGCAATCGTTTGTACAAAAAATTCACTTTACCTAAAACTTTTTTTCTAATTTTTCGTATAAATACAAAACGATTAGCCGTGGAAAAATGAGATTTTGTGTTTGATTATCGTATTATTATATGCAAAAATATATCTAATGATATACAAGTAAATCATGTGATGTCCACGTCAGATTTTTATTTCACTGTAAAATTGCGAAACATTGTTTTTTGGATTATTAATATGCAGAACATATTTTATTAATTAAAAATTATTTCTGAATTTTTTTTCCCTTCACGGAAAATATTTTCGTAGCTTTCTACCAGAAGGTCTGTTTATATTCGTTCGTAATTGTTTTGATATCTGAAGAATTTTTACGAGAGCGATTTCTACGCACCTTGCGTATTGGGAATATTGCGAATTTTAAGTTTATGAAAGCAACAGAGGTTATTGAACTTTGGTAAGATTTATTGGTTACCAAGTAACAAAGTGCGTATTTACTATAACACATTTCAAATTCTCTACAAGGAAAGCAAGACATGTACTGCAAAACTTTAAATATTTTGATCGCATCTTTATTGCATGTTTTACATTTAATTGATAATTTTTTCAAGTTAAAGACTTGAAATAATTTCTTACGCAATGATTTATCTTAAATGTGGAATAAGTTTGTTAACCTGAACCTGAGTAAGTAAAAATTATGAAACATGGAAAATTAAAAATACGGTCAATGAACGATTATATACTCCCACTCCAATATTACCGATGATTAGACCTAAAATTCCACTATGAAAATGATCTCAATTAATTGTTTGCGTTATATCAATATGAAATTTTGGATGTTTGGATGTTGAAATAGTACTTTTAAAATTTTAATTGTAAAACATGAGTGGATGCGGAACATTTAGACAACTGCTGTTGGTAGAGCACCAACTCCAAGCACAAGCTCCGTGGAGCGTCAAGTAGGTCAGTGGTCCACGAGCTAAGCGACCAGGGCCAGGGGCGGACTGGCCCACTCGTACCAGCCGCCAGCCGGCACAACAACCTACAATTGTATGCAAAGAACAACGAATGAACGATCTCCAGGCACACAGTCACCATCTCCATCCGAGCTGACAAAAAACCAGAGCAGAAGATTCACTGCCAGGATAGTTTTTTCGCCAACTAAAATTCACAATTACTATTAGTGATGTTCAAGTTCAATAAACTTGTATTAAAAAGTTACAATTTTTTACTCTAAAACAATTCAGCATTGCATCGTTGAAAAAATTTCGAAAGATAATGGAAATAATGTTGATTACTCCATTTTCCATAGTTTGTTACTTTAGAATAAATTCTAGAGTAGATTGTAGATAAGAGAGCGCGCTTTACGTGCAGGCTCGTTAACTATGTGAAAAAGTAAAACGAATAAATTTTACGAGCACTCTCTAACTAAGATGCTAGTATGTGCAATCTAGGACTAACTCATAAACGCATCTTGAAGGAAAACCGCGAAAGTTATCTTCAATCATTTCGAATACTTCATGGAAAATCGCTTCCAAATGAAATATTGATAACCTAAATTGATAATAAAAATTCCATTAAATTTCAATTCTTATCATCCGAGTATGAACTATTGAAAAATTTCAATTGATGTGAGAAAAGTACCTTGCACGTGGTTACTTCTCTGTGAGCGACTCAGCACGGTGTGGTGGCTGAGTTCAGTGACCAGCAAGGTCGCGTGCTGTGGTGCGGGTTGTCGCGTACAACTATCATGGGGTATTCCCCGGTCGTGCTTTCACTGTCTCTAATAAAACACCGGACATTTTTACCGCTAACGACTAACTAGTCAGTCACCTATAGGCAGCTGCTTAGATACTTAATAGTATAGTTGTATATATGGCATAGTAAATGTTATGGTGTACGCTCACAGATACAAGACAATGACAACTAATATTTAAATTATTTTCGAAAAATTTAAATAAATTCAGCTACTTTCAAATACTTTTACTATTACAATACAACGTAATTTTAGCTAGTATATAATTTATTATTGTATTTGTATCTTCAATAGGATTCTATTCTGATTCAGAATTACAACCTAAAGTGTGCCCCATACGAACAGGACCAAAGGATGGAAATGCATATCGTCTTTCAAAATTTTTATTGAAAATTAGCAGTTACCTGCGGCTTCGCAAATAATAAACTTATAAAATAGTAATACAATTAAATTTACATCACTTTTTAACGATATTTCTACTAAATGTCAAAATATCCACAGATGAATCTAATTTACGGAGTCGCATTTATAGTTAGTAATAGTGTAAACAATTGTTTCAACTACTCATCTCCAGCTGTCGCTACTATCGCTACTTATTGAAATGTCACATAAAGAACAATAAATGTCAGGTAATACAAGTGACATATAACCAACAATAAATATAAAAATTAAGTAAATAATGCATTCTACGGGCGATTAAACTAACTAAAATGTTTTCCAGCCGATATTTCACAACAAAATTTGTCATATATTTGCGTGCCCCATACATACATACCAAACAAATATGGAAATGCATTTTGGACACAATATAAATATTGAAGTTTTTTTTTTCTTAACATAAAATTGTACACGTCAGATTCTTATATCCTTTTTGCTTTGGTAGATTTGTTAGTAAAAGGAGGCTAAGCTTAGTAATCTGCAATCTTGATTACAGATTGCGATTTGTTTAGCCTAAATGAGGATGTAAATTTACACCCACACAAAATAATTACATTATAGTTCAAATTACGTTATAAATGCTAGAGAATTTAGAATTATACATTCTTCGTATTTAATATACAGGGTGTTTCACGACTTATTGACACAATCGATTTGATTGTGTGGCGCAGCAGGTGGCATCACACTTTGATATGTTGGTTCTTTAATCTACATTTTCTCATAATAACTAAAATCTTGTTACTTTTTGCTTACTTTTTCCAATATTTGTTGTAGAATAAACTATTCTTGAATATTGTGGGCATTGTGTTTGCCCTTGTTTTTAATTATAGATTTTACTCAAGTTATGCGTACCAGAACGAAGGTAAAATTAATTGCATGTGTAAATATGTTGCACGTGTCCACTTAAGTGTTTAATTCTTGTTAATTATGATGGATATGACATCATTTGTGTCATCCTATAATATCTACTGGAATTATATCATCAGAAGAAATTGTATTTTATTATGTTTATGTATTTTCTGACTTATTTTCATCTGCAATTCTAAAAATAAACCCGTTGCTCCCCATTTTTTTTTTGGCAACGCTGTATTTGGCAAAAGTTAATTTACATGTCGTTATAGGGCTTGAGTACTGTGCTATAAATTACTGACAATGTAAGTTAAGTACTGGTTTTAAGTTGGTCCTCAAACAACGATGAATGAAGAAAACAGTACATTTTATATGTGCAAAATAATTTAAATTTGAATACGTTGGTTTTGTGTTGGAGTAAAATATTCTGTTGTCTGTTGAGATTCGCTGGCGGTTTGAGAAAGGTCCGTTGGTGTGTTTGCAATGAGCAACGAATATTTGAAAGTTGCCAAAAGTCGGCATCAAAAAATGCGTGTCAGTATGACAGAATTGTAAATCGCAAAGCATTTCCAACTCACAGGATACGAGCCTTAAGGCTCAAAATCTCATCAAACACAAACACTCAGTTTGCGAAGCGTTCATCGACCTCGAGTACCAAGTGTTATTCTTGATTTTTTTCTTAATTCTTGTTCTATATTTAATTGCTTTGCTGCTGTTCAGAATAAATTATTTTACACGACTTTTACGGGAAGTTTACAATTGATATATTGAAAAATAATACCGTAGTCGGTCATGGTCTTCAACTATTATCTCATGACCTGTGGAAAATTTAGTATGGCCTCCCAGATTCAAATTAAAACTACGACTAACAGAGCTACTACAATTCAAGCAAGAAACTCTGATTACAACCTACAAGAAACGTTAAACTGGACTCCTGAAGACATATTAAGGCGGTAAATAGTCGAGAGGGCTCGTAAGCAAATAAATTGCACAAACACATTAAGAACAGAGTGACGGATCTGTGAACGCAGTTTATTTACCTGAGGTGACATTTGTATTGAGGTTAAATGCGGAACAAGTCACATGGTCTACGCTTTGCGCTCCAAATATTCTCAACAGTTGAATTATTGTCGTATTTGCGATTTTTTTTTTTTTTTTTTACATACACAGGTTTCGCGTCTCATCGATCATTCAAGTCTCCAACTTAAATCTAATCATAAATAAAATAATAACCATCTATAGCTTGTTAATTTCAACAGTTTGAACCCATCAAAAATTAATTATTTTGCTGATGTTACCAACTTACCAGTAATGTCTTGCAGGTTCACTATATCTCAATTATGTTCTCTGGTTGTTGCAAAATTCTAGCTTCCCTTTAAATTTTTCACCCCAAACTGTAAATTTACTTCCTGCGAAAATGATTTTCGTCTTCTATTGCACCAAACCAATTCATTTTGACAAATACTTTGGAGTTGCACTGACTTTGACGTTTCTAATCTACAACACAAACAAACAGGTTTTCTTTGTTTGTTTTCATGAGGTACCGAAACGGTTGTCTAGACAACGTGAAAATTCCGTACAGATTCTGTAATTTTTGATAATTTCACTTCTCTAATGTGAAAATTCATATTAATGTAATGTAGTTATGAATTTCTGTAGCACTTACCTCAGTAAGATATAAGATTTTCCTTCATATGTCCACTATCACATATAAATTGATATCCATCATATTTTGTTGACAAGTATCCATTTTGACATTTTAGGTTATGCTCCGGTTAAAATAATTGTACAAATTCTTAATCATTAATGCTTCAAGTCGTTTTCATATTTGTACGTGGATAATGCGCAATGTTATAAATTAAAAATATATTCAGGATAATTGAATATTTATAGCCACTTTTGTTTGTCAGAATTGTTCTATAACTGTCACTAAATAATTCAAAATGACTCGTGCAAATGAATATCATTCGTGATTGAATTTCTTTCTTGAAATACATAAACACTTGACAACTTATTAATTACCACTTAAAATTTGATATTTCTTAAATCAAATGATTGACAGATATTCGGGCTAAAAATGGCTGCCAATTTGCGGTTCTAATTGCATTTTAGCGGGAAACGGTTAAAAATAAATTTTAAATAGTTTTTTTACAAAATATTTGTAATGCGTGTATACTTTTCGGAATTTGCTTGTGTATTGAGGTTACCGAGATGATCCAAAAATGGGTTGGTTAATTTATCATATGCGTGTAATGTAATGATTAACGTAGTACACGGTAGCTGTCAATTATGTAAAATTGGTTTCGAAATTATTTTGGGAACATAAATAATAAAAATAATATTAAGCTAACAGGTAATATCATGCATGTCGTCGACCTGATGTAAATACGTTCTTTGGGAGCAGCCTTGAGATTAAAAAATCAAAAGCCGTTGCACGGCAAAATGCCAGCACAGATGAAATAAGATCCGAATGAAAATAAGCGAAAACAGCCTTACATCACATGGAAATATGCTAATATTATGAATATTTCAATAAACATCAAATATTTTACCTTATTATTGAAAAAAATGGTCAGCCTTCTCTTTCTAGTGACTTTAGGTATTTCTCAATTGTTCAACAACAATACACCAATAAACGAATTCACAAATAATAAATAATTGTTTAATTTAAAAAATACTAATAAATTCACTTTCACACTTTAGCCCTGACACTGAACTTTAGTTCACTATTTTGCTCACACCTGTTGATGGTGGCGGTAGCTACAGGAAACAAAAATCTCTTGTTTATTACAGTGACTCCCAAACATTTATTTATCTTATATATTATATTTAAAATTTATTGCGTAGCTTTTTCTTGATCGTAGAACGGAAATTGCTTCAATTCAGAAACTGCAGCTTCTGCAGCCTGAAAAAAAAAAAAACCAGTAGGAGCATTAAAAAAAGAAAATATTATTTCACTTACATTCCTGACGTTTTCTATAGAATCATAAACTAAAGCCTCCAAAGTCTCTTGCATTCTTGTGCTCCACGCATTTTGTAATGTTTTGCAACTATTTTTTGCCAGTAATCTCAATAAATAACAGACTCTTGCTCTAAGTAATGGATTTGTGTGCCTCAATAAATGTACAATATCAATAGGATTATTAACAACTGTGGGAAATAAAATTTTCTCGACTTGTTCTGCATTGTCAGGCGATTTTCTTAATATTTGAGTGCATATTGATATTATATCGGTTACTATTCGCAATTTTCTTTTTGCTGAAATAGTAAAATTAATTTTAAAAATATATATATAAAAAAATTTAATACATACACAAAAGAAGAAATTGCTGTATTAAGCCAGTGGCGTTCAAAAGAACAACAGCATCACAAAATTGATGTAAAAACTGATCCTCGTGATGAACTAGGCGACAAATTAATAAAAAAATGTATTCTAATGTTTCAAGTTCATCTGCTGATAAATCTGACGTGGATCTATATATTTCTTCTTGTTGAATTGAAGTGACTGGAGTGTTAGTTGGTGTAGGAGTAGTGTCATTTGAACGTGCCCCGTCATTATTCTTCTTACGAACTAATATTTTTGATGCATACACCAAATTTGGTATAACTTTTATGTCTAAATATACTTGTCTAATTTTAGTTAGCACTTCTTCAGTTACTTCATTTACAACAAAAGGCAAAGAAAGTAAACAGGCAATATATTCCAAAACTTTAAAACTTGCGTTATAGTTCCTCAATGGGGCAATGATAATACTGGCCAAATTATTTTGACATAATGAGCCCAATTCTCCTGCCATTATTTCTTGCATAGTTCTTTGTAGAAAAGCCAACCATTCTTCGCATTCTATTGGCTGAGAATCTTCAGTCCAGTTCCAATTTTGCAAACAATTTGACTTAGTTGGCGTGTCTTCTCTGTTAGAATCGTGAGATACATCTATGTTGTTATTTTGTTGGTCGCAATTATTTATTTTTCTGGAAAAGTTATCCAAATTCTGCGATAATTTCGTTAAATGTCCCTCACGACTTTTTGAACCCAAAGATCTAACAGAGTTATTATCAATATTATCGGTAATTGATTCATTATCCTCTTCTTTTATTTCCGGAATGGATGTAACACGTATTCTTAAAATAAAAACTAATTGAAGAAAAGTTTTTGAAATGTTTTATTGCGTAGCTTACTTGGATTTTTGAGAAAAGTGTTGAAACTGTTTTTCTTTGGCCTCCAATTCGAAAGGAGGTAACGGTTTGGTCAGTGGTATGACATCTGCGTCATCTACTTTTATTACATGGCCCTCAACGAAAGGATGTGCCAGAATTTCAGGCCATGTCATACGTTTAGAAGGATCTTTTTGTAATAATCCCTAAAATACTAACATAAAACAACCACATTTCTTCAAATAAAATACTGACTTGTAAAAATGAAATACACGTTTCCGATATAAAACTGGGCCATTGCACTTGTTCATGTCTAATAAGCATAACTAATTTTAAAATTGATGTTGTGCAAAATGGAGGCGACCCGACTAATAATTCATAAATAATACATCCTAACGACCAAAGATCAGCATTGTGGTCGTATGGGTGCTCCTCAATTAATTCAGGAGCCATGTACAGTGGTGTCCCTTTAATTGAAGTGAGCACATGAGTTCCAGTGCTCATATTACGTGCAAAACCAAAATCACATAACTTTGCGCAATCGTTCACATCCAATAAAATATTTTGCGGCTTTAAATCCCTACAAATAATACAATTAGGATCCAAAATTATATAATATACTAATATCTACCTATGTAAAACTCTATGGGAATGCAAATAGTACAGTGCAGAAACCAAGTCCCATACAATTGCACGAACTCTTTCCTCAGGAAGGTAACCTTCATTGCCTAATATTATATATAATTCTTTATGAGCGAATTCGGTTACAACATATATCTAAAACATTGATTCCTTTAAACAATTCAAACAACAATAGTGATTATTAACCTCATCTTCAGTTTCAAATGAATCCAGCATCTGAATAATATTCGGATGATTCAAATGCCTTTGAATTTCACATTCTCTTCTCAATCCTTTAAGTTCTTTTTGTGTTCTACCTCTCTACAAAAAAAAATACATTACAAGTTGTAAATAATATAATAATTATTTACCTTTGAAATAACTTTCAAGGCAACTATTCTTGAATTTTTTTTTTGTTTTGCTTGGAATACGCGACCAAATGAACCTTCTCCAACAAGCCTAATTACTTCATACTTTTCCATTTTATATTTAATATTATATGCCTGATTATATGTATGAAATCACTAAAAGTAAACAAAAATTGACAGCTAGTCTATCTAATGTGAGATAATGCTGCCATCTATTGGAATTTTTTTGAACCTACATGTAGTACAAAAATACATATAAAATATAATACAATCCATAGTTTTACTAATAATAATCTGAAAATTTTATTTTCAATTAATTTGTTGATAATAATTGCTATTTATAGTGAAATGGCGGATAAATCTACAAGGTTGGCGACACTTTACTGTCAATAAAATCAATTTGAAAATGGCGGAAATATTATCAAAGCAAGGTTTATATTTTGATGAATTAAATAAAATAAGAGTATTGGACCCACAAGTAGCAAATAAAACCAGTAAATTAAAAGAAGAATGCAAATTATTCGTTCAAAGTAATTTTTTTTTATATTTGTAATAATGTTAGTAAATGTGATTTGTTGCAGAAATCGATGAATTTCAGAAAATAATTGATGGATTCATTGCAATGTTTACTAAACTGGCGAATGAGGTAGAAAAGCAGAAAATTAAGGCTGTTGGAAACAGAAACTTGGTTCAATCAATGACAAAACATAAAGAAGCAATGCAACAACAACACCAAGTATAATTATATCGAATATTATTTTTATTTTTTATTACCTGAACATGTTTCTTTGTAGGCCCTAATAATGGAGAAAGCTCTCGAACTAGAAAGGCTAAAAATAACTCATAATTCATTACAAAAAACTGAAATTGAACAACAGGAAATTATAGATAACTTGCAACACTACTGAAACTGATTAAACATGTATTTTTCTATCAAATATAAAATTGGAACAAAACTGTTACGAAACTAGTGATAATTTTGAAAAATAAAATACATTTTCGTGTCGTTCTCCCACCCTTATACACTAAGGATACCTAAAAATATTCCATTCACACATTATTTTATAATTTACAGTTGGTTGCGAAGGCACTCAATTATTCAGTTTTCGCCTTTTTTGTTGCACAGCTTTCGTCTGCTTCTGCAGGTGCACTCCTTTTCATCAAACCATTTTTAAATTGAACTATAACGGCAGTCATATTGTCACACCCTGTCCCATCACCCATTGTGTTAGGCGCTAAGCAATGATCAAACATTTCCTCGCAGATTTGCGACAATTTTTCTGAATTTAATCGCGGTTTTACAAAATCTACCACTTCTTGACTGCTCATGTAATTCCAAATACCATCACAAGCCAGAACCATAAATTCATCTTCGGCTGGATTTATTGTTAGAGTCTTAATGTCAGGAAGAGCGGAGATCATTTGTTCTCTATCTGATAGTTGTTTGTTTTGTTTGTATGCATGGTCACCAATTGCTCGTGATAAGTTTAGTCCACCATTTACACGACCATCTTGGGTGACTTTTCCGCCCGCTTTTACAATTCGTGCCATTTCTGGCTCATCTTCTGGTTTATGATCGAATGACATTTCAACGGCTTGACCTTTTCGGCATACAATACATCTTGAATCGCCTGCGTTTGCGACGTAAAGTTCATTACCATGAAGAAGAGCGACGACTGCTGTACAACCACTATCAGAACCAGGCTCTTCTGTCATATTTCGAGTGAATTCATCGGTGTCTTCATCAACTTCATACATTTCTTCTGCTTCACCATCGTTTTCATCCTCATCGTCGGCATCTTCGCTACTTTCACCATCGCCGCTTTCTTCACCACTCTCTTCGGAACTGTCATCATTAGGGGCTCCTTCAAATGTTTCATCGTTTTCGTCTTCCGAGTCGCTTTCCTCCTCAATTTCTAATAATTTACTATACAATTGTAACGCATTTCTCGCCCGCAAATTTTTAACTGGCGCTTCTGGTTTCGGACTTTTTTTGATAATAGCTTTACCTTTACCTTTAGGAGACTTTACTTCACCATTTGCCGGTGATTTATCTTCCGTTTCTCCATTCACAACATTTTTATCATCTTCTGGCTCTGTTATTTCCTCAACTTTCGTTTCACTTTCACAAATTAAGTCTTTTTTTGAACTGGAAGCGTCGTCATTCTCATTTTCATTTTTAGAAAAAGAGGCACCACTACTCGATGGAGCAGCGCTCGATGTATCCTCACATTTTTTACTTTTCAACACCGGAGAAGTTGGACACTTATCGCTTTGTAATTTTTTCACGTACGGATTCATTAAATTAGATTGATATTTTTCCATAACTTGTTCTATAGGCATGGAAGCCTCTTCGTACAAATTATTAACATTTTCTTCATCCTCCGATCCAATTTCCTTATCATTTTCATCATCTTTAACGCCTGCTATTTCTTTCAATACAGTTACAACTTCTCTGGTTGCTATAGTTGCATCAAATCCCAGAAATGCATCAATTAGAGCTTTGTTCAAATCGCCATTATTGTAAGCTTCTGTTTCTTTGATAAATGCTGGTAATTTTTGGGCGCAATAATTTGCTACTTCATGGCCCCCGTGTCCATCGTATACAGCAAAAAATGACGTATTTTTATCGAAATCGATCACACAATTATGGGCATCCTGAAATAATTCATTATTATTTATTTGGTATAAATAATATTATGCATGTTTACCTCCTGACTAATTCGCCAGCCTTGCATCGAACTTGCACCATAACGTACGCGTTCACTTTCATCGTCAGTTGATATTTTTTCAGTCACAGGTTCGGATAAATACGCACCCATCTCGTCGAGATTCAAAATTAAACTTTTCAAATAACTTTAACGAAAATGCGAACATTAACCGGCATTAAATACTTGCTAAGTAGCCGCTGTCTCCATGGCCATGCTCATTGACTTGCATTGAATAGCGCGTTGCAGTATTGCCAACCCAAATTTTATTTCCGATGGTGTGGAAAAGAATTTATTCCATGTTTTAAATATGCCAAAGTTGCACTTTGCCGTGATATTTATTAATTTGTTCATGATCAAAATATCAATAAACATAATTTGTCGGTATTAAAATGGCCAACTATAAAGCCTCGTTCACAGCACGAAATTAGTAGCAAGCATTACAGGACACTGTAAAATTAGTTTTATAAATGTTCATGGGACAGAATTTATTTATTTGGTATTATTCTTACCTTGAATTCACATTTTGTGATGAAATGTTACAAATTGGCAGCAAAAGTTTCAGTATGCGAAGTTAAAGTTAAATTTCCTTATTTTACAAGTGTAAAAATGACTGTCACTTTTAAAAATTAATTAATGTTTGAAGGATTTTAAGAACAATTATTGTTACGAATAAAAATATAATATTTATATTTCTAATTAAATAGGACATGAATTATTTTTATAAGTAATTGGATGAGTTTCTAAAATTCGTTCCTCTGATGTTGATTCTTAAACCCTGTAACAAAAAATATTACTAATTTCTCAGAAGATACATAAAATTCAGGAAAATTGGGAATTGAACTACTGATAGATGCAAATATTCTTATTTAATTGAATTTTTGTGTTCTAGAGGAACAAAACATTTAAAAGTGAAGTTACTGTAGAATAAAGTCAGGTGAGTATCAGAAGCTGACTTTGTAGGTAAAATATTTGTAGCCTTGTATGAAATACAAGAAACACAAGGAAACTTATAATTTGTTGCTCAATGATACTAAATCACTTAAAAGGTACTTTGAAGTACACCTGTATTTTATGAATGTATTCAAATTAGTTTACATTTAGAAAAACTATAAGGATCTAATTTTGATTCAGCATAGCCTTCATGTGCCCAGTTCGTTCAGTTAACTTAAATATTTTTAAGGATTTTTGATCATGCAAAACCTGATGATAAATAGTCTCATTTTGACAGGATAATCTTGTATTGGTCCAAGAACAAACTGTTTTTCGAACAGGAACGTTCCTCAAAGCTTCATTTGGTGCAATCGCATCGTTAATCTACAAAAATATCAATTATTCAATTGATTTTACTTTAGCATACATAACGATCACACAAAAATAAAATTAAATTATTTTTTTGTGCATCTTAATTTTTGTATCGACTGTCTACGAACAATTAAGTATACTTACACTTTTAATATAACTTCAACACATTTCATTTCATTTTGTCGTATCATTTTGTACCAGTTTGACGTTTATAAAGTTAGCTGATGCTGAATTGAATCATATTTTGGTTATTTGAAAGAACAAATAATGATTTCAATGGAAAATAACATACCAATCTGTCAAAATAATGTTCAAAATTGCATCAAATGAGGCATTGAATAAACCTCGAGCAGATTGGCAACTATCAGTAAATAATTGTGAGCAAATCAAAACTAGCGCCAAGTAGTCGAGACGGACAGACATATAACTAAAATTTAGTTCAATTTAACAAAAACCAGTTGTCATATCCGTACTGTCATATAGTAAATAATATAGTTTTCTACTTTTTTTTTATGAAAGTGACGGTTATTTTGAAGTTGAATAAAGATTAATTTACCTTTCAGTGATTCATTTGGGGCATTTGTAAAGCTTGTTTCGCCTCCTGGCAATAAAATTGAAGAAAGAAATGAATTGTAAGATTGATTGTAATGTTTACTTGAACGGGCAAAAGGTTAAGTTATTTGGAGTATCTATTGACTGTTGCTGTATTGAATAGAAGTCGAAAAAAGGAACAAATCGCCATGTTTACTCAATGTTGAACCAAATTAAAAGCTACATCCTGATTCCAGACGTCATCCATTAAGAAAGGAATTTTTTCGGATAGCAATGCACAAATACCAGGATGAAGACTTTTAGCTCACAGTCGAAAGCTGCAATGCAAATGTATGTAAAGTTATGCTTGCAAAACACTGTTTCAACACTACTACGAAGTACCTTCCTCAACGCCGGGAGAGACAAAACACAAAATGGCCGTAATAATAATAAAATCAAATAAAGCTGCATTCATCAATGGGAATATTACGCCCACGCATTTCTCTTACACATGTTTGTACACAACTCATTTATTTAGAAATTTGTTCATCTTTATAATTATTTAGTAAATTTTGTAAGAGAATCTTATACATATTTTTTCAGATATTGCCTCATTGATGACGGCATGATATTCCACGTCACAGAATGTCGCCACCATCGTAGTGACGTTACATCCAAGAACGCTCTCTGCCAGGTATCGATCCCAAGGCATCGCGACGCGAGGTCTGCCGTCGACGTCGTGTTAGTTGGATCAGTGCGGTTCGGGTATTCATAAAGTGCACGACAACTCGATCATGGAGTGTTCATCCTCATCCGAGGAATCAGCCGGTATTGAGTTGGACGACATGCACTAAACATCTGAAGGTGAGACAATAGTTGTGTTTTGTTTTTACACTTGGTTACTGAAGGATGGGAATTTGGCGCGTGAAATGTTGACGTACCAGTTGCCCATATATACAACGTTCTTTTCTGTATTATTTTTGTTTTATTACGTTTCCAACTGCACAAAAATTAGGACAATATTTGTCATGACAAGTTAAAAAAACTAGATCAAATTTTTCGTCGTTTGGTTGTTCTGACGCTGCTCTACAATCAAAATTGACCAAGTTACAGCTCTTTAATCGTCAACCCGTTGAGCAAAGCAACAATTTTTAGGCTAGTAACTTTTAAACGGTACCTCGTATCAAATGATGTCTCTAATAAAAATTGTAGGGCTTTCAATTCCCTATAATCTAGTAATTTTTGTAATTTTTTACGATTAGAATTTTTATAATTTAAAGGGTAATAAGTTTTCGAACGGTACCTTGTATCAAAAAATATCTTAGATAAAAGTTGTAGGGCTTTCAACTTGTTACATTCTAGTATTTTTGCAATTTCTTACGATTGGAATTGAAGAAGTTAGGAGGAAAATATAGAAAAAAGTCCAAATATAACAAAACGTTTTAACGCGTATTTTCCTCGTAACTTCGTCAATTCCAGTCGTCAAAAATTGCCAAAAATACTGATTTGTAGAGAATTGAATGCTCTACAGCTATTATTTGAAATATTTTTTGATATAAAATACCTCCCAAAAGTTGTTAGTAAAAAATGTTTCTTTTCTCAGAGCGCAATCAGTCAAACAACGAGGCATTCGAGTTATTTGCAGCAAAAACCCTCTCTAAATAATTTTTACGATTTGGAGGCGTTAAAACTACATAATCCTAATTATAGAGGTTTGAATAAAGCATATTTGAAAAGCATATCTTCAAAAATAATAATTGTAGAAGCTCATGCAGTGCCATTTATTATAAAATTATTTTTAATTTTCTATTATTTAACCGGGACGTAGTCCTACGTCTTCTGTTATGTTACGCTGCTGTAATTCTGATCTCGTGAGCTTTTATTTTTCACTTTGTTGGTAGTAAAAAGCTGTAAAATGTTGTACATCTTGTACTAAAAGGTTTTAAGTTATAAACATGAGTACTTTTCTGCTACGTTAAAAGAATAATTTTTGTGTAACTTTTTCTTTTTGGGAATTTTCTTCTATTTCGTACGTCAATTCTCATTGATCTGTTTACTAACCCGCGTTGCCGCGCTGATCAGATCAACAAGCATCCGTCGGAACATTTGCCCCATAAAACAGGAACAACGCCATTTATGATCGTAATTTATTGCTGACTTTTTATTATCAGGATCAGGATATATTTCGACGTTTATTTAAGGCTTTAATAATGAAACATTACTTTATGAACTTTCGTTTATTAGTGATTTTTGGATGCCTTTAAAAATTGTTAATGCTATGTGCATCAGTTGAGTTTTTCTTCTGCTCTCTTTCGGGCGGTAAGTCTCATGGCAAACGGATCGCTTTTACAACCCTCAAAGGCACGGAGGACTGAGTAAGTAACCGAGGGAGACGGTTGCGTGAAGTACATTTGAATAACTTAGCTCTCACTCCATGCAGCACGAATTCACCTATATACAGCCTCAAATTTCAAACAATTTTTTCAATCATTTGTCGAATTTTAATATTTTATTTTATCAATTTGCTATGTGTTATTCAATGTTGTATACTTTGAAGGAAACTAGCTCATATCGGAATTAATAATTTGTTGCTAGAAATTTGAATAACAAGCAGATAACAATGCGTCCAGGATATTTATAGCATCCATATTACAAAGTAATTATGGGGAAACAATGAATTCAGTTTATACTTTGACCTATTTGCTTTCAATCCCTCAGGATTTAAAGATGCCTTTTGTTTTGTCTTCTGACTATTCTATAGAAAATAATACTCGTAATGTTTCTCGATCTTTGAAATAAATTTTGTTCTTATTTCACAATAATTTCAAGAATATAAATTGCAACTTTTATATTTTATATTTATATATTTGGGTTGCATTTTTTGACTGACGTAAATGCATATTGTATTGCCTACTTTTAGGAGTTGAAATGCTTGCAGAGATATTTCTGTTATTTGAATTATTTGCGAAATAAGCAATAAAATTTTAACTTTTGAATATTTAGCCTAAAATTGAGAAGGTGGAATATTTTTTTGATAATTTACTGCCTGCGTATGAAAAGAATTAACTTTTTCCATTTATCTAATGTTTTAAAACATTACTCTTTCCGGTCCGGAGAGACTCGCCTATTAAAAAAGTAATGCCGTGAATGATATGAATAGCATTTACATTTTCATTTCTCCGGCCTATATAATAGGGAAAGTACTGTAATTTGTAATTTTTGTCCGCAATTTTATTATTAAATTGACGTTCTTGAGGTAGCGAAATTCAAAAAGGTTTGTTGACAAAAATAATAATTCAACAATTGAAGAAATGACAAATGAGGTAATTATTAAATTAAATTCAATTGTCAACGTAATTAAGTTATCAGGCAAGCCAAGTAAATATTATTTCATCCTTGGCACAGTCCTAACAACATCTTTTATTCTCTTTTCTGTTCCGGTGGCTCTCATGCAACAAACTTTGTATATAACTCATGATATCTCGCTAAAATATTATTCAAAGTCATGAGTTGAGTTCACTACTTTTCGTAGTTCAAATATGGTTGAAACATTTTGCTCCTTTGTCATAATAATTTGCGTTATGTTAGTATTGAACTTTCTTTTTCTGTTGTTGAAAACCTTTACAAACTTTTCTTATAGTACTTTAATAAAACTTTCTCAAATGTTTATGGATGGTATTTTTATATAGATTATTTTTCAGTCCAAACAAATAAAGACATTTAATAAAGTTTTTTGTAAAAAGTCAATCAAAATTGAAAGGAATTACCGGCATTAAAACCCTATAATTGGAAATAAGAGTGGTAATAGGTTTCTGTTCAACATTTTAATTGAGTAAAGACGACGTAGATTATCGTGACCCTATTTGATTTTCTGAGAAAAAGTAGAACAAAATGTTAAAGCGTTGGTGGTAGGATATCCGCTTTTAAAAATCGCACTATTTCCCGAATAAAACGCGCAGTGCAGACAGTTTGTCTTTCGAGTATCTCACAGTGCAATCGAACATTTTTCCTTCAACTTTACTAGGATAAAATCTGTTGAATAAATGTAAGTTGCGTGTTTTACTGTCAAAATCACGTAAAAAAATGCGTTATTTCGTGCCGCAAAAAAATTATATTTTCAGTAGGTACAACAAGATGAAATTTTGACTGTTGATAAATTGTAATAGACTAATAAATCAAGCTTTTTGGATCAATTTATGAAATATTACTCCAATCAGGCACCAGTAAAATTGATTCTGTCGGAAATTAAGTGCTTCAGAATCTCAACGAATTTATTTTATTTTTGTCATTTTTTCCATTTTCTATAAAAACCTCATTTATTTGGTCTGTACGTGTGGGGCAATTTTTGACTCATTTTGGTTTTGTTCCTGTGAATTAACTATCAGTAAATTTGTATTAATAAATAAAATATTTCATTTAAAAAAAGTCAAAAAGTCAGATCGTCATTACATAGTGACGTCATGAACGTATCGGCGTCTCTAGTGAGTCAAGGTCTCGTCGTGACCCCCGGCGACCGCTAGTCCAAGGACAGCAGCGCCGGTGCACCGCTGCTAGTCGTCGCGACGCCGCGTACTATCGCCTTGCTTTACTCCTCTACTTCCACCTTGCTTCTCCTCATCGATCGACTTTTAACTCCTTTAATACAGCGTATGTCAATCTACTATTCTAAACTTTTTTTTGCATGCCTTCCCATCGCATGATTCTCAAAAGACGAATTTAAATTGTGTATTTAATCTGCAAAGGTTGAAAATAAATATTAATCTACTTCGTAATTCACGAAATATTTATATTTTTTCAGCAAGGAATATTATTAGTCATTAAACAGTACAACAAGTTATTCTAAATGAGCGAAAAATATCAATATTTCAACATAATTCCAAAAAAGTTTTTTGTTTTCAATAAATCTGTGTCAGTAAGCTGCACCCTATACCTTGCTCATTGATTAATATTTACACGCTATATTCTCATAAATAAAAAGCTTGATTTTAATTCAAAAAAGAAGCAACAAATAATCTAGTTATAAATTGAGGAAGTTGGCAAACAAAAAACGTACAATGATAGTATTAAGTGGATTCCCTCGAAAGAATATTTGGCGTGAAAAAGTATTTTATCAAAAGTGTCCGCATCTTTTAAAGCCCTCTTATACCGACGACAAATCCCACCAAGATTTCATTTGGGAGATAACGTGAGATACTTTCAGAATAAAGAACCAAACTAGAATGGAAGACTAGAGAATTTTCTCATTTTATAAAATAATACGCAATTTATTATATTAAAGGTTTATGTTTTTGTGTGTAATCCGTCCCTGCTAAGTGTCCAAGAAAGAGATGAAACATCAGCGATCGATGCAAAGCGTAGTGAGCATCGCAACGTAGAATTGAAAAAAAAATGACGACATTCAAATATTAAATTATATTTATGTTTGTTTAGTGGAAATGCCATAAAAAATAACAATTTTATATAACAGAAAGTAAATTGGGTTACTGGAGTATTGAAGGTATAGCGAGGGTAGCTCATTATTTCGTTTATTTGTTCAAACAACAAAAGAAAATCAAGAATTTCTTTCTACTATTAATCACAGCTAGTCCTAAGTGAGGTCGCACGGATTTCATTTGTTTCTTACGCTTTTTATTTGACCCTTCACATGAAATAAGAGAAAAAAAGCAGGAGATATTTTTGCCAAGGTTGTGATTTTAATCTAAATTGAACTTTTGTATTTTTTTTTTTACTTTCTTTAACTGTACATTCATTTTTAGGTGAAGCAGAATGAAAGAAATATGAGATGAAAGAAAAATGATGGAAATTGGTCAAAATGGAAGTGCAAAAAGAGTTTTTAGAGCTTAATTTGAAGCTGAAGATGAAGACATTGTCATTTCTAAAATGTCAAGTTTGCAATTTTCCGTTTTTTTCACGCCATCAAAGGTCTTTATGATAATGAATGCAGTATTTGTAAATATCAGTTCGGTACTCAATCTTATGGAAAGGCTATAATTTATTTGAAATCGTACAAAAGTTCCTGACCCAACTACTTCGATGGGTTAGTAGGTCGATCTCGTTTACCAATCTTTTCAAAGCATTCGTGTTCTATTTATTCGATTCCTTTACTTGAAAAGAGGAGAGAAAAATGTCTTTTGATAAGAATTTTGTTTTGGAAGTTGATTAGCGTCTCTAAGGATTAATGAATATGGCTCAGAAATAACGAACTAATATTTGTAACGAAATACGATCTGAAATTGAACGCGAATTTTACCAAATTATTTCCATTATAGTAGATACTTCTACTTCAGTTTATTAAATTTCTTGAACATTTCCAGTCTGATGTGATTATATTCAGAAAATATTACAACACGAATTAAAAATAATTTGAATTTGGATCAATTAAAGACTCGCTCTAACATTTTTTATAAGAAAACTCTTAAAATTATAAAACGTCAAACGCAAAGCCAGAAATGAATACCTGAATTGTTAGGAAGTAACTTCTGATTCGTTGAAAATAATAATTAGATACAGAAAACCAAAATTTATTGTTACATTGTAAAAAAATCATGTGGATGGTTCGTAAAATTCTTTTTTTATTTTCTTTTTTGTTTGCGTTCGTTTTATGAATAACGGTGCGCGTGTACATATTGTGTACTCTGTTTTATGTCAGTATATTATGGCGTGGGTGTCACGTGACTGCGCGTAGTACCAGTACCGGGAATATCGATCACGCACCAACGCGTCCGCCAATCCACGTCCTCTTTTGCTCCTCAATGGACGGCCCACGCGCAAAGTTCAACTGTTTTCCACGACGCGCGACATTTGACATTCGCGTAGTGTGTGTGCTTGAACGTGGAAATGTGTAAGTTGGCAACATGTGAATCATTTAAACTGAAGCTAACCCGCCAAGGATTTAGCTGCTCTTAAGGGATTGTGTTGTTATGTGATATGTTAAATTGTGGATTGAATTTCGAAAGAATGTACTAAAATTTAAAAAAACACGTACTGCTCTTTTTTTTACCCGGAAATTGCGAAAATACTTTTAAAATTAGACAATACAGCTACAGCTTAAGATTGGAATATTTTCCTACTCAATGTAATTTGCTCCTTTTTTTATTTTTCACATGTAATTAATATTCATTTAGTCTACCCTTATCATCTGAAGTATTAATTTTAATATCCTATTTAAAGCATAATTTAAAAAGGCTTTCAGGAAAGATAATATCTTCGTTTATGAATGTAATTTAATTTTGTTTCTGCAATATTTACACAAAAATGGAAATCTAAATTAGTAATCTGCCGGGTAATAGAATATCTTAATTATGTTTGGTAAAATTAAAGAATGATTCAAAAATACAAGACATGCTAGGATATAAACTCTAAACGTATCTCTAAATATTTAATACGATTTTTAAAATTTTATCCTTGCACCAGGTAGTAAAATCCGGAAAATATGACAGTTAAAACTCTTTTGTTTTCGTTGCCTTAAAAATAAATTGCCACGATGTTCAATCCATATTAAAATATTAATAACAAACATTAAATTTGACATTTAAGTTCAAAATTGTGGAAAACATGAATCTTTAATGAGTCCTTTATTTAACTCCCAATCATTTTCCTCAGATATAAATAAAAGAATGAATAATAAAAGATTATTGAACATTCTGTGAAACAACAAACTCTAAAAATAATTAAAATCCAATTCTAGAATCAGAGTAGAAGTGCCATTAAGTTTTCTGCAAATTAGCTTTGCTTTTTCTCGTGAGGGCTTTGTGAAGAAACTTTGCAGTGTTACTAAACTCTCATTAGTTTTGTACTGACGCATTTTTAATCACAATTGTTTACAGAAATTTTGATTGCATTTCTGCAGAGAACTCATTAAGAAATTAGTTTAGTTAGTTATTAATATTTTATAAAAGAAAATAATTTATTATTAAGATATAATTTTTGTTGCAGGTCCAATGGACCCAGACGGGGGTGCAGCGGCATGATCACCAGAGAAAAGAGGAGGCCGTGCGTTCGGCCCCCGCACTTTGACATCCTGTAAGTATCTACGATTTATAATTCAGAATTTTTAGCCGTAGAATCTTAAAAATCAGAATTTAGGAATGTTGTGACATAAGAATCGACTGGGCCGAAAGTCGTGCACTTTATTTGACATATTTTTAGAATTTTTTGTAGCTGCAATGAGAGCACAAATAACAATTGTTTCCACTGAAAAATGTGTGTAGGTTTTTGATTTCATGTCAAGCACGAAAATTGGATTTTCAATCCAATTTATGAGGAATTAAATGAATAGGAAAACAAGTCCATTAATCAAAATTACCAATGGGAAATATTGAGCTCGATTTTTATTTGAATAAACTTATTAATAAATCAATAAAAAACAGTAGTTTATATTCAAGCTCCATATTTCCCACCGCAGAAATTAGAATAACAATGATTGTGTGTTGATACTCACCCACGTCAGGATATTTACATTTATGAATAATAAAGTGGAAGTGATTTTTCATAGGAATACCACAAAGTGAAATTCATTTTCTGATGCCACCCTCGTATCAATTAAATTATTTTTCTATTATGTAGGACTTTTTCAGACCAAAGAACAATCGAAACAGTTAACTATTCTTGGTGAATTGAAGCCAAAGGATACAACCATACTTTTTTGGGGTGCATAAAGGAAAAAAAATTAACGTAGACATTATATAATATTTAAAAAAAATCTAAGTAAAGTGCATTTCCGGCTCAATTGATCTCAATAAAAATAAGATACGAGTATTTAAATGATACAATTGTCTTAAATACTGAATTCTAATAATATTCTATGTTCAATCATTTTGGATTTATGTGAAAAATTAAAAAAAAGATTCACATAAAGTGCACGGTACAGACGATTACAACCATAATGCGAGATGCACAACTAGACCTTAGATAGAAAATTTCAATATTATACGTTTCACGAGTTTTGAGATTTGCGACGTTAAGCCGAAGATAGTCAAAATGGTTTCAGGGATGCTCAAAATGAATTTTGTCGGTTTTACAATATTCAATTTTACTTTGTACAATCTGAAAAGGTTATAAAGTTAAGGATACAACCAGCCGTTTAATTATTTTATATTTTATTATTGACTTAATTGGGAACAATTCCCAATTATAATTTTTTGTTGAAAGTAGATACACGCAGCAAAAGAGATTAAAACTTCTGAAAGCATGGATTTGTTACAAGTTGGGGTGAAAGCTTATAACAACAACCAAAAATGAAATGAAAAAGTATTTCACGGAAATGGCGAATGAAACAAACAACCTTGCTAATAATACCTTTAATCCGACAGTAAAACAGCAAGCTTCAATTGGAATCATTTCCAATAATGGCACGTCTTACGATTGTAAATCTAATATATTTGTTTAATTTTTGATTGTAGATGGTTGCCGCGTGCAGCAATGCGCACGGTGGAAGCGGATCCAGCAGACTGCGTTCTAGTAGTCGGCGTATCGCGCCCAAAAATGGCAGCAGCACTTCTCTTCACAATCCTCCTGTCTCTCTTCGTGACGTTTCATATCCTCTACGACAGCGCTGTTAATGGCCTTCCAGCTCCAGCATCACACCACGCTCTATCACCACGTCATCACCTTCAAATTCAACAAAATCACCCGCTATTATTTGCAGCACGTGTGCCGCGTACCGCACGCCGATTACCGCAAGCGATTATTGTCGGCGTGAGGAAATGTGGCACCCGGGCATTACTAGAAATGTTATATTTGCATCCTCGAGTTCAGAAAGCAGCAGGGGAGGTACATTTTTTCGATAGAGATGAGAATTACAGTCGCGGATTGGAATGGTATCGAACTAAAATGCCATACTCATTCCGAGGACAAATAACCATTGAGAAGAGTCCTAGTTATTTTGTGACTCCTGAAGTACCAGAAAGAATCCGAGCGATGAATGCAAGCGTGAAACTATTATTAATAGTTAGGGAGCCAGTGACGCGCGCTATTAGTGACTATACGCAATTGCGTGCACATGCGGCTACAGCTTCAACCGCATCGTCACCAATTTCCACACCAGCCCCACGAACTTTCGAACAATTGGCTGTGTTTCCAAATGGTACAGTTAATGAAGGTTATCGACCTTTGGCAATATCAGTTTATCACCGTTTTGTTCATCGTTGGCTGGAGGTTTTTCCCCGCGAACAACTTTTAGTTGTTAATGGTGATTTACTTATAGAAGATCCCGTGCCACAACTTCAACGCATTGAAAGATTTTTGGGGCTGGAACCACGAATAGGTAGACACAATTTCTATTTCAACGAAACCAAAGGATTTTTTTGTTTGAGGAACGACACTGCGGACAAATGTTTAAGGGAAACTAAAGGGAGGAAACATCCGAGGGTTGATCCGATGGTTGTAACCAAACTCAGGAGGTATTTTGGTGAGCATAATCAGAAGTTTTATGAGCTAGTGGGAGAGGATTTAGGCTGGCCGGAGGAATGAGCTTACAAATGTAGGTTTGAGTAGTTCTGATCACGCCGATCAGTGCCTTCCGGTGGTGTACGCACCACCTGTTCGGGCCATGTGACACGCACATATATTCTGAGCAAAAGTCGCAATACACACACACACATTCCGAATTTGCTTTAATTATGATACTAGCCATGTAGTTGCTGGTATCATAATCAAAACAAAGTATAAAATAACAATTTAATGTTATTTTGTTAAATTTTATTAAATGAAACAGGGTTTTACATAACGTCGTAGTGACTTGATGCACTTGAAAAAGAGGTACGTGTCACTGGCAAATTGTAACAGATACATATCAGTAATTTTAGGATTTCGTGAACATTTTACAAAAGCAATATGTTGCCACAAATCATACATATCATATCAGACAAATATGTCACGAAAAATTATTTATATTTAAAATTATATTATATACATAAATCGTTAAGATTATGAAGAACAAGTACGCGGTATTAATGAGCGAAATTAAATTTTAGTTTATAAATTAGTTTATGAGAGAGTAAATAGGTAATTTATTAGAGTTCGCTCGTTAATGTCGTTTAATATCAAACATAAACATATCATTGAATTGTGATCGTATGTACATATCAAACCCCTTTAACTAGATGGCGCATACAGGTCTATCAAAGTTTTTAACACTGTATAGGTACTTATACTTAATGAATGAAATATGTATGAAAGATAAACAAAAAAAAAAAAAAAAAAAAACGATTTTGATACACTTGCTATTTAATATTTATTTTTTTAGTGATAAATCCAGTCATAAGTAGCAATGGAAATATAAAATTAAATTGCCGGACTCACAATGAACGTAAAAAGCAATATTTATGTATATAAAAATGTGATATTTAAAAAAAAGCTGATTGAGTAAAGCTTCTCGTTTATTGTAACAGTTGACCCTATTTACCAAACTAAAATTTTGTTCTATTTAACAATATACACAATTAAATATTTGACAGCTGATTTATTTGTGGTGACAATATTTTGGACCAACTTCATTTCATATATCGTAATAAGAATGAAGTTGAATGCTAAACGTGATTCGCACAGTAAAGTCCCTAGATATCACCAAAATTTGATAAAAAATATGCTCTATTTCAATTACATTTACAACTTCAATAACAGATGGCGTTAATAGTACTTCTAAAAATATGAATATCTTGTGTATTAAAGTCGTGGTTACTGAAAGTATGGTATTTTTATTATTCTAATTGTTAAGTGTCTTGCACAAGGCTAGCGACCAGCCGACCAAATCTGTTACAAGTCGCTAAGCTCAAATTTCTTGCACTTGCTGAACTGTGCCCTTGCCGTGTCTTTTATCTATGTGTAGTGATAGATGTCCTAAGAATTCTCTCTTGTACTTTAAATGCTGCCAGCATGAAGAATCAACAAAAAGTCTTAATTTAATTAAAAATGCAAAAATGTGCAATTCAGACATCTCAATTTACATACAAGAAATAAACTTATTTTATATTTTGCAAATATGGATAAATATAAAGAACAGGACAGGACTCAAATTTTTGGAGCATTTTCCATTTATATCAATATTATCATCTATTTATTATAAATTTTGTAAATGTTCAATACTTGAATGTCAATGTTGCCAGCTGTATATTATACAATAATACAATAATTGAGCTGATAAAATATTAAATGGCGGATCTTTAGTAGACCTGTCAAAAATGCAATTGTGTTGGAACATATGAATTTTGCTACACAAAAGAGGTAATAAATTTTTGTTATAAGCTTGTGAATAATTGAATAATTTTTAGATGCCTTTGAAAGCTAAATAAGGTTATTTTATTTTTCATGTTTGGCAGCATGACGACTATTTCTCTAAAAAAAAAAAAAATGTGAACTGAAATGTAGATCTCCAGTAAAATCATTTTAGGGACACACACAAAGTCTATTAAACATGCTGCAAATAAAATAAAATAAGTGCAGAATGTTTTGCAAGCAATTGTGTTCCAATCTTACAGTATTTAAAATAGGTAATTCAAATTTAGAACTATTCTAGCATAATTCTAGATATCACTTACAATTAGATAATTTAACGCTGCTTTGCTCTCATGTGGGTTGCTAGATTGATAAATAAAAATGAATGTAGCAGCCCGTTGGTCCTTCGAGAAGAGCGTCAGTGTCTGTTGTTATTATGTATATTCTAGTTAAGGGAATGTGATAAAATAGTTACACTGTTAAAAAACTGCACCAACAATGCGGAGCGGGTATAATATGATCTAATTACGTTTCATTTTTTATATAATGCGTTTTAAAATACATAAAAAATAAAACAGCGATCATTTTGTACGAAATGTCAACTATTGTACCTACATATTAGCTGTTTTGAGACTTTACAATATGTCCTGCAACTTGTGAGCTAAATAAATTACATGTATAAATAAATGAATAAATAAAGAAAGCAAACAAAAAATTATTTGTATATATTTATTTTTAACAAGATCATATAAAATTATAAGTTAAGTAATGTATAGAAAAACTGCTTGTATTTCATAATCAACATCTAAAGCAATTTTTTTTTTTTTATCGATACATAAAAATCACAAACAGATATATTATGTTAAGGTAGGTAATAGATATTATTACCATACAATCGCAACAGTGAAACATTAAGCTGCGTACACATGAGCAGTAATAAATAGAATAATTGCTGAACAGTCACAATACATTAAACAAAGTCACTCATGCGCGCGCAGCGACACTCGTCACAAATAGGAACAAATTGCACAAATGCACACGCACGTCAATAAGTAATATTAAATGCATTGGTAAGAGATCTTTCAGAGTACGTTCCACAATCATACGATCTTACAATAAGTACTTTTTCAGATAGAAATTATAGAAAACGAAATGCTCTATATTTTTGGTTTGAGCCGCAACGTCAAACGCAAAGCCAGAAATAATTAATGTAGGAAGTAACCATGGTAACCAAACTAACAGCTTCTGATTCGTCAAAAATAATTACTGAATTATTCTTATTATTCAAGTACTAAAATTGACACAATGTAAAACAGACTTTAGAAGCTGTTCGGTTACCATGGTTTCTTCCTAATAATTCATATATTTATTTCCGCATTTTGCATTTGATATTTCATAATTTTTTTATAGCTATATTTTAATTTTTGCTTTTAGAATTTGAGGAAGTACTTAAAATTGACCAAAAAAATGAGAACCATTAAATAATCATTTTCGACAAAAATCATAAGCTGTCAGCTTGATTACCATGGTTACTTCCTAGCAATTTAGGTATTTATTTCTGGCTTTGCGTTTGATACTCTTGCTACCCCTATGCTACATCTAGAATTTAAGGAAGTACCTAAAATTAACAAATGTAAAACAGGCTTTAGTTTCTAAATATTTATTGGTAATTAATTCTTCTTGAATATGGATATTTCTACGCATTTTCTTGACTCAATCATTTCAAGTCGTAAGAAGTTGTTATAAAAACTGAATTTTTGTTTGCGCAGTTAAATGGTTGCGATTCAAAGAAAAATATGTTTTTTTTATTTAGATTTAAAAATATTTTCGAGATGGTGTAATATTTTTGAAGCTGCAAGATCTTATAATTGTGGAACCAGCCCATTAATAAAGTTCAATACTTGTCACTGATAATTAATACTTGTTTATAATGTGGTATTTACACGCGGTGGGATGGCTTTAGCGCCGGCGCTTAAAACCGTTGACTAGTCTTGAAAAACAGTTTATAATCTCACTTTATTGGCGGTCGAGGTAATCTTGTGTGATTCCTTGCAGGTGTTTTAAAAGGAGGAAGCGGATAATTCGTAGCAGTTGATATTTTATGCCGTGGTTTAACTCTTTTTCCATTAGTACCTGGTCGACATCTTGTATCTTTCCGCCAATCCAGTAAAGCGACTCCTAAACGGGCACATTCATGAGCGTAAGCAGTTAGGGCTTCGCAGTAACAATTACCACTTGGACATTCACACATATCTTGCAAGCAGGCTTCGTAATAATTATGAGGATTCAGTTTTGAATCACAACCTGAAAATTGGTTACTGTCTTTCAAATATTTACAAGGATTTTTTCCGTTTTTAGGTTTGCATTGAGGTTTTTTGTATGATGGATGTTCGCTTTGTCGTCCACAAGCTCTTTTTCCGCCTACCCTCCAAGAATTACCAAATTTGTAAACATCTAAATCTGTTAATGGCTTCCCTCTTCGAGAAGTTAAATCATCATGTGCTAAAGTATTATAATTTCCACATAAACCACATAATTTCTCTCTGTAAGCTGCTGGTACGCTAATCTCCAATAATCCTCCACCATCCCACAACACATTTACCCCAATGTGTGTATTAACCACCACGCTTTCATTCCGTCTTTCAATCCTAACGCGGTCTATAAGCTCAAAAGGTTGCTCAACGCGTTTTCCATTAACTTTTACGCGCAGTTTCTGGCCGAGGTTCACTCGAAGATCCCCGACTTTCAGAGATACGGTCCTGGTCCAGGCGTAAAAACGGGTATTCCGTGCGTCATTAGTTACTCGAATTGAAAACGACTGATTCTTGCAATCTTCCGACAGGAGGTATTTACAGGATCCTTGAAAACTGTAGAATTTCCCGTCAAATGTTTTATAATGTGGATCGCCGAATACTGTACAAACTCCGTCATCTGGAAAAAAAAAAAAAATATTTTTTTAAGGGAATAATTGGATTAAATTACTTACTTTCAACACATTCGCTGCAACATTGACCGGATCGTTTAACGGATTTAAATCCGGGTGGACAGGGCTCCGATCGTGATTTACACCGCTGCATTGCACATCTGGGCTCGCCACGGTGGCACATGCATGATTTGCAAGGATCCAACTGCCAAGACTCACCATCCTGCCTAACACATTTTGTGTTATTCACAATAACAATTTATTAAAAAATAAACTCGCCTGATAGGTTTTGCCCCCAATGGTGCATCCAGTCCCAACTTCCTCCACTGGCGGACATTGCGGACAACATTCCCCAGGTTTCTTCTTTTGCAATTTTTGATCGCATTCTAATACCGGACAAGTTTTCCGTTTACAAACAGCCGTTTCATTTTTGCAATGACAGTGCGTGCATCGTTCCTTATCCAAAAGTTGTTCGTTATTAAGTAAATGTTGTTCACTAAGGACGCACAAA
Source organism: Dromius quadrimaculatus (assembly GCA_963989225.1). Lineage (NCBI taxonomy): Eukaryota > Metazoa > Arthropoda > Insecta > Coleoptera > Carabidae > Dromius > Dromius quadrimaculatus. The sequence continues at coordinate 66,547,318 of OZ022327.1, read as the reverse complement.
TTCTTCACAGGCATTAAAACACGACGACCAACGCATCTGGGACAACATTCTGAAGGCAAACGGACTTGGGATGATGGAGTGCATCGCAATACAGGACAGGCACGTTTCATGCAAGTCATATGAGTGCCCTCGCAGTGGCATTTCACGCACGGATCTTCCGGAATTGTCACATCGCGCTCCTAAAAATATTTATAATTTAAAAAAAATAACTACATCTTCAAATTATGTTAGTAACCTTTGTAACATTTTGCCCAATAAAACTGCAACCAGGACAAGTTCCACAACATTTTCCTGGTTTCGGGGGAACAGCATGCCTGCAAGGCGTGTAGCATTGCAGCTCTGCATCAGTTACTATTCCTGCCTCGCAGCGAAACACCCTGCAGGGTTCATCTGGTAAAGTCCATTCCGTCCCGCTGGCATGTAAAATACCCTCGTGTAAGCAACCCCTGCATTTATAACAGCATTCATCGGACTTTTTAGGTACGACAAAGTGGCAGCCTTCGATGTCAGGACAATCTTGCGTGCATTCCACAAAGCCATTCTGCAATAAAACAAATTTTAGAACCAATTTAAATCTGTTGGTCACAGAGCAAAAATAAATTACAAATATCAGGAGATAAAAAGTTTCCGAGCGAAATAATGGCGCAAAAGTTTTTAGGTGTTATCGGAATTCAGTTAAGTTTTAATTGACTGAGGATAATTAAACTTTACCGCAATGTACAGAACAATTTGTACAATTTACTGCAAACCAAAATGTAAATTAATTTGCAAACTGAAACAACCTGAAACAAATATTCTATAATAAGTATTCCAAACATATTGCAGACTATACTTTCTCTAACAAGATTGTAAAAACTCACCAATATTTCAGAAGAAACTTTTGAAATTATGAAATGTCAAACGTAAAGCCGGGAATAAATACTTGAATGGTTAGGAAGTAACCATGGTCCCTAAATTTCTGATTTGTCCAATTATTCTACACGACGTAATATTAAGAATTATAAATAAATTACTTAACAACTTGTCTGGGTTGATAATATAACATGTAAACCTTAATAAAATACATGAATAAGTTATGTTATAAATAAGTTAAAAGGGCCGCCAATTCGTGGTTTTTTATTTAGTGACTTTTGAATTGGTAATACAGATGTCATTAACATGTCATTGTTTTTATTGTAAACGTAATCAGTCCTTAATTATAACAAATACATGTGCAAAAATACAGTGTCAAACTTAATATATATTAATAAGTTATATTATTGATAAATTAAAACGGTTGTCAATTCGCGGTATTTTATTTAGTGACATTTGGGTCGGTAATATAGATATCACTGATACTTCATTGTTTTTATCTGGCTTTCATCGTAAACGTAATCAGATCGTAATTGTTCTTAATTATAGTAAATATCGTAGCAAAAATGTAGTGAAAAGTGAAATAAACATGACAAAATTAATAAGTTATATTACGATGCAGTGATGTTATAGATAAAATTGCATTTAATGATACAATGGTACCTAAAACGAAACCGGCTTATATATACTTTTCGTCTAACAGGGATAGCTAGAAATTTTGAAAACATACAGGTAATTGATTTTAAACAAAATATTAACTTTATAGGCTTTTACAAATGAGAAAATAACTTATATTCAAAATTTGCAGGGCCGTATTTGTCGACATGTTTCTGGGCCGTGAATAAACATGCTGCCATTACGCCATACTTTTAGAAGCTATTGTTTTTATCGTAACACAAACGAGTGTGCAAAAAAGCAATAAAATATTAAGTAACATTACGTTGCAATGAGAGGTATAAATATTTTGATATTTGGTTGGAACATCAGTTTATGTAAAAACGAACTGACTTGAACTTGTCCAAAAACAGATAAGAAATTTGAAGAATTCGAGACAGGTGTATGAAAAACTTCTGACTCTATTTAGGTAAGGCACTCATTTTGGTTTAATTAATTACCAATTTCAGGATCTCGAGTTGAATTAATTTGGTTTAGAACCAATTTCACCGACGTCAATTAAATTCTGAGGTTATTTTATCCGGAAACCATTATGAATACAATTGTTGCCATAGTTACTTACTCAAAATTCAACTGGTGTTGGTGAAAATGGCTCATTTCCTTGGTAACAATATTAATATTGCCATTTTTTGTGTCATTACTAGTCAAACAAATGAATTGAATAAATTGAAATCTAGTTTCAATGTAATTACAAGAAAAAATATAATCATGATCAGGTGTGATAACAAACAGTAGGATATCTTAGGACATCCCGGGCAGGAAATGGCGATTATCTGCGGCCGCCACGTGTCCATATCAAGAACGATATCACTAAAAAACGGAAGTGCGTTCAAAAGACTGCTTGGCGCAGAATAATACATCTTGAAAAATTATAAACCTTTCCTCAATAAAATTCATTGCTTAAGACATAAAAAACAAATGAAATGCTAATGAAGCATTTTTGGTCAATAACATGACACTTAAATCACGGATTTCGGTGAGGAATTTGGAAAGCACGCGCAGGTGCGACAGATGTCTTAAAATATTGCGTCACAGCGGCCAGCACTGGACTTGAATTTTACAAATTGGAAATTAGGAAAATTGGATACTTTGGGATTGGGATGTCTTTAATGTAAGGATTCAGTCGTAAGACTAATTAACTGACAAGCATATCCAAGCGAAGTATAAAAATTGCTGTAAAAAGGTGTTTTAATAATTAATTTTTATTCCGACCCTGTGGCATTTTTGTGAAATACCTCAACAGATCTGTTGTAGCTCGTAAATTATGTGGCCTGAAGCGAATAAGAAGAAATCCGATCGTGGATCTGCGATCGCTATTTGGACCACGGGACACGGCCTTGCATTGTCCGATTGTGTGTTTCCAAACTTTATATTTGACCAGAAATTTATTGATATTTAAAGTAGTTTATTAGTTAAGTTACTTACCTTACAAATGCAAGTAAAACACTTTAAAGTGTCAGGTATGTGGTTCACTGCTACAGTTTCGCCTTCGTTGTTACATGGTTGTCTTCTTCCAACTATAACAGAAGAAAATACCAATAAACAAACTAACATTTTAAAATAGAAATGTAAACTATCAAAAAATAAACGAACATCAAACATGTTTAAATCAAGTAGCCTTGATATTAAAAAGTTGCTCCAGTTAAAAACAAATTGAGTATAAATAGTTGGAACATAATGGGTTAAACCTCTGCGATATATTGATGACTCATAAAATGCTAAATACACAATTTGGACTAAAGGCTGCAACGTTTTTAATTATTAAACTTTGTTATTCATCCCTTAATGAGGCTAAAATTGCTGACTGTTGATTCTGTTATTGACTATACAATTATTTTACACAGACACGTAGCGTAGCTGAGTTTATAAAAAGTGCAACATAGTTGGAATTTTTATTAATGCATAAATTACATACAAATATTTAAATAACCACTCACTGAAACTACAAATAATAGATATTTGATGCATCTAAACGTTTTCAAATGTTTTAGGACGTTCTTAAGTATTTTGAAGCATTCTACAACATTGTAAAACATTTTGAGACATTGTATAACGTTCTGAAATGCTTTAAAATATATTGATCCGATGTGGAACATTGTACAACATTTTAAAACAGTTTATAATAATTTTAGAGCGTTTGAAAACATTTGGAAATATTGTACAACGTTCTGAAGTTAGTGTCTTTACAGCGCTTTCGTAGCCAATATTACTTCTACGCCCTCTAATTTCACCTCCTGATTCGTTACTTCCTGTCTTTTTTATTGTCTCAGTTTCCTCGAATCTTTCCAGAAATTTCCAATCGGTCTAACATCATCCGTCCTTGATACATCATTCAGTTGTGTTTACAATAACTTTCTGGGACGTTTTAAGACATTCTGAAACAATTTTTCAGAACGTGCTGAAGTGTCTTAGAATGGTTTACGACTTTTTGAAACGCTTTAAAGTGTTCATTGATCGATTGTTTTTTTGTAGGTATACATCCCTCTGGAAGTCACATCCCTCCAGCAACCAGCAATACTTCAGGAGTGCGTACCCACTGCGGCAAATTTATTCTTGTGTGTCAGTAGCATCAAAATAGCCAACTACAGCACTTACAGACTTGAAACTGGTTTTAAATGAAAGCTGCTGCTTCGTAAGTTTGCCTAAACTGCTTGATTTTTTAATTGAGTGACTACCCATTTTAGGGTAGCAACTATTTATATAAATATCTCGCGAGCTGCACAAGATATTGACATGCAGTTTTCGATGTTAGTATCAGAATGAATTAAGCTTTTGTTTTTATGATCAAATTAGGTCAGTACATGACCACCTGTGATTTGTTTTTTTAAATCTGTAGTTTTGGAGGTAATTGCACCAAATTTTTTTTTTGTACAATAAATTAATTAAAACTTGTATAAGGGTAGTATATGAGCTGCTGTCAATCTTTGTTGGTAGGATAAACAATAGAGCTCTGGTGGCGCGTTTCACTTGTCTTAACACATACAGGTCACACGTGTGGGGCTGCGCGCGCATATTGCCCAGCTGCGCCAAAACGCACATCACGCAAAGTGCATCAACCTGTGCGAACAGGTGCGCTCACTGAGAAAACAACTGACATTCGCACTCATAATAGCCACTAGAGATAATGTAGTTACAGTGGCTGGCGTATTGATCACAGATAATAATAAATTATTTCAACCTTTTTCAGATAACAAATGTTTCGACTGTTCTTTGGTCTCTGATTTGAAATGATGGCAAGGCAACATAATTATGATTACAAATACAAGTAGTTTGCGTGTACGCCACTGGTGAATGCGAGCGACAGACAACGAGCTTTCGAAATTTATTTACACCTGCATGAAACACACGTAGTCTTGTAAGTGGGAACGGTTTACACTGCAGAGTAGACACAGTCGAATGTTAAGAGTTAAGGACGTTGACTGCCGCATGACCTCCACTCTTGCCAATTATTATATATGTATGTTGCTTTCAAAACATTCATGTCTTTCCTCACTCAATGTGAACCAATAAAACTAAAATATTACTTCACAACTTCAAAGAAGACCGTAGTTTAATCAAGGGGATTTTGTGTCACATGCTTTATTGGCCTATATCAGGAAGTGAAATATGTAATTTCGAAAGCATTATAATATTTTAAATATAATATTGACTTGATGAATCTTTTCAGGTGACAGAATTAACTTGACAAAATTGTAACCTAATTTGGAGTGGCTGACATAAAATTACAAACTCCGAGGAAAGGATTTATGTACGAGGGCTGCTATAAAAAAATGGTGAGTTTATTTTGCTGTGAAATGTTGATTGATGTTTTTGTTGGCCTCATAAATCAACATTAGATTCTTGTTTTGAGCCAAACTTGATACTGCCATAAATCATGAATTGACACACAAAATATATCAGTTCAATCGGCCATTGTTCCAAATGTATTTGAATATTTTTCTTGAAAGTGGGCGTCGTGGCCTGCCTGTGCGCCATTATTCAAGGACGCATAGCAAGGTCAGGCGTGAGTACATGAGCGTCTCGCCAGGTCAATGACCTGTACAAACTGTGAATCTTGTGTAAGAGGATCTTAAAGAAACAGATCACGCATTTGACTAATAAGCACTCATCAAATTCTTCTAAATTACTGAAAAAACATTGAGAAATCTCTTTAATAATAATTGATCTTTAGGCCTTGTTAAATAAAAAATAAAATACTTGGCAAATATTTGTGCGTTGTAAAACTTTCATTCTAAATACCAAACAAGATTTTTTGTTTGTTTGTTTGTTTATTTAGCAAGTCGTCATGTGTCAGAAGATAACTCTTAATCAAAAAATGTTTTCTGAACAAATTGCATAATGAAAATCCAATATCTTTAAGCCTTAACCCAAATAAAAATAACTCAATTTCGTCCCAACTATTGATAAAGTGTTCGTGAGAGCCGGTCCTGGTGGGCTGACAGGTCGCTAATTGCCAGGGCTGATTCGGGCGCAAGTTCCCACGAGAAGCGAACCCATTTGTGAGCCTCTTACTAACAGCCAAGATAATACCGAATACCGAAATGTTATATATTTTCTTTTTCTGGGGATTGTTTGGTGATTCATGCTACTTAATCTATTTTAGCTGTATGATTAGATGCATTTTCGGAATTTAATAACATATTTAAAACATAGATAGTGTGGGACACCCTGTATATTTAACATTCCTATGGAATGATTATTGTTCGTACAACTTTGGATTGTCTGTGAATTATAAATGTTAATTAAAAAGTTGGTAACCCAATCCGTTAGCACATTTTAGATGTCACAAATCTTCTATCAGATTTTTCGTCCCAGTTCCCAACATTCAGCACAACTTTGTTGTACTTTTCGTAATTCTTACAAAGTTGCAAATTTTATATAAGATGTACATAATTTTAATCATTAATTTGCATTCCCATTAAGTCATATTAATAATTGTATAAATTTGCATAAAAGTATGAGTAAAAAACACTGAACAAATTGTATGTCATCTTAAATAGATTATTTATGCACATTGACTGACATAATTTTCCCATTAAACTAATTTAATAAGACACTTTTTTGTAATCGCTATTCGCGAAATTTAATCATTACATAAAATAGTATAAAGTAAACAAACACCTACAAGAAGTGCTTTGGTTGGTTCAGCACGTAATTTAAAAACTGTTTATGTTATTTTGGCTAAAAATAAGTAATTTTTTGCTTTGTCTATTGAGAATCACTGGCATTTCTTTCGAATAAGCGGCCTCTTTGTAATCACGTCATAATATGTTGACCAAACAGAGCGAGCCACCCGTGCAGCGTGCAGCGGTCTTCGAACAGGTATATTAAACGAGAATTAAAACATTAAGGAGTACTCCACTCGACTCGACCACTAAATCACTATACTAATAGAAGCTTTGACTTAAGACCACCCGGTTAGGACTTTGTCCTAAATTGAGTGCTCCTAACTATCATTTTTTTCGCATCGTTGCTTCGTTTGTTTTAGCGGCATCCCAAACGTGTCCCAGGTAAAAGATCAAAGATAAAGATGTTTTTTTTTTTTTTTATACATGGATGGAAATTGTTAGAAATTGCAGCAATCATAAATATGAATTTGACTTAAAATACATTTTTAATGATGTATTTCCTGTCCTAGTTGTTAATATGAAACAGAAAGAAATCAAGTTTTCCTTGAATTTATTATTTATGTTTTTAATTGCTTAAAAATGGAATGTTTTCGCCGTAAATTCCACAAATGTGTACACCTTGCAAATTGCGGAAGAAACATTTGTTTATTGTTCCGGTATTGAACTTTAATTTAGAGTAAAAATAAATTGTTTAGCAAAGTATGCTTTGACAGTATGCTAATAAATAAACAAGGTCAGATGATTGACATTTAAAACAAGACTCCGTTTACATTATTTTCAAATCTATATTTAACGAGCTATTGTTTAATTTGTTTCAATAATAAATCAATTGAATTTTAAAATGGCAATAAATATGTAAAAGAACATGTTAACATCAACAAATGCAACAACTCGACAACAGAACATAAAGCAAGCAAGGTGTTGAGTATTACCGCATCGGCGTGGCTTGCAAAATACGATAGTGACAGCGGTTCCTTATGTAACGTTAATTATATGCAAGAATGCGAGGAATTCACTACACGGTGAGAAAACAACAACAGATGAAACTAGGACGCTACAACAAACCTAAAAATTTACAGATTATTAATTTCAAATATATGACAGATTTTGGGGACATTTTGTTCGTTTAATTACCTGTGAAATGTATTATTTACTTGATTTTTATATTTATTGTTGGTTATAAGTCACTTAGCAATTGTCATTTATTGTTCTTCATGTGACATTTCATTAAGGACTAAAATTGCGCATCACAAAAGTCATTGAGTATACCCCGCATAGACAGTACAACTGCAATTAATAATACGAGCACGCGACACTAGCGACAGCTGGTGTTGAGTAGCAAAATCAATTATTGTACTCCATTACTAACTATGAATGCGAGTCCGTAAGTTTGATTTATCAGTGGATATTTTGACATTTACGTGAAATAAACATAATTAATATTTACGTGAAATATCATTAGAAAAGTGATGTTAATTTAATTGTACACTGTTTTATAAGTTTATTTACGTTAAAAACGGTTGTAGTTGGTCGTAATGCTAATTAATTTTATTATTATAAATAAATTCGATCAGTTTAAGAGTTACAATTTGTGTACATCAATTTTAATTGATTCAGTAAGTACAGAGTGATCAGTGAAGAAATTTTTTCTAGATTTCAATGCATGAACAACCAAATAATAGAAAATTAATTGAATTGATTTATAATTGAGCTGTTTTAAATACAAATTATGTTCCTCGAAAAGCACGTGTTAATATTGACAAATGTACAAAACTTTTTGTGTGTTCATTTAAATTTTCAAGTGCCTCTTAAACCAAGAAAAGTCTTAAGCATGAAACAAATAGACATAAAAATCAAGTAGTTCTTTTAGTTTTATTTACGGCGCATTTCGTCACGCTATAAATCCAGACAACTAGGTCGGAACGAACAATCTCATATTTTTGCGTATAACAAAAAGTAATTCAACTCACAATTTTTTTTTTTTTCACAGGGACTTTATTTCATATTTTTTTTGGCTCCTCACAAACAGAAATGGATGAAAAATATATCTAATGCGTGCACTTATGGAGATAAAATTTGTTCAGAAGAGACTTTTAGTTTGGTAAGTGAATAAACAATTAAAACAACAAAACTATAAATCACCGCTATCCAATTATATGCATCTATAAAACAAAACAACTCTACATTAAATCATTAAAACCATAATATCTTTCAAAACAAAAGTATAGTCGTTTTTTTTTCCTGACCAGGTGGTCAGCTATGTTGGGAGGGGCGAGCTTAAATCAAACAAAGATAATGAATGCAGCAAATTACAAGAATCCTCAGAGATCTTTTGTTTAAGAGCACGATTATTGTTTTTTTTATTTTTTGTTGGTAATTTAGATTGTAATTTAAATTTTTCTAATTGTCATATCGTCTATTATTAGCTATATATATAATTTTAATAAAAAATATGATCAATACGTCCCTAAAAGCTGTATTTGTGTTTTAAATTCAAAAATTTATGCAAAATGACTTGAAATGTCAAGGGAATTGGAAGACAATAATAGATTAAAGGAAAATTTTTGTTTATTATTCAATTGGTGTTCAGTTACGTTACTTTCTTTATTTTTAAATTATTAAATAATTCATTAGAATTGAAATTTTATTCTAATTAGAACACATTATTCTCTTTTTGAACACCTGAGCGTTCAAGATGTCTTGTTTCGAGTTTCTGAGTGACTTTCACTCTGACTCTTGTTCACAGCTGCTTATAGTGACTTGGAACTGGGACAGACAGACAGACAGACACGTGCCTTTTCGTAAATTAACAAATTTACAAATATTTTTAAGTTGAAAATAAAATTACCTATAGATTCATAAATTTCTGTTCCTTTAGATTGTTTGGCTTGGATGAAGGGCACGAAAACCAACACTGATGCTATTAGAAGGGTGCCGTGCATTTTAGAAGTTCAATTCTGTAAAAAAAAAAAAAGAAAATCATTAGACATAACCAAAGTTGAAATTGTATTTTCAACGTGGGTTCTAATTCTGTTTTTCAATCAACACCTTGATAAAATGAGTCATTTGAACGTGATAGCAATTTTTAATCTTTCTTATGAATGACAAATGTAGAACCAGAAAGTGTCATTGCGAGTGTAGGCAACAGAAGTTGATTGTTTTAAAACTAAAGTGCTTTGTTGTTTTTCAAGTAATAAATTTCAAATTGACTTTTGTTACTTCTATATGCTAATGATTAATTGTAGTATATTTTATATCCGTTTGCAACTTTTCTTAATAGCAAAGTTCATTAAAAAAAAAAAAAAATTCAACATCCAATGAGGCTGTCTCCACTTTGTGAAGTAAATAAATAGAATTAGCAAATGAACAAACACAAATAATTTAGTTTGCTTCCATCGTGGCAAAAGTTGGTATTTACTTGACGCCCCTAAATTTCTTAATCATGAATAAATAACAAAGTTGTATCGTAGTTGAAATTTATTTAATAAAATTAATTAATTTCTCTTTCAAAATTATCGCAACAATCCCACGCGAAATATTACTTTCGATCGAAAGTGAGTCTGAACCTTCATGAGTGACCTCGGGTCGTCCCTGTGAGAACCCGCAGGTTGCAACTTGCTATACTTTACCCAGATTAACATAATCCATAACAATACCAAGTGGGTGTACCACACAATTATTAGCAACCGGAATTTAAGCCGATTTGTATATTTGAGAGAGAGTAAAAAATTCACTGTTAGATACAGGACCAAATAACAGTATAAATAACGAAGGATCATTGAAAGTCGTAGAAAACTTTTCTTGTAGTTGCTAAACAAGATTTAAAATATAATTTACGAAGCCATTTATTCAAGTCAGTCTGTAACAATAAAATATGATAGATAGTGTATCCACATTTCAAGGCATTGTCAGCTGATTAACCTACTTCAACAAATTGAACGACTTTAACAGTTACACTAAATAAATTGATTTTTTTTTTTTGCACTGCGGTGCTAATGAGTTTATTTTCTTTGTCTGTGGGGAAAACGAGCTTTTTATGGAAATGTAAAATGAAAAATCGCCTCTTAAATTATTTTATAATGTCGTGACCTAAATTCGAATTTCCGAACCAAAGTAAACTCAAACAGTACAACCACAAATCTCACCTCAGAAGCTCTAACAATATGACTTGTATGTACCAATCGTTAACCCTCTTAATTCAATTTAATGTATACTTATTGTTTTTTTTTTGCAGTATTTAATTCTTTCAAATATCAAATAATTCTCAAAGGTATGAGCTTATTTATGATTATTATTTTCAATTCAAATGTTAAGAACACTGTACAAATTAACAAACAGCAATCGCGATATGGCGTATAGTGACAGGATGTAAGCACATACGCACGCGCTTGATACAATTATCGTTCTAAATGTTATTTCTATAATTAAATTAATTAGACGACTCTTTGAACCGGTTTGATAATAACGTACAAAACGTTCAAGCCTAACAAAAAGTGCAATTTCCTTCGTTTGACGAAACCTTCACATGTTCTATTATTCTGTAACTTAACAGAAATAAGAATTCGACTCTTTCTAAAAGAGAGTTTTCTCCAAGAAATAAGACTATTTTTAATTTCTTTAAAATATTTTCTCTTAAGCTGTTTTAAAATTTATTTATTCCATAACCAAAATAGAATAATTCATTATATCATTTTCGACGAATCAGAAGCAATTAGTTTGGTTATCATGGTTACTTCCTAATAATTCAGGTATTTATTTCCGGCTTTGCGTTTGACGTTTTATAATTTTAAAAGTTCTGAAATACATTTCGTATGTCTTAGGCCCGGTTGTACAATCTGAGCTTATCTGCCGTTTACTTAAACTTGGCTTGTTTCCTATGGTTACAATTATTTCAGCAATTGTATGCATAATGAATAAGCTCGGTTCAACTAAACTGTAGATAAGCTTATATTGTACAATCGAACCTTAGAATCATTCAATCATCATTTGCGACAAATCAAAAGCTGTCAGTTTGATTGCCATGGTTACTTTCTAACAATTAATATATTTATTTTCATAATACCTGCATTGAAACAACGCGTTTCAACGCCTGTTTTGTCAGTCGAAACAAGACAATTGCAGACAAACGCGAGTGTAGCCGGGCAGGAACAGGCTTGTTTCTGCCCGAGGGGAGAAACAAGCTTGTTTCTGCCCACTGAATTAATTTTTTACATCATTTTATCCCTGGCAGAATCGCATTTGTTCATTGTCAATCTCTAAATGAAAATCATATAATTTTAGTTAATTTGACAGTTGTTGTATTCGGAACTGTGAATTAAATTAAAAAGACGATTAGTTTCAAGAAAAAAAGTATTAATACGACAATTTTAAGTACACCACAACATCTTATTGATGAAGCACAAGCAGCTACTCTCGACTTGTTACCTGCAAAATCAAAAGAAAAATATTCACTTTGTTATGACAAATTTGTAATGTGGAAAGTTTCAATGCAGGTATTATGAAAAATACAGTGTGTGGCACGGGACAAAACACGATTTCAGCAGAGGGTGATGCCGGCCCTCGCTTCGCTCGGGCAAGCAACGCTCACCCTCAGCTGAAATCGTCTTGTTTCGTCCCTAGCCACACAATATACTATTCTAGCTTTGTGTTTGATGTTTTATAATTTTTTTAAATTTTTTCTGAAATATTAGCGAGTTTTTAAAATCATGTTGGAGAAAATATGGATTAAGGGCGATCATGTGACTTTTTTGCTATTTCCAAACCATGTTTGGGATATAAATGTAAGCGTTGTTTATTTTTTTGTTTGTAAGTATATAGTGACTTTTGGATGATTTTTTTTTATTGTTACGTGTATGAGCCAAGCGTTCGACAACGAACTGAAAGTAATCAAATAATTTTCATTTTGATGTTTGTTTTTCAAACAGGGATTGCCCCCTTGCTATAATCTATAATGTTTGGAAAGGCTCGGATTGGAATACTTGTTGTCACAATTCTTGACCGATTTCAATGATTCTTTTTTAAAATTAAAATTCGAGATCTTTGATCTTATTGGAATGATTTTCAAAACAATTTGTTGACTTTTTGTGTTGAAGTAATGAATTGATTAGTGTTATATTTTTATCCAACACAATTGATAGTAGTGTAATTTGAATATCAAAGTAGTTGTGGAGGTATTTCGATTGTCTAATATTGATCGTTTAGATTCGCATCGCGTGCAATTGTTTAACATAACGCACTTCCATATACGATTGTCGATTGTCACGACACTTTATTGTAACATCAGCTATTACACGTGTGCAAGCCGGAAATGAGGAAGTGACCTTGGTATTGATTTTGCATCTAAAAATAATTGAATCTGTTACGAGTAGCAATAAGTGAAATATTTTTCTTTTGGTGTATCTTTGCGCAGACATATAATTCTTCGTTCTCAGCATACCATCAGCGCAGTGGGTGGCCGATTGTTCTTCGAACTAAACATCTACTATATACAACCTGTCATTATTGCTGATGTTTGCTGTGCTTCTGCGAACGCTAGTTCAACTTTTTCCACTCTTTTCTTCTTATTGAGATTTTTCGAATATTAAAGTAAAGATAACATATCTCTCAATAACATATTCATCATTTTGTGATTGGTTGTTGCCGTGATTTATTGGGGTCGCTCCGTTTAGTTACACACAATGCTCTTTCTGTTCTTCCCATTCCTGCTTGCTTGCTGAATGCTGCTTGACATACTTTACGTATTTTGCTCCCTTCAAGTCATTTTGTAATGCGTAGCTATTATTTATTTATGAATAACTAATAATTAAATTCAACAGCTTATTAAAAGTATTTTGAAGAAACTTTGTTTTGTAATAACAGCACGTGTTAGTTTGAAGTTCATGTCAATTAAATTTCACCGGTTACTTTCAAATAGATTGCTGTACAAATGGCGTTATCTTATTCAAAAACATGTACAGATTTAACTAGTTTGAAATTATCAAATCAAATTATGAATTTGTTTATAACTTTATATTTAGCGTAAAAATTATATGTAAACACGGATTAAACGGACTGATGAAATATTTCGAGGTCTTCCAATTGATGATTACAAACTTTAATTAAATAATTTACTCAATTGATGGTTACTTTTTGATTCAAAACATCAAAGCTACGCCAAGTGCAATTTATATTAATTGATTTCAATTATTAGAATAACATATTTCAAAATATAGTTTTGGAGCCACTAGTATTAGTACTAGTGATTAAGGGCTAAATACCTAGCACCTAAAAATATGAGTCATAGATACGGTTGGAATTTCAGGTACAGATTATTTCCCCAATAAAGCTTAACAATTTTTTTTTATCAAATAATTATTGTTTTCATGAACATAATTCATGGAAAAATTCTTGCTGTGACCTTACTACTTATGTACCTAAACATTATAAACTTGCTTAGCAGATTCATTCTTAGAACACTTAGTTTGAAAACTTGTTAGACAGATTTCAAATACCATTCGTAGAAGAAATATTAAATAACAATTCTTCATTAATGTTTGCTTATTCACATATTTATCTTGTAAAATACTTATAATTAATTTATTTATTTCCATCAATTTTAGCTGTTACTTGGGTTACCATGGTTACTTCCCAACAATTTAAACATTTATTTCTGGTTAGGAACAAAATTAAAAACAATGTTAAGAAAATGTAGTTTTTGGAGAAAACCCAATAAATCGTTATGAACATCAAAAGGATTCTACTGTAATAATTGACCAATTGATATAAAAAGAATTACGAGCTGCAGTATGCCCCATACAAACATAACAAAGACCGGAATTCAAGTAAAATTGTTTATAACTACACATAAATTGCAATGAAAGTAAGTAGGGTTCTATTTTAATAGTTAACTAACTAGAAAAAGACAGAAGCACTAAAATTAATTGAAAATTGCGATCTGTAGCGTGTCCCATATGTACATACCAAAGGACAGAAATGCATGTCATTTTTCAAAGGGAGTTTTTTTTTTTGATAAATTGCTTATAAAAATAAAATTATTGAACAAATTGGAATATACGGACGAAACTGAAATTTGTTACGAATCTGACAGATAGAATTATTCAAATAATTTTTTACCGACGGTGCTTTGCACCCAACTAAAGGGCGGGCTTCGCCCGCTCTAAATAAATTAAATGAAGTATTCTCCCCTGTACGAATTTAAATGTCAGAATCGTAAAAAACTTCAGTTTCGTCTATTTATTACGGTTTAGATTAAAAATTAATAGGCTCCTATTGTTGCAGTGAACTCAGAGGCGGATTTATATATTTCCCAAGTAAGGGCTGTTGAATTTTTTCTGCCTTTATTAACAATTTGATTGAAATTTCAACAAGAAATGAAGGAAAAAGTCATCGGAAAGACATAAAAAAATCGTCTGACAGAATTTGTAAAACGGCGAAAAAAAATCTACCGTCCTAGGCTCAAGCCTTCTCAGCCTGCTGGTAAATCTCTCACTATTAATTAATCGATATAAAGAAGAATCAAATTAATTGTTTAAGAATCGTGATTTGCACATCAAATAATGGAGATTTAATCATTTCTTAAAGACAATTTTGGTAGAAAACCCTTAAGAAATCAAAATACGTACGTCGTAAAATCATTCAATTATCATTTGCGACAAATCAGACGCTCTTATTTTGATTACCATGGTTACTTCCTAACAATTCAGGTATTAATTTTTGTTTTGCGTTTGATGTTTTATAATTTTTTTAATTAGGTGAGTTTGATGGTTGAAAAATTAATTAAGACGAGGAAGTTGAGGAGTAAAAAGATAATCAGCCATCTTGAGTCGTCCGCCATATTGGATTTAGAATTTAGAGTTACATAAATGCTAAGGCAGTGCAAATACTTGTAAATATTATCAATTATTGGAATCACACTCGATTGATAAACATTCTTCTTAAAGATATTTGAAAGTATTTGTTAATAAAACTTACCGTATGAATGAATAAATATCAAGCAACAACAAGAGACACAAAACAATCAAAATCTTTTGAAAGCACAATAATTAAATAAAATGATCACATCACTCCACAGTTTCAATTTCTCATCGCACACTTAGCGCGCACTCTGTTTGATTTGTCGATTCTGCGTGTAAGACTATCACGTTTGAGCGCAGGCGAAAGACTGACGGATCTGTGTGCGAGTCTCTCTATAGAGAAAGAAGAAAAACGCGGATCGCGAGCTTAGCGAACTCGCGTACTTTGCTTCTGTATTACGCGGCCAACTTGTCCTTTTTCTAGATACAGATACTACTTTTTTCGATACGCTACGCTACGCATCACAACGATATTGCGAAAGATTATTCTATAATATTTCACGTACAACACTACTTTTCTTTTACAAGTTGAAAACAATTTGAAGAATGTAAAAGTCACCCAATCCTCATAAATTTTTACCTGTTCATGGCGCCACTCACAATTTTCACCCTCTCTTAACAATTCTTCAAGTGTAAAATTGTAATTAACTGATAAGGATTCGCATTGGGATAAATAAATAAATAAGCAAACGTGATGTTCTTTCCGGCCTCCGGCTACTAGCTAATTAGGCCCGATTAGAATTTCAGATTACATTTTTAGCAGCGATCGACTATGGCAATACTCGTTCCTGCAGTCAATAAACGATAAATTTCAAACGTTGGGAACGATTTTTTGCTGCAATGAATCTCGAAGCGAGTCAACAGGAGCTGCTGGTCTTTACGGAGAACTCAACGGAAATCATCAATAGAATTCAATGGAAACTTACAATTTCTTTTCACCTCCTGTCACCTGAAAAATTATTTTTTCGTAATACAAATGACATTTCAAAACGTATGTCATAGAATTATTCAATAATCAGAAACTGTTAATTTGGTTAGCATGGTTTCTTCCTAACAATACAAGTAGTCATTTCCGGTTTTACCTTCGACATTTAATATGATTAATAATATTTTGTTATTTTAGTTCCTGTTCCGGTAACCGTAGCACTGGTGATTGCTCTAAAGGCGACAATGGCGGACTACAGTCCACGAATCAGAAGCTGTCAATTTAGTTACCTTGGTTACTACTTAAAAATTCAAGTATTTATTTCTGGATTTGTTTGACGTTTCATAATTTATACGTTTCTTCCGAAATATGAAATATTATTGAGTTTTTCAGTTTACATTACAATTTCAGTAGATATTTAATGTCAAGTAAATTGTTTGAAATATATTTCTTGGAAGTGTTTAATATTTCGTGGAAAAGGTGGCAAAAACTGATTAAATTTTGTTATCTACTCACAGGAAATGTTACTTTTATCAAAGATAAATAATTTTACGGGGAATATGATTATAATAAAATAAGTAGCAAAATTTGTTTTGATCTACGTAAGTAATAAAATGCAGATCCGGATCTGCGTGGATAAGATTAGTGCGTTTGATGTACGTCATTGTGATGTATTTTTAATACATAGTTTACTTTAAACACACTGGGTGTGAATGAAGATTAGTTAATTGTGTACTAGGTACTATTTATAGGTTCAAACACAATCGGTTTTTTATTATGGCTGCAACAAAAAAAGTCCCGAAAATGAGAAAGAGGTAAACATTTTTAATTCCAACATTTTGATTTATTAAAAGATCATTTTAGGATGTCTAAAGATTGATAAAGCGGTGTCGTCGTCTACTTCATTTAAATAAATCATGAATGTGATTCAGTTTCCATATGTTTTACTTAATTGATTTCGCAAATTTCATTGACAATTTTATTGCACAATGTTATTAATAATTTATCTTTATTTTTATATTATCAAAATTGAGTTAGTCATTGCTTTCTTGGAATTAAAACATTTCAAATGTGACCATATTTAGAATAGATTTGGGAATCCATTGAGAGCGATGGAAGTTAGAAGCAATTTTTACATTATTTATGTAGTAAACAAGTTATAATTGCAGCAATTATGAATCATATCTGAATAGACAATAACCTAGTTAATAAATTAATATTTGGTTGTTTCACGTCGCTGAAACATGCATTGTATAATCTAAATATTATAATTAATTTTATCTTAGGACAAACTACACAAAGTTCACCGAGGTCGCAACAAATCACAAGATCTTGTGAAAAAAACTTAGCGGCCGTTGTCACTAGCAGATGTTTTGAGAAACATCTGACTGATGTACATACATTCCATTGAAACAAGGAATCAAAACAACTCACTTGTTTTTTTTACAATTTAATTATTCATATTTATGCAACCATAAATGCATTTGTATTTCCTGTAATAATTTTCATAATTCAAGTATGAATCACGAAGAATGAGGTACCAAATTAAATTTAATGGCAATTTTTATGATCGTTTTAGAATTGCAAGCATTCCGTTGTACTTTTGTCCAATTTATTTCACAGTAAAAAGTGTGTGGTTTTTTTTTGCATGAAATCAAACTGATAAGAACATTTCCTGTTTATAAAAATATTTAAATGTGCTGAGGGCGCCTGAAAGTCCAACAGGCCACGCTACATTACTGTAAAGCGTTACGCTTCATTACAATTGATATTGTGTTTTTTTTTTCCTATATTTCTCGATTATTTCCTGCTAAGGCATTGCCAGGAATGTCCTGTTTGATGTGTAAAGCGAATAATGCGGGCGCCAAGCTGGCGTCGTTAGAACGATGATGCTTCTTGCATTACAATGGCGTTATTACAACCTTCAATGAGAATTTTTTAAACAAAATAACTTGAAATAATTAAATCACGTGCTGTAAGAAGTCGCCCGCGTGTTTATAAACAAAGTAAACTTCACACGCAACTAACATAATACAGCCTTGATCTTGCACTTACTCATTACTACAATAAATGCTGAAAAATACTTGAGTATTATTTTCATGTGCTAATGACCAAAGACAATTTTAGTGTGCGTGACACACGCGCGGTTTTTCTCTTCCGCTGTGTGAATCAACCCTTACTTAATGAGTAAGAACTTTTTTGCGCACAATGATTCACTGTACGAAGTTTTTATTGCGCTACCGGTGTTACATTTCAGATGATTCACGGATTTTCAGATTAATTTAGATTATTATTATTAGACATTTGAATCGAACAGAACATTGTAACGAAGGAGTAATGGGATTTTTGTATTTTTCCAAATTTCAAATTAAACTTGCTTCATTCCCTAACAAACCAAATAAAGTACCTCAAGTTAACCGCACTAACCCAACCACCAACCACCAACCTCCCGACCACATTTGAAGTTTACAATTTGTGCTCGGAGTTATAATGGGGAAAACAACCAACAACTGCGACACACAAAATGAGAATTATGTTCAAGGTCTGCACTTGTTTTCAATTAAGGGCTTCCAGTTGCTTTGTTGTTTGTTAGTATACGAAAGGGATAATGGATGATGGACGATGTAATTGTTTTGTTTGTGGTGTAACGAGGAAAAACGACCTAAGTAATTGATTATTTGATGATGTATTTAACTATGAAAAGATGCTTTCAGCTATTTTAAACAACTCTATAATTTCAGATTTGCTGAAGCTGAATGGAGAAAAAATGCCATTTAAAAAGTATGGAGGTGAAAATCGGACAGTCAAAAAAAGCAAAAACGAGCTGGGTAGTGGAGGAGTAATGGAGCCTTAGAGTCAAAAAATTGTAATAGCCGAACAGTCCTGCAATGAGTCTGAAGGATCTTTGTATATGCGTAAGGAATTAGAAAATGCAGGATTAGTTGTTCCCAGGTTGTGTAGGACACATACAAAATACAGGTATTTTATTTTAATGCATACAATAATTTATATTTCAACGTAGCATGTCATTCTTTGATTGTGGCAACACAAAATAATTAAAGTAAATTGTGTATAAGGAAGGAAATTAATCATTTGATGGTCTTCATCTAAAAATAATTCAATGTATCTATTCGTGTTGATTGTAATAGACCGACAAATTGCTTGAGCTACACATAAAGTGAATTTTATTACGATCAAAACATAAAAACACAATTACAATTGCAAGGCGCGGTCCTAATTGTTTAATTAATCCCTCAAGGTTAATTGCAATTAGGTAATCTAAGATGGAGTGGGCCACCCTGCATTAAATACAAGACTTGAATACTAATATTTTAAAGAAACATAAAATAAACAGCGTTATTTTCCTGTTGATAAATTTGCGAAACGCCCAACATTAACTTTTTCATGAAATATACATGTGTAACATTAGTCGAAGATAAATTCCACACATTACGAGCACGACCTTAATTTTTAAACTGCTTGAATATGCATAAGATTTATGCACTCTTATGTAAAAAAGTGGTAAAGTTTTTCCACCAATTGTTACCTAATTTTGTTAATATACCAAATGTAAAGTAAGTCATGATGCTTTGGAGCATGTAATGTGTAATGCATGGCGTACAAAGTGGCGCTTTGTAAGTAGTTGGGCGGGCGCCTAATACGGCGCCACTTTTCCATTCCGCGTTACGCAAACTGCGGCCTTCGCGCTCGCAATCGCGACTTCGTTACACTGCGTTACGCGACGGAATTCCGTAATATGAATTATATGAGAAACATTATTTAACTTTATTTTTGTAGCAGCTGACTTTTCCCTCAAAACAAAAAAAAAAAAAAAAAAAAAAACAAGTGCAAAGTGCAACAAGACTAGCAATTATTTTGTACGGAGGAAATACAAGAATGCAATTGAGTTACCTTGAACATAGCTTCATAATAAGTTTTATTGGACTATCCGCTTTATATAGTAAGCTTTAAACAAATTTAGTTAATGGTGAAACTAGAAGTTATTTATTTGGACCATCCTATAAAGTAACGAGCTCTGTACGATGTACGAGGCCGCAGGAACTATCATTTACCTATTATTAGTTCGAGGAAATATCAATAAATAAATCAATAACTGTAAATTCTTTACTGAACAACTTATTTTCTCTAACACTGTTTTGGAATCTGCTTATTTCATAATCAAAAGTTTCTGGTTTTGTATTTGTAAAGTAAGGTTAAAGATCCTTCTAGTCCCAGGACATCCTGTTAGCGAACAAATTAACGTACTTTGAGATGCCTGCACCGCCCAGTGGTCAGCGCGCAGCGGTGCAATTCATTATGGAAATGCAAGCCGCCAGTGAATGACCCGAAAACGACCCTTGACGTATTCATTAAATAGTCCATAGAGGATGCTCACATATGCTGCTTTAAAAAAACATTGAAGTTTGAGCCCCTTTTTCCACCTGCTGTCTGCGCTCTAGGAAGCTCAACGTGTCTTGTTAGTAGAATGGGTATTAAGGGAACGCAATTACCGGCAATTCCATGGACTTAAATGCTTTTGTCGATATAGAAAACACGATTGGAAACTGATACAGTTTGAAAAATGCAATTTACACCCAAATTTGGTATAATTACAAGTGAACAGGAAACATTAGAAAAATGTAAAAGGGGTTTAACAGTGGAAAGCAACAAAATTTATTCTGGAAACAACTCATCCGTAAAAAGTGACAAGTTCAAAAGTAAATGGCGTCTATTTGTGCGATGAGTGCATTAAATTTTTCATTTTTGGAGACAGTTTGTCTGCTGCGGTACAGTTTAGTAACGAAGCATCCCATAATAAATTTACTGTACGTCAGTTTTGACTTACAAAGGCGAATACACCTGTTTTAATATTAATATAGTTCATCCATGCATTTATTTAACTCAGTAGAAGTTTAATAATTAAATATTGGCAGTTTTTCTGCATGTACTTGACAATTATCGAAGGTTTTTTTCTTATAATTTATGACTTCCTTTCTTACATGCTAGTATTTAATTTCAAATACAATGCAAAATAAATTTCTTGTAATGTTCTTACAAGAAACACCTGGTTTAATTGAACGCATCCTGTGTCCGACGATAAAGGAAGTCTAATCCTTTTTATGGCTTGTGATTTTTATTGGGTATTGTGGATAATTACAGTAGAATTTTTCATCACTAAATACTTATTTTATAATTGAAGTGTCATTCTTAACATCAATCTTACTCTTGATGGGAGTAAATAAAAGGCGTGAACGTTGAATAAAAATTGTTCCTATAAATTGTAAATTAATTTATTATTTATTGTTGCTTACATTACACTCTAACAATAAAATTAAATTAGTTGCAACATAAATAAACCTTTTTTGTAAATTGTATTTTAATAGAAACCCATTAGAATAGAATTTGCAAAACAGATTAACAAATGATAAATGATCTATTCCGTGAATTGTAAACTACTTTTCTATAATATTTTTGCGATTATTTGCACAAATCATCCCTAAATTAATTGTAATTAGAATTTGAGTTCTATTCGCGAACACAAACCCACAGACAACTCCAATCTAAATTTAGCAAGTGACACTGACCATACGCTGTCTACTTTCATGTAGATCATTGCTCTACAAAATTTACACCACTTATTGCAACACTCTATTAATGTAGAATTGTGTAAATATTATTACATCGATTTGTTTATCTGAAATATTTTAAATAAATCAGGAAATGATTATTGTGGGGAAACAATATTCTCATGAAAATTGCAATACACATGACATGCAATAAGTTTTAGATAATAATTAAGTAGACATTAATTTTAATTATTTGACGTGTAGTAAATCGACTTACTGTATTGTTATATTACTAGAGACATCTAGACTTTATATTCGTAGTAAGAGCAAGGATACCAACCAGAATTAAATCAGTTTTGCATTTTTTCTAATAATACGTAAAATGAAAATATCATCCGTATGTACTGGAACAAATAAAAAAGTCAAAAATAGAATTAAAAAAGTGTAGAGGACTTACAGCAACATAGGAGGGCAAACAAAGAACTATTAATTCCCCAGCAGTCATGTACATGGCTCGTTGACTACGCTGGATCATCATACAAAAGGCATATCTCAGAGATTTGCTTTGTAAATTTTCCCAACCCATTTCAAAAACTTCTTTTCCAATACCAGCACACTTTTCAAAAAAAAAAAAGCAAATAGTTTGTCCCTGCAAATAAATCTAAAAGAGTAATGTAAATACTCACTTCACTTGTAACAAAATCTCCCAAAATGCAATAATAAAACGGTTGCGTAATTGTTACAGTTATAAAAATTATTGCTTTTAGATCTATGCTCCTGAAAATATTTATTTAATTTATAATATAAAGGATTTGCAAGCATACTCACTCTTCAGTAGTAAATACATATTTAGCACAACATATTATCACACAATTGGATAAAAATTTAATCATCATCATGAATCGCGATATTATTTCAACATTTTTCAGAAATCTGTAATTCAATAACAGCAACCAGCAATTCATGAATGAATTTTGGGTGGCTCACTTACTTTAATATTAAATCGTGGTGCACAATATAAGTTTTGCATTCGTCATAAATACTTCCCTCATCATTAAATTCCTCCAAAAGTGTTCTAATTTTGTATTTGATGAAATTAATTTGAATTAAGGCCAATCCCACGCAAGCGTAATTAAAACAATCTTGTAATATAAGTCCAAGTCCGCCAGGATAAATGGTTATTACTTGTAACAAATAAATAATTTCATAATAAGGGGATTCTTTACAACAAAAACTGAATTCAATCGGAAAATGCTTATACAAATACATAGATGGATTGAAAAGCCATATTAATATACTACAAAATCCACATATGTAATACCCTTTTATAAATAACGACAAAAATCTGTAATTATTGTTGTGAGTATTGAACAACTTTTCGTCAAATTTATATTCATCAAACCAAAATTGATTTTGTACGATATTTAAAATATATTTTATGTCATTTTTGTAATATCTGAATATTATAATTGAACAGAAACCCTAAAAATATTGCAATTTTAATAAATTAAAAAAAAAATAATAATACTAGACATTTACCTGTATTGCACAATTAAAATCAATGACAACATTAATTATTTCCTTGCTGTTGGTCACACAACTTAATTGCAAACTTGATGCAGTAATCCACAAAATATATAAAAAAAATAAAACGTACCAGAAAATTAAATATGGGAAACGGAAATTATCTGGATGACATGCCACAATTTTCATATTTATCAATATGAATTTCATGATTTTATCATACAATAATTGCTGCAAATATTCAACAAATAATTTTTTTAATTATTGTTGTACAAAAACTTACCGTCATTTTTAATTATTTTTCAATGCAATTCGTCTTGACAATAGATTAAGTTCTTGGGTATATAAAGTAAAGATTTATAATTAAATATTTAGAATTTTATGTGATTACAAAGTAGTTGTCAATTGGTCGTTTGTTCAATTGTAGTACTCTAACAATTATAGTTTAAGAAACGTATTTCTCAAGTAGGTCTAGCTTTTAATTAACAAATTGTAATTACTGGAGAAATTCCTTCCATATTTTTTATTATAACTTTTAATTACAGTTAAAGATAAAGCAATTATAAAAATCAATTTATTCAACAGATCTTTAATAAATCAATAGAGTTCCATTCTGATAATTACCCAACTGATTGAAAAAAGGAAAAGCAAAACCTACAAGATTTTGGAAACTCACCAATATTTCAGACGAAACTTTGAAAATTAAGGAAGGTCAAATGCAAATCCGGAAATTAATACCTGAATTGTTAGGAAGTAACCATGGTAACCAAATTAACAGCTTCTGGTTCGTCGAAAATAATAATTGAAAGATTCTAAATGTCGCGTCATACGTAATAATTCTAAAATATCACTTGTTCCAATATAATTTTTAATTATAGAATATGCAAATCGCAAAACAATATTAAGAAAAATTGTTTATACAAATTGAAGTATCCAACAAAACATTTTAAAATTAATAGGAGACTGTCCTAATAGTGAACTTATCAATAAAAAAAAATAAAAAGTAAGATACGTACAAGCCAAAGAATGGAAATGTAGTAATTTTTATTTACTTAATAATCAATTGACATTTAATTCAAATGTGCTAGATGCTGCCATCTTGTGACGAGTAGCGGAACTAATATTCGAATAAGCAATTTTACTGTACAATAGTTTTTTTAATTCAGTATTCAGTCTAAATAAGAATAATAAGTATGTGAATTGAATCACAATAGTTTAAAAGCAGATTATTTAATCTTACAGTTCTGAAAGTGACAAACTTGATACAAAAATTTTGAGTAAACTCACTGTAATAACAAGACTGATTGCAGCAGTTGTTAAATAGATAAGTTTCTTGCCAAAAAGATGAATAAGAGAAATTGCCCCAAATATGATGCATCTGTATAATTGTGTAAATTAAAATAATGCCAATATAAATTATTTAATAATAAAAATTGGAGTTCTGAGAGTACGAAAACCAAATTTTAATTATATTGAATGGAAGTGTTATTCGTGTAAATATAAAAGGTTGTAGATAATATAACAATTTTTAAATACTTTATTTGATAAAAAAGAACAAAAGAACACTATATATAAAATGGACATTTATAATGATTTTGTGACTTACTACAAACTATTAAATATACGAATCTGTACAAAGAAAATATTAATATATTAATTTAAAATTGTTTCAACAAATAAAAACTATCTGTTAGATAAGTAAAAAAAAGGATACGTATAACTTAATTGAACAAAATTTAGACAAAATAAAAATGAACAATATTTAATTCTTAAATATAAATATCTGACTGATAGCGCAGAATAAATACCGTGCACTGTGTGCAATTTGGACGGTTTTCTTGTACTACAATGCAACAGTGATTTGATTCTTCCCAGGAGTTTATTCCCACTTATTATTGGGTTGTACTATTCTTCCTTTCCATGTACAAAAAGTATGAACCA
The DNA here is from genome assembly GCA_963989225.1 of Dromius quadrimaculatus. NCBI lineage: Eukaryota > Metazoa > Arthropoda > Insecta > Coleoptera > Carabidae > Dromius > Dromius quadrimaculatus. The sequence goes on along the minus strand of OZ022327.1, from coordinate 66,521,853 downwards.
GCTGCATATGCAATAAAATTAAGGATGCCGAAAACCTGTAACATTATTTAATTGTATTTCAAAAGTATTTTGACATAACACAGTTGAAGATTATAGAAAGGTGTGTTTTTAAATAAATGTGAGAAACTGAAAGGAATGTAAACATGTTCAGTTACCTTGAGAAAATAGATAATTTTAAGAATATAATAGTCAGGAAATAACAATGCATTTGTATTTTATGTAGAAATATGCAAATAATTTACCCCTGCAGTAATGTTGGCCCCTCGTCTGTACCCATGCAAATGTGACCACACCGAAAGTTGCACAATGAAGGCGATAGCATACATGATTGTTACTATTCCTGTATTCAGCAATTCCTGAAAAAATAAATACATTTTACATTACATTAACTTGTACTTGGCAATTAAAACTTTCATTGTATGTACATGAAAGTTGTTTGGTTATGCTATGCTAATTCACTTATGATTAATTTTGTGCTCTAAATAACAAACGCAAAAATAAAACTTTTCATTTTTATCCAACTCACCGTTAATATCCAATTGATGGGTAAATCAAGTGCCTCCCTGATTCCAAGGATGTAGACAATACACCATATTAGGGTTCCCAAAAATGCGGTGGTGGCAACAAATAAGAAAAAGTGCGATCCTGACACTAGGGCAGGTGATGCACACGCCATACATAAGATGCCAAGAATCTAGAAACAATATACAAATACTTATTTACAATCTAAATATTTAGTTCAATATTTCAAATTTAACATAGAAATGTCTATTAAATTGCAATAAAATTTAAATGTTTTGAAATATGCTCCACATGCTTCAATACTAAAATATACACACTGTTGACTATTGAATTCTGCTTCAAAGAAAAAGGGAAAACCGTAATTTATATCTTTCTAGTTTCGTTATTAATATTTTGTTTCTAACACTGTTTTGCAATTCGCATAATTCATATCCAAAAATTGTTAGAACAAATAACATTCCGTAAGTCGTAGAATCATTGACTGGTACCACGAGCTCTGTTTTTGGCGATACTAGGAGCGTTGTATCAAGATATGTTTTAACGCAATTAGAATTTTCCCACTTACCTTAGAAAATATTCTTCAGATACAAATTACAGAAAACACATATGTCTACAGAATTTATTTGAATATTTTCCATTGAAATAACTTGAAATATTTATATTGCCTTAAAACTCTTCTTAAAATAACTCTGCTAGTATAGCCAAAGAGCTTGTGGTAACAGCCATAATTTTCAACGAATCAGAAGCTGTTAATTTGGTTACCATGGTTACATCTTAACAATTAATATGTTTATTTCCGGTTTTGCGTTTGACGTGGAAAATTGAGCGGAACTCTTCTCTCTAATACTGATTTAGAATTTGTATATTCCATAACCAAAAATTATTTCGGTACAAATGACATTCCAACAAAATATATGTCATTTAGTATTATTTAATTTTCAGAAGCTGTCAGATTGGTTACCATGGTTACTTTTTCCTGCATGCGTGCAACAATTGATATCTATAAACAAGATGAAAAAATTCTCGAATTTAATCTGGTAAATATTGGCTCAAGCAGAAAGAGACGAAATATATTGTTCTCTCTGTTTTACTAATGGAAATCATACGGCGTCTCATTTTTACATTGAATGTTGCTATTCTTGTTGTAGATTGTCTATGTATTGGGTTGCCATCTATCGATAATACAAATAAGCACTGAATTCCCCATTAGACGCAATGTTAAATTTGGAGCTCTCAATAACTACAAAAATTATATAATAAATAATGCATTTATGTTTGAAATTACAACAAATACTTCCTAACAATTCAGGTATTTATTTCATGCTTTTAAAAGTTTTTGTCGTCTTATTTTGACAAAAATATGTGTTAATTTTTTCTGTACAGTGTAAATTTATAAAATTTCCACCTGCATGACTTAATCGTTCATCTCCACACCCGCCTTGACGTACGTAGCTATTTTTAACTTTAGTTGTACTACTATGTTGAAAGCAATTGAAATGTTGTCTTTTAATTTTAATAGCGCACGAAGTAACTCTAAAAAGTGACACTAACTGTTGATAAATTATCAGGGATGCAAATTTTAAAAAATATTTTACCTTTTACCGATAAGAACTTGAATCGTTTTATCGCTAGAACTAGCATTCAAAGTGCGGTAATTCTGATTAAGGCTAGACCGGCACTATTCTACTCGTGTCTAGGGTCGGTGAACTTTGTAATACTACTTGTTTTAAGTCGCCCGTGCTCAACCGCGATCAAAGCAGGTGTGTTGACGACAACTAAAGTTGCTGAATGTGAAATTGCATTTAATATACAGATACACAATACAATCGAAAAATTCTTGAAAATCATTTATAAATAGGATTTGAAAGCGATTTAAAGACACTATTAATAAAGCAGCGTAAGATAATCGGCTTTAAGAATGCTGTCTTGTTATCTAGTCTAGGCTAGCTGATCAGACATTCAACTATTCAGGATGTGAATAATTTTAGATTGACGTTATTTTCGTTTGAAGCTGTTTTTTTTTATTATTAGCAGTGATGTTAAAATACTAACTTGTTTTTCGTAAAGTTTAGCAAGTTGACATTTATCAATCATGCAATTCGCATTTACTTGCGTTATTTTTAACACTAGTCCCGCGTAATTAATTGCAACGGATAAACTAAACTAATTTTAAATCTTATTGCAGATTTTTTTTTTACAACTTCCTCTGGAATCACATATGGAACCGATTGTCAAGACTTATTTGAACGACATATTTTGTTATTGAATCTTAGCTGCCGTCCACAAGAGATGAATGCAATTTGAGACCAACAGGACGACACAAAAGAAGTTGATGATAAGAAAAAATATAAGAGTAAGATATTTTGTTCAGGTTCAGAATATGCCAAGTGAAGTGATAAGATAATTTTTTATCTGTAACCTTCACTTCAGACAAAATCCGTCAGCAAGTTTTTATATTCATATTACAATAACTTTTTGCTTATGTTGCAAGCTACAAATTATTTTTTCTTTTATAAGAAAATGAATTAATTTTGCATAACTGCTCCTTTCATCAACTGAGCTTAAAATAACAATCATTTCCGTAGCCAGATCCAGATATGATTCATGCACCACCAACTCTTTTCAAACGTCAGTTTCTTCAATTCCAATTTGTATTTGACTTCACTGAAGTAAAAACTATAAAAGGAACAATGGTGAGTGTATGTGGTGCAACCATAATATGGATTACGGCATAACCTGTCGGATAACGGAACGGATGAAGGAAGCGCTGCATAGCAGTGGCATGGTGTGGATAACTGTGATGAGTGGTCAAGGTTGGACTTATAAGGCCACGTACAGGATATTTCAAAAATTGATACTAAATTAAACTTCTGAGTAATCTTCTTCTGCATTCCTCCATAAATTTATTCAAATTCAGGAATGACATCACCACAATTTGAACTTAAATCATCAGTGCAGCGAACAACTAAATGCGATATTTATTAGTTAATTGTCTTACATGGTTACTGTGTGGGAACATTGAACAATACTTTTTTTATTAAGTATCACATTTCATGACATATTAAAGGTACAAATAATTGACTCGTCTCCACTTATTATGTCACGCAAACACTCTCGCACTACGCTAAAAGCCGCTCGCCGCCTTTATTGAGAATATTATATGCTTATTTAGTGCGTTTGGATATGTGGGTTTGACACTTGTTACGTCATAACACAGTTGGCTGTGGTTGAGTGGGTCAGAGATCTCATGTATATGGGAGTGTTCCATCCATCCATCCAATGTACGTAGGCTGCATTGAATAATCATATTTCCACTGTACTAGCCAGTTGTTGTTTAATTGATAATTATAGTTAGAGTGAAATGAAAAAAGTAAAACTCTATTATTTCTTCTTGTGTTAAGTAATTTATTAATAAATTGTGTTCTGAAAGGTGGATTCTTCGATAGTCCAACTGTTTTGTGACACACATAAATATTTGATTGCATTTTTCCCTTGGAATCTAACAGATGTATTTCAAGGTAAACATGTACGGAATATTTAATATTTTAATGCTTGTTAGAATAATTCAGTTCATAAGTGGATACCACATGACTTATTAGTAATCAAACACAAAATCTCATCGAAATATGAATTTTGACGCGTTTTATTTTACATAATTCAAAGTGCCGAGTTGAAGGAATCCTTTCAACAACAAAAGTCAGTAAAGTCATTGCACTGAAATATCTCAACAATCAGAGAATGCAAGAATTGTAACTGTGTGTGCCTTCTGTTTCCGTTAATGTTTTCTTTAATAGTTTGTTGATGCCGAAAGTAAAATATTCAAATTTACTCTTTATTATACAGTTTGAAATACTGTTAGAAACACTTCCGAAACGGGTGTCACTTGAAAGATGAACACAAGCGTGGAAAAATTGATTCAAATAATTGGATATTCGTGTAGAAATTTGATTACTGTTTTCTTGGACGCAAGTTTTGCGAAAAATTGTGGCTAAGTATGTAAGTCATTTCCTGCTGCAACTATAGTCTCATTTATAAACAATACAAACAGAAACTACTATTAAAAAGCGATAAAAATATTGTTTTTCGAGATAGAAATAGATATTAGTACTCGTAATTTGAGAGAAAGAAAAAAATAAATAAAATATACATATAGAATGTTTGATTGTAATAAAGATTAGAAAATTATTTATTACTCTTGCGGGTGGAACGACGTCTAATTTTGGTGTGTGAATCTAAGCAAACTTGGCGTTTCTCCAAATAATAAAAACCTGAATTTTGAAATAACAGATTATTTGACCATTATAAATCCGAGACTAAAGAACAGTCCAAACAACAAAAAATGAGCTAACAGGAAAAAATCCGCACCTGTTCTTTTTAGGATTCGTGAAGAGTATTTGCCGTCAACTATTTATGCATCGTTCACAATTGGCTCACAAACAAATTTAAATGTACCAACTTACTCTAAAGGAGTTCCGTATTTAATTTCCGGGGACTACTAACATAAAAAAAATGTTGGCAACTGTAAAATGAGGATGTGAAGATCATCGAAACTACTACCCAAAAAATATTCAATTTACATGATTATTCTTGTAACATAAAAGCGAAAGGATACATACATACATACGTATGATTTCAAAATACCAAACAATGTAATTATAACATTAATGTATTTCTTGACGTCAAACAATTAAATTTTATTTTAAAAGCAAAAAAACGTCGTATTTAAATACTTATTTATTTGAGGAGGCATGATTTATCAGAAGAACTTTGTATCAAGGTGAAAAATATGAAAAACAAAAGAAGAAAATTGTAAAATCATGTAGGTTGGTCCGATAATTATGCTCACATGAAAAGGCGCATCTTTAAGAATTTCTACGACCCACTTTTGGTACTTAACAAGTCGAGAAAGTTTCAGTCAAACAAGATAAATAACTTAAACGTATGTGACGCGCGGAAGATTTCAATGCTGAGCCATCGTTTCAAATATCAAGATTTGAGATGAAACCCGTCAGGAAAGGTATTCTAATGTCCTTGTGACGTCATGACTGCGACATTTCAATAACTGACTACGCCTTACATATATAAACAACTGCACCATAAAACTATTAAATTAGAAGATCAAGTGTACATATTTGACTAGCTCAAATTGACTTACTAATTGAGCTATTTTAATAATTCCGGGTATGGTCCTCCAATATTCAACATTAATCCTGATCCAGGAGAGCGGTCCTGCTTGTTGCGCGTTATCAGGGGCGGGTTTTCCTGCATTATTATGCGGGGTTTCTTGCACTGTTACCACTGTTTCCGTCATCATGCTACTATTTGACTATTCACAATTCACGCACACAACAGGTTGCACTCACGAGTCTACGCAATCTGTTCTGTTTGGGTTTTAGTGTGCGGGACTTGTGGCTGTCGTGGCCGCGGTCGCGCTCCCCTCTTCCTCACCGAGCTATTTGACCGCTTTTTATGTTACATTTGATTTTTCTGTTAATTCAGTCAATCATTTTGTTTAACATTTTAGCGAGCTAAAATTATTTACTTATAAACAATAAATTAATAAGCAAAGTGCGATAGACCCACCATCTACTGAGTTTAAAAAACAATTGTAATAATTGCAAGTTTCCGCTAATTTTTATGATTAACTACCAACGCGTCCCGCATTATATTTAGCGCTTTCTGACAGCTTTCAAAAATTATGTTAGAATAAATGACATTCCAATACGTCGTCTAGAATAATTTCGCATGTCGTTTAGAATCATTCTCGATGGATCAGAAGCTATTAATCTGGTTACCATAGTTACTGCAAACAATTCAAGTATTCATTTCCGGCTTTAGGTTCGATGTTTCTTAATTTTCAAAGTTTTTTCAAAAATATCAGTAAATTTCCATATTTTGCATATTCCATAACCAAAAATTATGCTGGAACAAGTGAAATTTCAACACATTGTTTAAAATAATTTAGTATATCGTTTAGAATTATTTTCAATGAATCAAAAGTTATTAATTTGGTACCATGGTTACTTCCTAACAATTTAGGTATTTATTTCCGGTTTTGCGTTTGACGTTTCATAGTTTCAAAGGTTTATGAAATATTTGTTGTTGGTAAATATCAATAAATTTCTCTATTTTTTATGTATTACAGTAATACAATACACATAGTATACATTTTCTATATATTTTTTTTTTTTTTTAGATATAATAATGCTCGCAGTGCAGCCTCTCGCTCATAGATGGCTCTACGTGTACTGCTGCAGGAATAACCCCCCACACAGTTGTGATGTTATGTCAGCAGCTGTGGTAACCAAACAAAGACAGGTTCAGTTGTTCCAACACTCAGTAATAGTTTAGTAGAGATGTGATGCTTTATTGGTATACTACAGTGCTCTTCAAAACCTGTTGTGATGACTGGAGGCTGATGAGAATTTCGACATCTGGTGACCAGTGAGGATTACATCCCTTCTTCCAACTATCTAGGTGAAATTTTTGAAATATTCTTTTTTCGTGCAGTTTATCCATTGAAGTTATATTCATGACTTAATTGGATAGTAGAACAATGCGAAATGAACTGTGGGAACTGTTGTTTATTTATATTCTGTCATTTATTAATTATAGTCTGTTTAGTTCCTGAAAGTTTAAAATTTTTGAGGTTAGTTTGTTCCCATTTTTCTTTAAAATTTATATTTATAAAAATCATTTAATAGTGACTATTGATTTAAATGAAAGTTATTTTGTCACGTCAATATAATAACAGTGGTGAAGGGAAGTTGTATGACCTCGGGTCGCCCATGGTCTCTTTGTCCCCTTACTCCTGTATTTTAGTTTGCGTGGTGCGCAGATGACGGCCACTTTAACACCGGTTTTATCACTTGGTACAATGACACCAACAAAAACTTACATTCAAATTTAATTTATTCATCATCAAATTTTGTCCTGTGAATAACCCAAGAAAATCAAAAAAACGATTCGTCTTTTTATCAATCAATTGTTGTAATTAACCAAACTGTACCTGATTTCATGTATTGTAATAATCAAAAGCAAAAGAGATTTCGTTTCGTTGAAAATACAGTTTTGTTAATTGTAGGAAAAGGAAATTTGTTGTATCCCGTGATTTGATGAAAGGAAACGCCAAGTTCAAGGCAATACCATCAAGTTTTAAAACAAATAAATTCGTCCACATTAACTAAGAATATTCGCATTTCGCAAAACTCATTGTTGCAGTTACTGAGCATAACAAAATAATTATTCTGTAATGTTAATAAAACTTTTGTTGAAAAGTGTGAGAGATATTCATTTAATGATATAATCTATCTACTAGTTTTGGTTAAATAGGAGAAACTTGAAGTTTTTTTGTTATATTAAATAACTGAAATGAAATTATTGAAATTTAAAAATAGCAGGATGCCGTTCTTACTGCTTACCTAAATCTATTTTACTTTTTTTATTGAGTATTTTTACCATATTTCACTGATCTATTAATGAACAGTTTTAAAAATAATGTTCAATCATAACGGACTTTTTGTAATTGTTGTTTATTATCTTTTACAAGCGCATGATTGCAGTACTTTATAATAGTTACGTGGGAAATCAGGACAACAGTTACTTAATACTCTTATTAATGTCAATAATTTCTGTCAGACATTTATTTTCAATCATAAATTATTGGATAGTTTAATTAAGTTAAGTTATAGCAGTACTTAACGGCTGTTAATAGTTGCTAATTTTTTTGTACTAGTAATCGTATAAATAAATCATGTGAAAATATTAAGCGGGACGCCCTTACAAATGAAACAAAATTAACAGCCCTACATTGACTCACAAATTGTTTATTGAATCCAATATTTCTTTGTCATCAACTTTCACTGTTGCAACAGGTGACTAATGCGAAATGTGGCCTCCCACAATATTTATTAAGTTTTAGACAAAGTACGTAACTTTCTATCTTTTGATTTTTTAAAAAGTATTTATCTTTTTAGATACTGAAAGAATAATACAATGACAAGATTAAAGGAATGGTGCCTCCAAGATCGTCCTCTCAATACAGTCCACTTCGAGTGTCCGTCCCACTGTGGCACCCTTTTAGCCGGATTAGACTCCCTTCGCACAAAGGACCAATTATTAGATATAACTCTTCTCGCTGAAGGGCAATCCTTTCGTGCACACCGGGCCGTCCTGGCAGCCTGCAGCGACTACTTCAGAGCAATGTTTACTGATGCTATGAAGGAATCCCGGCAGCAGGAGATCTGCCTTAATGGAGTTACCGCCGAAGGCATTCGATTACTCCTCGACTACGCTTATACCTCCCGCCTTGCCTTAAACTTAGCCAATATTCAAGATGTTTTATCCGCCGCAAGCCACGTGCAAATGGTGGCCGTTGTGGAAGCATGCTCTAGTTACTTACAAACTCAATTGGATATAGAAAATTGCGTGGATATTGCTACGATAGCGGAAACTTATTCATTAACTCAATTACGAAGGAGAGTTTATAGATTCATGAGTGGACATTTACAGGAATTTTCTAGCTCTTCAGAATTTTATAGATTGGCCCCCCAACAATTGGAGTACTTATTAGCCTGTGATTTTCCGGTGGATTGTTCTGAAGCGGACGTCTTGCGAATTGTTCTCAGATGGTTTAATTATTCGGACGCACCTGGGTACGTTTTTAGAAATTTCACTTTCATTCAATGTTTAAAATTAAATTTTGTTTATTTTATTTTGTAGGTATCATACAAGATTGGCGTTCGCATTGCGGGTTCTAAGAAGAGTTCATTTTACAGAAATATCGGACTGGAAAGTAGAACATGTTCTTCAGAAAGCATTTATCAACAAAGACAGCTCCGAACAATATTTGTACCGTTTGATATTAGCAGAAGCCTACCGACAAGTACATTTACCAACATCAAAACTAACTACATCCAATAATCCATTAGTGAATTCAAGAGGAATGGAATTAGCTGTGGTGAAAGTCGGAGGCTTTGGAATTGGAGGAATAACAAATGAAATTACGTACTGTTTATCAAACGAACGAAAATGGCGGCATTTAACTTCAATACCACACGTAGAACAATGTAATTTCGGAACAGCCGTATTGGAAAATGAATTATTTGTTGTGGGTGGTTGTTTCAATCAATCATTACAAGAAAATATCCATCCGTTTGGTTTTCGTTACAGCCCGAGGTACAATAAATGGGCAACAATGGCTCCAATGCAGCGTGAAAGATGTCGTTTTTCTTTAAATGTTGTTAACGGAAGATTGTATGCCATCGGCGGAGCTAACGAGAACGATGAGTTCGCGGAAAATGAGGAAGATGGGAGTGCTTGCGAATGTTATGACCCAGAAACAGACACATGGAGCTCGATATTGCCTTTAGCGGAATATAGAACACAACATGCAGGTGCTAGTATACAAAGGGGAGTAGGCCATTACTTATACATAAGTGGTGGTTTAGATAGAGACTTAGTGCTGTCCTCCGTTCGTTGCTATGACGCAATCTCTGATTCCTGGGAACTGAGAGCACCAATGTTAACTCCCAGAGCTGACCACGTCATGCTTTCTTTAGCACACCGATTATTTGTCTGCGGAGGGTGGAGAGATGATTTGGATACAGGAAATAGAATACTTGTAGATACTATAGATGCTTATGATATAACTAGCGACAGCTGGGAAGTTGTGACTCATATTCCAACGCCTAGATATCACGCGGGAATTGTTGGCGTTGATAATAAAATATATTTTATCGGAGGGTTTCACAGTGACGTCATGTTTGATAGAGATACAGCTGCGATTGAATGTTATAATATTGATACTGATACGTGGACAACAGGTGATAAATATCCTCAGGATGTTTGGGAACACACTTGTGTTACTTTATACATACCTCGATGCAGAGAGGATATGGAAGTAATCGCTACAGATTCAAATTGTACGTAGTGCAATTAAATGTTTTCTATCACTGTTTATCATGCTCTTGTGTGAATTTGAAATTTTATATTACTTCTGTAGGGATATTTTATAATAAATTATTTTTTTAACCACATAAAATCATCGCTTATAATGATATTCACAATATTGAACAATTTAATTATGCAAAAATATATATTTGTTGTGTTATGATGAAGCTAGGTTTTGTTGAGGTTTTCCTAGACCCAGAGGGAGAATTCACGGAGAAGAGTTCGTTTCTTTTCCCTTGGTCAGCCTGGAGGCGAACAAGGCTTACAACAATCCAACTACATCGAGTACTCAACAATTAATTTCGTAACCTTTGTCCCTTTTCCTAGTTTCCTAAAGAAACTCATTCCTACAAAAATTACAGTCGTATTTATTCAACATTTCTTGTTTGAAAATGATTATAGAACTGAATATTTGTTAATTAATTGGGAAATATTAATTGAGAAATTATGTGACAGCTGGTTGTGAGGTTATCATTGATTACAAATAATGTGTATTTAAAAAGTAACCGTGAGGTGAAATTCATATATAAATTTCTATTTGGATACATTTCATACTATTTCACTGTAAAATTTACAGTTAAATTGTATGTACTTATATTTTAAAATAACTGTCATAAAAAGTAAACAACTGTATTACCTGCTGTGCCTCATGACATAATTGAATTAAAAATTATGTTTTTTTAGTATTACTTAACATAAACACTAACTTAGTTTTCTCATTTAACTTAGTATTTGGTCCGTTTCCAGCTCTTAACATAAGCGTTGTTTTAAACGAAGTGGTATGTTCACATTTAATATGGAATATTTCGTAAAGATATTTTCTATTCATTTGAAATGTCATAGATTGTAAAAGAATGATTTAGAAAGGCAATAACATTCGAAAATATTTTTTTCAGATTGTATAATTTACAGTTAAATATAGAATACTATTTGGGTAATTTAGGTGAACGCGCCAAAAAATAATATCTTCATTTGTCGTATACAATTTTATAATCTCTGCTCACATTCCATCAATATTTTATAAGAATATTGTTGAAGTTACATCAATTGGATATATTTACAACAGTACTATCCACAAAATCATCAGCTGATGTTTAATAGAAAGAGAAAAATATATATGCTCCGTCTCTCTCCCACACAACAACGCTTAAGTTTGTGTCGAAAGTTTGGGGTTTGCAAACTTTTCGTTTACGTCGAGAAACAAAGTTTAAGTTAACGACTAAAACAGTAGGTTGGAACGCTACACTGTATTCCCATAAACCAAACTTTTCAAGGTCACGTCTAAAAACAAAGTTAGCGTTTACGTTAAGAGGAGGAAACCAGGCTTTATTGTACTAAAAATAGGTGCAGTTTTCAACAAATATCACATTTAATGAGTTGAAAATACTAAAAATTCACTAAAAACCAAAATAAATCAAAAAATACTGATCCATAGACTCATCTTCATACCGGACTAGACACTACAGCTAGTAAAAGTGGGCACAAGCTAACTAGTGTCGCTGGTGGCTCAATTTATAACTAAATTCTTATGTCCACTTTTACTATATATAGTGTCTAGTCCAGTATGGAGATGAGTCTATGGACCAGTATTTTTTGATTTTTTTGGGTTTTTAGTGGATTTTTTGAATTTTCAACTTATTAAATGTGATATTTGTTGAAAACTGCACCTATTGTGAGTACAATGAAAATGAAATAATCAGATAATTTACAAAAGCTTAAAACTGTTGTTTCAAGTTGTTGAACAGATGGCAGCACTTAGCTCATTTTGATTTCAATAAAATATTCTATTTATTAAATCACTCATTTTCAGAAATAAATGTGGATCAATTTTAGCATTAACAACACTTAAAACTCATTATTAACTTGTTTCTTGTATTATGTGACTAGAAATAAATACTAGTATTTTATAGGGACTTTTGTTTACAGTTACTTTTCTGAAAATTAATTTGTATAAAAATAGGCGCTCTTTTAAATTATTTTCGAATGAATTCTTTATTAATTTCAATATTCTTATTACGTTTCATTTTAATATAAAAGAAATAATAAAAATTGTAAAAAGTTTAGTTTCCGAAATTGCCGCCAGGGTTACTGATGTATGTGTTGTGCACAGTTTATCCTACTTGACTAGTGTAGTGGGAAAGTCGGTAGTGTTTGGCATATGCCGGCTTGGCGAAAACATTTATCTTGACAGTTTATAGTAATAGTTGTGTCTTGAACTGTAGTTGGGTTAAAAAGTATAGCTCCAACATTTAACGTATGAATACAAAGTTTGTTGCAAGTGAATATAAACATTTCGTGCTGTGAACAATCTAGGATATAGGCAAATATTTTCTACAGAAGGTTTTAACAAGTGTAAAGTGTGTGATATTTACTATGAACACTAATGGAATACGTTTTTGAGTGTAGTGTTGTGCTTATAAACAAAGACGTACGTTGTATAGACGTACATTTTTGTAAATTATAACAGTAATGTCAGGAAGTCGTATGAGTAACGAGCAGGAGCATAAATCACCACGGGAAAGTGGCGAAGATTCGGAGGATGAGAGCGAGATTCTAGAGGAGAGTCCGTGTGGTAGATGGTTAAAACGAAGAGAAGAGGTAATTTTTTATTGTATATTTCATTTCGGATTGACATATTGGTACCTAACCTAACCTTAACTATATGCAATCCGCATGCGTTGCAGCAAGCGTGACGTCATGTAGGAATATCGACTATAAAACAAGATTTTTCGCCGCATTTCAATCTCCAATTCCAAATGTTTTTTTTATATAACACTGAAAATAAGTTGTGGATTCATTCATACATCATCTTTTAGCCTTAGGGGCAATCCACTCCGCACTATCTGTTGTTTTATAAATAGACATAGAAGAACCGCGACCTTCTCGATAAGTATGTACAACCGGTTTGTACCGTGATGCTTTTAATATCTGGATGTTTCAAATTCTATTTCAGATCAAAAATTAAAACTGAGTTCACTTGTTTTAATTTTATGACTTTTGTTGCAACATGACACCTGAAATTTGAGATTAAAATAAAAGTAAGGTTAGATAATTATCAACAAATCTGTAACATGACATTTATTTATCCGTCTTTTGTATCAGATATGATAGCAACCACAACCACATGCGTCATTTGATAGGCTAGTTTTTTACGTTATTTTTAAAACGTTAATGATTTATAAATAGGTGTGTTGGCCTTGGAAACAAATTAAGATCGCAATAACAAACAACCATCAAGAAGTAATACCGTGTTCTACTGGCCCATAATATAATTTATTTCAAAAATACAAACAAAACAATTTAAACTTGTAAGGACGACATCCTATGTAGACGTCATCAAAAATTGTTTTCAAAATGAAACTCTCAAAGCAGAAATAACATTTATTTGCTATTGCAAATATTTCATCTTTTGATCTCGGTTACTTGTTTGTTTTCCGTATTTTCATTCCACTTTCATCCTCCAATTTCTTGATCAAACTGTAACGAATATTTTTTGTTTGTTTATTGTTCCTGTGTGCCACGTAAATTTGAAATTATCCATCAAATCATAGTGAAAGTAAATGGAGTTCTATTCTGATGATTAAACAATCGATAGAAAAAGGAATCAGCAAAATCGGTCCAAAATTTCGACCTGTAGCGTGTCCCATACGTACAGATCAAGGAAAAATGAGTTTTTGTAGAAAATTATTTATAAAAATTGAATTATTTGATGGATCGTTATGAAAATCAATAAGATTGTACTTTAGTAGTTAACCAATTGACAAAAAAAAAAAAATAGTAGAATCGATCAAAAATTGAGACCTACAGGGTGTCCCATACGTACAGATCCACAAAAGAAAATGCATGTAATTTTTCCAAAAGATTAAAATGCTGCTCTTGAGCAAATAATTGGTACTTTATTAATTAATGCTCAGTATAATAAAGTGGAATATTAAGAGGGTCACCTCACCACAGCCAGACTTTACCTGTCTCTTCAACTAGAGATAAGGAGATAGGTCAGCAGTGAGCTTTTTTTGTACGTATAAAATTTTATTTATGTTTCCGATTGAGATTTTAGATCAAGATCAAGGATTTAATGATGCAAAATGAAGCGACACTTGTCTTGCATGCTAGGCATTTATTCTGTCAGTTTTCATTTTAATAGTTTTGTAGTCCGTCTGGGAGAAAGTTCAATGTTACGACTATTTACTTTTAATTGAAATATTTTTCAGGTCGTTGTGCTCAATAACTAGAATATTGTAAAATTTAAAAAACGTGTCTCGTCTGATTTTTATTATTCTTTTTATTTCAAATGTAAAATCGAATCAATTAAAACGTATTAATTTCTAAATTGGAAATAATACAACTCGTGCACGACCTTCAAGAATAATCTTTTAAAAAAATAGCACACATAAATCTTCTATTTATAATTTTGGAAATGAACCAACTGTGATCGTCTGACACCTGTACTTAAATATTTTTTACATAAGTATGAAATGTAGCGTTTCAAAAAAAGGACCTTTCGCTATTTATTCACCTGATTTGTGTCAAGTTGCAGTGTTTACACAGCTATGTATGTAATGTAATGCAGACGACGGTGAAGGCAACTGAATTGGCTCTGACAGTTTGAAGACCTTGTTGGCTCTAGGTCGGCGTTCAGGGTCAATGAAGTCTAAATCAATTGTAAATTTAAAATGTAATGTCTAAAGGAAAGCAACATAAAGACTTTAGTTGTTTGTTAGAATTGGTGTAAATTTGATGGTTTGTTGCAGCGGTAGCGACAGTGCTGATGGCGGTAGGTTTGCGCGTGCATCGGCCTTGCATTCCGTGGAGTTCAGCGCACCTGAAGCGCGCTCGGATTCTCGCATGTACAACAATTTTTGGTCATTCTATTAACTGATTAGTTGCAATTTTAATTGACTATTAATAGAAATTATTTTGTCGCTTGGTTGGCACCATTGTACTCTTTAAAACATAATTTATTGCAAGATTAATTTTCAACACATGCGCTTATGACACGACTGTTCAAAATAAATCACCATACAAACAGATTTAATTGTTCTGTTTATTAGTAAATATCTATTTTCACCTTTCACAACGCTAGTGCTCATTTTTCCCAACGGCAGCATCCCAATCTCTAAATTATTCAAACTATCCTAAACGAAAATATATTTCGCAGATAAAAATAGAGTCAGTCACTTTAGAGTGAAACTAATGCGCAACTATTTTTTATTATCACACGAACGGAATACTAATGTTGAGAAAAATAACGCCGGTGATGTCATCACGTAATAATGAAACAATTATTTTAATCCCAGTAGGGTGTTTGTTCCCTTACTACTCCCGTTAATTTTTCTAATATTCAATGCAGATTGTTATATAGCTATTCAGTTGCAATCAGACACACACAATAGTGTCAAAGTTCAAGCTACAATAAATAAAATTGAAGAGATAATCGAGGTCAACAATTTGTTTCATTCATTTCGTTCTGCAATTCACAACTGTTATCAGAAATTAATTCAATACGTACTAATTAAGAAGGTCAATTTTTTATCTATGAACAGTTTTTTTGTGAACAAAATTTCGTTGCCATGGGAATAAAGAATGAAGGTGAAAACGTGAAACTACAATTATATTAGTAATCAATAAAAAAAAATTAAATTCCTGTTTAGCACCAACATAAATTTATCTCCAGACGTCCTTGGTGGATGGTGGCATTCGCATTCCATATATCCAGGTTATACGCTAATTTAATTAAACATTAATTAATTGTTCACGTGATACGCGAGCATTAGTCCATGAAATATGTGATGTGGCTTTCCGCTTGGATATTTCATTCACTTAATATAAATCAACAATTTATTAGAAATAATTATCTTATCTTTTTAAGAAAATGACTCATCACTGATTTATCATAAATTGGAATTTCTATATCTTAAAGATACTATAAATGACGTTTGTACGTATGGAGTACGCTACAGGTCGCAGTTTTTGACCAATTTTGGTGATTCTTTTTTCTATCAATTGGACAACTATCAAGATACAACCCTATTAATTTTTATCAAGATTCACTGAGCAGTTCAATTTTTATTAGTTGAATGCTGGTTACGCCACTGACTTGGGTTCGGGCAACAAATAACTGAAGCTCATTTAAAAGAAGTGGTCAATTACTTGAATAACAGCGTCATAAATCTCCTCCACATCGTCTATTACGGGGGGCGAGAACAAATACCAACCCTTAATCTGAGGTACAAAAGTTATTTGCGCCAAGTGTGCGTTTTCCACGATAAAAAGATGCCGGCAAAATTCTACATTTACATTTATTTATAAAAGATTCCTGTTTGTGCTTTTGGGTCCGCATTGCGGATAAACTGAATTGCTTTTCAATAACGAATGAGAGTAAAAGCAGCGGTAATTTTCAACTTTTTGAATATTTGCTTTTGGAAAATGACGGTCTAACTTTTGATCTGTACGTATGGGGCGGCACGCTAATTGAAATTCTAGGCACATATATAACACATATAAAAAAAATAAATGTATCCAAGTATAGTCAGCAATTGAATAAATGATTTCCATGAAGCAATCGATGATTCATATACCTTGCGATTGTGTTATTGATTTGGCAGTTGTATCGCGTAGTGAGCGTTGGCCAAAGATCAAATTCCTATCTAATCCCGTGACGTATCAAACTGGCGCCACTACTGAAGCCAACTAGTGCAGCCAGACAGACAAGGACATCATAATAATACTTTTTTTTTTATCTTGTATACAATCATTTCACAAAAAGAAATACTTGGACAATACTTTTGAAATCCATTGATGGAGGGCGCCATAGTCGTAACAAACTCAGACGACAAATCGATAGGCGTATGTCTAGTAGTCTGGGCGATGAAATGCACGAACGGCTGCTAAAAGTCTGGATTGTTGTAGGTCTGGAATTTTATGGCAGTTACAGTTCCAGAATGTCGGTTTCTAGATCAATAATAATGTGACTAGCGTACAAACTTCAAACTTTTATTGCGAAATCTAGATATTTGAAAGGGAATGTATTTTTTCCGCAACACGCACGTCACTGCGGTTGAAGGGCTAGACGCTAGACAGAAAGGCGTCACGTCAATTAAGGCCACTGTGCCCCAACAACACCGACGCCTGACGTCGATGGCGAGACCTATCGATCCGCCGAAAACTCAACATGAAAATTGGGCTATCCGCCTTTATATGACCTATAAATCATAAAATTTATAAGCTTGTTATTCTTTATTGTTTGTCTTTAAGGAATCAAATTTACATTCAATCATCAAATAATTTATCAACGTGTAAGATCTTTCGTCGCCTCCTATATTGTTTAGTAACATTTAAATTGAAATAAACGACTGTTGCATGTTACATTTACCAGCAGTACTGCTACAAACACGCACAAATAAACATTACTTCCTTACAATCATTAGCTACGTCATAAAAATCATTTACAACTTCTTGGCAAAGTAAATACTCTCTCTTCAAGAAAATATTAAGTGCAAATAAAAATAGAAAGTAGTAAGAGGGACACCCCATTGAATTGAGGCGTGCTAACATCATTTTATTTAGTTGGACAATTTTATTAATAATTGACATGTTTGTTGTTAGAATCAGTTTCCTTGTTGTGTCTATCCTTCAGCTGCAATTATTGTGTAAATATATTACATATGCAATTTTAAATAAACTATTTAGATTATTATGAAGGTCTTCCGCATATTTTGCACCTGATTATGTTTTTAACGAAATGATTTGATTGTCATGCAAAAAAGCAATGAGTGTCTTTGAAAATTCCCATGATAATTCGCGTTATTTTTGGCCCCAGATGACGCCCGGCGGTGTTCTGCCAGAATGATTTAGATTAACATTATAATTTTTTTTAATATAGAACTTATGACGCGTTGCGCTTGTGACGTAATATTTCAATAGACGCAAAACAAATTGTTTTTGGTCTGTTATCAATGTTCTGTGGAAATTATCGGAACAAATTTCCTATAATTTAATAATAATTTTAATGACGTATTTATTAATTGGAAAGCAAACCGTTGGAAAATCATGATAAAAATAAATAGAGATTTATTGTGACAGTTGACCCACCGATAAAAAAATAAATCGGCCAAAAATTGCAACCTGTAGCGTGCCTCATACGTACAGACCTAATGCATGTTATTTTCTGAAGGGAATTTTTTGAGAGAATCAAACTGTTTAACGAATATTTATTAAAATCAATAAGGTGATACCTAACCAATCGACAGAAAAAAAAAAGACTAAAATCGGTCAATAATTCCGACTGATAGCGTAGAATTACTACACTTTCAAGTAATTTGAAAAAAAAGGCCCAAAACTCTAATATAATTATTATAATTTAATTGAGAAATGTAGATATTTGAAAGGAAATGTAATTATGACCTACATAAGCAAACAACATTATTTGTTAATTATGGAATTCCTTTCCAATAATTTTATGTGGAAAAATATTTATTAATTAATGAGCAGGCCAAATACGGATGTATCTTTCCATGAATAAATTTTGCTCAAAGCAGTCAACATTTCCGTCAAAAAATACATATTTCCGGTTGGCCGACCTTCTGACCACCAATCGACCTTCGTCTGGGCCACACAAATCCCTGAACATGATATGCTTCCTACTTAGTTCATTAAAAAAATTATAAATACGTGAGTAGTACTAGTAAGTCACCCCAAGCAGACACAAATTCATAAAATACAGTGATAGAAGTTGTCAGATACTTCAAAATAACTTTAAGAACTGCATAGAAAGTTGCAAAAAACCTGTTCAAGGTCGTACAAGGCAAATTCACTTGAAAAATGGTTAGTACAACATTCTTACGTCAGCCCATACTTGGAAAGCAGCATACAAGAAACTAAATCGATTCTAAATATCAAAATGAGGTATATTTTGTACAAGACAGCGATGGCGCTCGCAAAATATACTACCTTGAACTTGGCAAAGATTGGCCGAAATTTGCATGTTATTAGGTATTAAAAAATCTTGAAGACTTCCAATTTATTATCAAAAAAGAATAATTATTAATAGTTCGAATACGGAGCGCGCAAGAGTGAAAACAAAAAGCAGTCTAGTTTCGTTATAATTTGTGCTGCGTAAAAAATTATTTGTGAGTGACAGGTGCAAAAAAAAAACATAATTTTGATGTTGGCGCCAGCGATAGTATTTTGTAAAATTGGCATGATGTAAATATTGACTGGAAAATCGCCATGAAATAATGATTTATTTTTGCTGGATTTGTTTGTTTATATATTTACGCGGCTGTGGCGTCAACTGCACTAGTCTTAAGACATTAATTACTCAATTATCAAAATTATATTACCGGATCAACATATCTTCTATCTGAAAATGATTAAATTATGAATTCTTGTTGTGGCACGTGTCATACCCATGTGCTTACGCTTATTTACACTCGTAAAAATATTTTACGACATTCCCATTGTGAACTAAAAATATAAATAACCTTTTAGCTATTTTTATATTTATCACCTGTCTCTTCTTCAATTAGCAAAACATTCGTGCATTGCAGGTTGCAGCTTTTACATTCATATTATTTTTTGAAAAACACATGACAAATATAAAGAAAACTGATAAGTTATCGGTCACTGAGGTCACATGTTTTATTTTAAGAAACGCTGATATTTATTTTAAACGCACAATGGTCATATTAGATTAAAATAGCTTGTGTTTAACTTTCCCTTATCATTTATAATTCAACATTACTCATATTTACAATATTGTTATCAAGTTTTCTGTAAAATTCAAATCAATTATTATTTATTCAAATTGTCACTTGGTGTGACGCCCTACTTTGTAATATTGTTTGGATTTTTGCGGGCACATTTCTTGAGCCTCCCATTTCTGAATCATACTCATGTATGACAGAACAAAACTGTTGGGCTATTGGGCTGCAAGCTCAGCCGATGCGTCACCCATCATCAAATGAACATTGCATCTGTGTATCATCTTTTCCTAATCTAGTCCTAGACGAAGATCTCGAATAGGCTGTAACGTGATATTACTCACGTAGGCCCTACAATCCCACGCGGTTCGACTTTCTACTACTGTCTTTCAACATTTAACCTTACATTATTCAGAAAAAATCAACACATAATCTGACAGCTCATTTTTTAGTTGACACTGCAACAATTTTCACTAAAAAACCCTAAAAATTGACAAATTGCACAGCTCTAGTTTATCAATAATAGCAATCTTATTACCTGTTTTTATATTTATGTTTAATAATATAAATTAGAAATGTTTCCAATCGTAAATTATGTTCATATTTCATAATAACATTCTATTATTTGTTGTTCAAAACATTTTAGAGTTGTTACGGAATAAACTTCGCTCTGATTAGCTATTTCTTTGACAACTGAACAAAATGGTGGACCTGTCAAAGCGATATTGAGAACCTTCTGAACACGTTTTCATCCTAATCCATCAAATTATTTAAAATAAAATCATATTTTGTTCCAATATATCAATAAATAACATTAAAAACTTGTTGGGTATCATTATTTACAGTAACTGTCATTAATTATTATAGTTGATTGGCAACAGTGCCAGATAATAATGTTTTTGCTGTTACATTTTTGACAATTCAGTGTTATCTGTATTAAAATAAAGTAATTTTGTGAGTATTAACACAAATATTTAATAAAATCAGCGATTTCATATAAGTGTATCAATATTTACAGTAACTGTCAATATTATGGTAGGTTGGCAACAGTGCCCAGTAGTGATGTTTTTACTGTTACGTTTTTGACATAATTAAGTATTATTTTAAAATAAATTAATTTCGTGTGATTATTATCACAAATATATAATAAAATCAGCGTTTTTATGCATTGTCAAAGGGTAGTTCCATTCATAATCGCTAGATGGCTACGAATTAATTAACAAAAAAAATTGTTACGTCAGTTTAATGTAAAAATATTGAATGGGCAATTTGTGTGTTTAGGTGGAACAAAGGGATGTCCCGGGAATTGACTGCGCCTACCTTGCGATGGACACAGAGGAAGGAGTCGAAGTGGTTTGGAATGAAGTTCAATTTTCGGAAAGGCGGAATTTCAAAGCCCAGGAGGAGAAAATTCAACTTGTTTTTGAGAATCTCACTCAACTTGAACACCCAAATATTGTCAAATTCCATAGATATTGGACTGACACACACAACGATAAGCCCAGGGTAATTAAAAATTAAACATCCCCGAATTTTTAATAAATTAATTTAATTTATTATAGGTGATATTTATAACAGAATATATGTCATCTGGATCATTAAAACAGTTCCTAAAACGCACTAAACGTAATGTGAAGCGACTTCCTTTACAAGCCTGGAAACGGTGGTGCACACAAATTCTTTCAGCCCTTAGTTATTTGCATTCCTGCTCACCACCGATTATTCACGGCAACCTCACCTGTGATACCATATTTATACAGCACAATGGCCTCGTCAAAATAGGTTCAGGTAATAATCAAAACAAAATATATTGTTATATATATATATATTATTAATATTTATTTATTAGTTGCACCCGATTCCATTCATCAACACGTAAAAACATGTAATGAAAAAATGACAAACATGCATTTCATTGCTCCAGAATATGGAAGTAAGTATTTAATAATAATAATTTATACCAAATATGAATTGGTTGTATTTTCTAGCGGCTATGAGCCCAGCAATCGATATCTATTCGTTTGGAATGTGTGCTCTAGAGATGGCTGCATTAGAAATACAAGGAAATGGCGATTCCGGAAACCTAGTTACTGATGAAAACATCAACCGAACAATAGAATCGTTAGAAGACGCACAACAAAAAGATTTCATCCATAAATGTCTTGACAAAAACTTCCAACAAAGGCCTAGTGCTAGAGAATTATTATTTCATCCTTTACTATTTGAAGTACATTCTTTAAAAATATTAGCTGCCCATTGTTTAGTTAAAAGTGCTGGTAAACTAATTTTTAAATTATTCATGAACCCAATTTTAAAATAATTCATTTTACAGCCAACATATCTGAGACGATAACAGATGAGTTGATGCAAAAACTGTACGGACCTGACGTTGTGGTTGCTGAAGTTTTACATGAAGGAGTTGCCACACAACAAGTCAGAATGTCCGACGTTCCAGTCGCTGAAAAATTAGAGAAATTTGTCGAAGACGTGAAGTAAGACTAACAACTTTTTCTGGATTCATTACTGCCTTGATATCCGGAATTGAATTGCTCCTAATTTGTTGGAGACGAAGTGGCATTTTATCTTCTACAATTCCGACTGTGCGACAAACGGAATCATCTTATTATAATTGGAATATTTATTTGATTTATTCATCTGAAAGACGTTAATGTATTCATCAACGTTCATGATGTGGTTTACAAAACTCCAGACTGTTTTAAAACATTCTTAAAACACTACAATTAAATGTTCTAGAACACTCCAGAATATTTTAAAACGTTAGAACGCCTCAGAACTATATACAATGTTTCAAAATGCTTTAAAACACTCCATAACGTTATAAAATGTTCCACAACACTTGAGAATGCTTCAAAATGTCATACAATGTTCTAAGACGTCCTAAAACATTTTATAATATTTCAAAACGTTATACAGTGTTTTAAAACATCACAAAATGTTCCACAATACTAGAAAATGCTTCAAAATTCCATACAATGTTCTAGGATGTCTTAAAACAAATTAGAATGTTCCAAAATGTAATATAGTGTTTTAAAATGCTTTAAAATGCCCCAAAAAATTATAAAATGTTCCACAATACCTGAGAATGCTTTAGAATGTCATAAAACGTTCTAGGACGTCCTAAAATACTTTATAACATTACAGAATATTGTGTAACGTTCCGAAACATTATAAAATGTTTCACAACACTTGAAATCGCTTCAGAATGTCATTCAATATTCCAGAACCCCCTAAAACATGTAAAACATTCCAGAACGTTATATAATGTTTTAAAATACTTTGCAACGTTCTAAAATATTGAAGAATACCTATAGAATGCTCCTGAACAATTATGAGCACTTTAGAACGTCATTTAATGATTTAGTATGTTCCACAACTTCCTCAGAACACTTCGGAATGTTATAAAATGTTTCAATAATTTTTAGGAGGTTCTAAAACGCTGCAGGATGTTTTTGAACTCTCCAAAGCTGGTAAAATCTTTCCAAAAATTAAAAAACGCTTTAGAAAATCATGCAATGTTTCAGGACGTTTCAAAACACTCCAAAACGTTGTACAGTATTTCCAAATTATTTAAATTATTCTGCGATGTTTCAGAATGCTTCGCTATATTTCAAAACATTGTAAAATGTTTCAAAATGTAACACAATGTTCCAAAACGTATCAATACATTTCAAAACAATCCGAAATTAAACGCTTCAAAATATTCTAGAGCTTTCAAGATATTATACTGGAATTGTGGAGAAATACCTTCAAAGAAACGTTCTAAAGTTACGAAAATGTATCTAAAAAATTAGGAGCAATTTAATATATTGTAAAATTTGAAGGCGGTGTAATGAATTGTTTGTTTTTGTTAAGGAACGGCATATACCCATTAACAGCATTTGGGGTGAAACAGCCACCACCGCCAAGATCCAGAGCCATTTCCCCCGAAATGGCCGAATCCGTGAAATCGGTCACCCCTGAGCCACTGGACATTGAATCAAGAAAAATAGTCAACATGATGTGCAACATAAAACCAAAAGAAGATAGTTGTGACCTCCTGGTTAGACAATAAATTTAGTTACATTGACGACACGTCATAAATAGTATATTGATGGTTTGCAGATGACTATATTATTACGAATGGACGATAAAATGAATCGGCAGCTCACTTGTCTGGTATCTAGAGCTGAATCTCCGAGTGTGCTAGCTCATGAATTGGTGCACTTTGGTTTTATCAATGAGGTACGTACAATTTAAATGTTATAAGTTGCAAATTATTTATAAAAATTATTATTTTAGGCTGATCGAGAAAAGATATCAGCTTTAATTGAAGATTCATTGAAAAGTGTGACTTGTGAAAATTCAGAGTCAGTCCTACCTACACTGCCTGCCAATCATGTGCCCGTGCATTCAACCAGTTAGTATCAAGCCAACTCAAACGAGTGAAGACTGGTATTTAAAACGCTGGACGTTGTCAGCTCAGCTTGGTGCAGAAAGAACGCTAGTCATTTTCAAGAAACAATTCTTTGTTTGTTAATCATCAGTCAAGTGCCACGATTATTTAATTTGTGCTTTGATGACGACGCATTTATCTAAGGTACAGTGAGCGACATTGTGTTTATTCTTTACTATATTTAACAAGTATGAAATAAATGTGATCTGTTTTATCATTGTATTGGTTTTGTGGCCAATTGAGCCACGTAGTGTCGTACATAAACTATTATCGCTTCATTTTGTTATACTCAATACTCCTTGTACGATCATAAAATGTATTATTTCTAGTTTGAGACTGATGTAATTTTAAATACACAACACACAATTTTATAATGAAGGATGAATGAGGAAGGACCAAAATTCAAGAGGGTGCAATGTGATAAATACGCTCAATATCTGCGGTGGATGATTGACCATTATTTTTTAAAACGAAAGTCTCACATTAACGCTTTGTTCACTTGCTATCTATATTCGCGCAATAAATACAATGTATTGTTCTTCCTTAGTCTTAACTGCTTATTATGGCTCATTATGGCTCACATTGAGCGCAGAGATTTTTTAAAGGCTGTTTAGAAATATAGTATTTTAAATTTATTTGGAGCTTTTTGCATATATCTGGTAACGCAAAAGTAGCCATAATCCATTTGTTCAGTAACTTATTAAATTCCCCCCGGCCCCCCTCCATTTGTTTGGCTGTTTTTTTAATGTGTACACTTTATTTAAATAAACATACAGTATGGTCAATTTTATATTATTTTCATATTTAGGACAGAGCATGAAATTACATCAAAAAATGTTTAATAAAAGACATGCTAAAAATGAGATTGTTCTTCTTATTTATGTTCATTTATGTATAGCAAATTGAGTTTGTAATTAATCAAATAAAATATACGACATTTTCTAGTCGTCCAACTATAAAAAATATGTTTAAGAAGTCAAATTTGTCCGCAGAACATTCCACAAAGTTTCAAAATACTTTACCACAATTGAGAACGTCATATAATGTTTTATAATGCCCTAGAATACTCCGGAAGGTTATAAAATGTTCCACAACACTTGAGAATGCTTCAAAAATGTCATACAAATGTTGTAGAATATCTTAAAACACTTTAGAACATTCAAGAATGTTATACACAGTTTCAGAATGCTTTAGAATGCCCTAAAACATTATGAAATGTTCCACAATATTTGAAAATGTTCGGAATGCCATATAAATGTATTAGAATACTCCGGAAGGTTATAAAATATTTTAGAAAATAATACAATGTGTAACAAAACACAAACTTTGAGAATGTTCCAGAATGCCATACAATATTCTAGAACTATCCAAAACATTATAAATTGTTTCAAAATTCTTCAGAATGCCCCAAAGCATTGTAAAATGTTCCACAATACTTGAAAATACTTCAGAATGTTATACAATATTGTAAGATGTCCTAACACACATTTAAAAACATTCCAGAATGTTATACAGTATTTCAAAATGTTTTAGAATGCCCCAAAACATTATAAAATGTTCCACAATACTTGAAAATACTCCAGAATGTCATACATTGTTTCAAAATGCTTTACAATGCCCTAAAATATTATAAAATGTTCCACAAGACTTGAGAATGCTTCAGAATGTCATACAATAACGTTAGACACTGTTTCAAAATGCTTTAGAATGTATTAAAACTTTCCAAAATGTATTAGAATGTTCCAGAACATCATAAAATGTTCTACGAGATTTGAAAATAATTCGAAATGTCATATTAAGTTCTAAATCATTCCAGAACACTAAAACATGACAAATAAAAATTTTAAATGCATGAACTGACAGATGAATTATTAAAATTTCAGTTACTTACTAGAACAATTAATGAATATCATTAGAAAGCGCAGTTTCTGAACATTTAAAAACATTGAATAAATTTGTATTTCATAGTTAAATACGCTTGTTATAATTATTGTAATTTTTTGATATATGGCTCAAAATCGCATAAAATCAGTCATTGAGTATACCCCTACTAGACTGGCAAATAACAGTGAATATTTGTAGCAAGTTTGTAGCGCTTGGTGGTCAAAGTCGTAACTAAATTTTTTGTTCACTTTAACAAATTACAGTTGCCATATCCCTACTGTCATAGTTATCTATGGGCTCAGTAGGTAATGCAGTTTATTATGACAGCTATCTTGAAATAGCAAAAATATAAATTTATTATACAATTTTAGGCTAAAATTCAGTTCTATTTGTATTTATTGGACATGTTTTGTGTAAATTAGTGGTTACTGATTGTAATAACCATATTTATTTGAGCTAGTGTGTACAACATTTTGTGGTTATTATGTTTAAATTCGGATTTGGTAAATTAGCTGAGGAAGAAACTGGTAATTAATGTTAATTGTTCATTATTTATAATTAATGGTTGTAAAATACTTTTAGATGAAAGTAAATCCAACGATATTTGCTGGCATGATGCACAACAAATTAATCCAGATAAAAAAATAATAGATGAACTTAAATATGATACTAAATTATTTAATTGCAATGGAATTAAATTGCAGTATGTGTCGTCTATTGATGTACAAAAATTGAAAGAAAGTGGTGATTCAAATTGTATTGTACGGGCAGAAACTGAGCATTCAGATTTAATCACAGCTGAATACGAAGGTAAACGTTTGATTCTTAACGTTCTCAATACTATTTTATTGTTTGTTAAAGGTGGTTTGAAAATTTGGGAATGTACTTCTGACTTAATTTCCTATTTAATTAACGAAAATGTGGATTTTTTGAATAAAAAGATTCTAGATTTAGGGTGCGGGGCAGGTTTGATAGGAATATATACGTTGGCAAAAGGGTCGCTAGCGGATTTTCAAGATTATGTATGTATTATTCACTTTTTGGCTTGAATGCTTTTCATTATTTGTTACAGAATAAAGAAGTTATTGAATATACAACAATACCAAATGTTGCATTGAATTGTAATGATAAATTGGATTCATGTAAATTTTATTCGGGAGACTGGAAATCATTTCGTAATGTAACAAATACAAAATACGATTTTATTTTGACTTCAGAAACTATTTATAATCCTAATAATTATCAAAAAATGTGCGATATTTTCGAGCATTTATTGGAGGAAAATGGTGTTATGTATCCTTCTTCTTGTTTAGGTGATAATAAATTTGTTCTGTATCCTTTAACTCTTGATAAAACAGATATTTAGCAGCCAAAACTTATTACTTTGGAGTCGGAGGCAGTATTCGACAATTTGAACAACTAATTAATCAAAAAGGATTTATATCAAACGTAGTATGGTCAAATTCAGAAGGTGTACAAAGGGAAATATTAAAAATCTCTAAAAGATGAACCAATAGTTTATTAACAAAATAATAATTAAGGAGATAATCTTTCATAAATCCAACCATCTTCTCCTTCATGTACAAGTATTCCATCAACTATTTCATCTGTTTGGGGCTTTCTGAACCTAATCCGGTCGTGCAATCTGTCTGTTTGTCCTTGCCAAAATTCTATTACTTCTGGAACGACCAAATATCCGCCCCTACAATTAAAAACGCATTAAAATACAAATAAAGTTGCCTTTATTGATATTAATACCATAAAACAGGTCTGGGAATTTCCTCATCTTTGTATTTTTCTGCTAGTTCTTTCTCTTTTTGTACTAAAACATTTCTGCCAGCAATAGGCGAACTTTGTTTATTTTCGCTGCAAACTGCGCCAATTTGGCTCGGTTTTGGTCTGACACGGAAATAATTTTCGGCAAATGATGCATCTAATTTCTTCACCTTTCCTTCTACTCTTACCTACATAAAATATTATCAATTACAGAATTGTTTGGTTTTAATTTGACTTACTGATCTTTCATGAACATCCCAATAAAATGTAAGGGCTGCCCGAGGGTTTTCTTCCTTGAAAATGATAAAATTATAAAACAATGCTGTACATAAATTATTAAAATATGCGTATTACAAGCTCTTTGCCTTTCCTGCTGTCATAATGGGTATAAAAACTGAACCCTTCTTTCCCATAAGCTTTTAAAAGCACCATTCGTGCTGACGGAACGCCATCCCTAGACAAAACGTTTTTAATAATAATGTTTAACAATTTTTAATAAATTTACTTGCTTGCTGTTGCCAAACAAACTGCGTTAGGCTCAAATACCTTCCTCGCTTGACAAATTTCATCAAACCACAATTTAAATTGATGTATTGGTTCCTTTACAGGTATATGCTCTTCCAGAAATGCTTCCGATTTTTCCTTGTATGGCTTTCGCATACCTTAAAAGCAATATTTAAAATATATCGACACTCATATCATTTAATATTACCTCCAAGATTGATTGACATTTTTGTGTATTTAGTTATGACAGATACTGCTAAAAAATCTGAAATACTGAAATTATGAATGAAACTTTTATACATATATGAATTGTGTAATAATTTTACGATGATAATGATAGTAATTATTATTATCTTTATACTTGAATTCTTATTTATAGCGTAAAAAAGTGATAAAATTTATGCCAACTCATTTATATTGAGGGCCAAAATCAAGTTTGTTTGAGGGCCACTTAGTGCAGTGACAATATCAACATTCCAAGCGCATGCGCTTCGTTGCATCTACTTTTTTGTGATTAAAGGAGATAATATAAATTATTTCATCGCTTATATGTTATAATACGTCTTTACAAATAAAAATTAGTCCTGTATCTTTTTTTTTTAATAATTATTTATGTTTTTATTAATTGGACAGTTCGACTGACTGTTGGGAACAGTGGAATAATGGCGTAATATACATGCCGCGTTGTCATTTCATGTTTCTGCATTAAAAATTGGAGAAATATGGCTAAAAAAATTAAAACGTCTGCAAATATAGAAGAAATGGACGAAATGAACTATAATGTGTATCTTGGTGCAATTATTGGGTTAATAATATGTATAGGTAATTAATAATTAGTGTTTTAGGTTATACCAGTTAAACATTTTGTAATGCATTTCAGTTTTTTATATTTTATACCAACGAAGAAAATCAGTTCGTCGAAGTGTTCTACTGATGGGTTTAAGTGATTCCGGTAAAACACTCATCTACTCTCAGTTGATACATTCAAAATATGTTGGTACACATACTTCCATCAAAGAAAACATTGAAGATTATGCTGTAAATAATGTAAGTTATTTTACTTTGTATGGGAACATATTTAATTCATAAAATTACAGAATTCATTACGAATTGTTGATATCCCGGGGCATGAAAGATTGCGCAGCAAATTTTTCGATCAGTATAAAGCAAGTGCCAAAGGAATTGTGTATGTAATTGATTCGTTAACCTTACAAAAGGAAGTTAGAGATGTTGCCGAATTTTTATATGTTATTTTAACCGATTCTGTGATCATGTCTGCTGCACCGAAAATTTTAATTTTGTGCAACAAACAGGACGAAATGTTATCTAAAGGCAGCGGTGTAATCAAATCGTTACTGGAACGTGAAATGTAAGAGCTAAATAAGCTCCTTAAAATTGGGTTTAATGTATTTTTTTTTAGGAATACTCTTCGTATGACTCAATCAAGCCGACTGGAATCTCAGGATAACTCTAAAAAGAAAGATGTTTATTTGGGAAAATCTGATAAAGATTTTGATTTTAATGCTGTTCCGCCTTATGTAATTGAATTTGGCGAATCTCGAGCTTCAGAAGCTGAAATTGATGATTTGAAGAAATGGGTGGCCAAACTAGCTTGAAATTTTGTACTTTTTTTTAATATAAAGCTATGAAAGTGGTATAATATGTTTATTATGTATCAAGTTACAAAAATACAGAGATAAAGGTCTGTTTTACAAAATTCAGTCCGTGTACAAGTTATTTTATGATTAATTATTAAACAGACGAGAGTATTTAAAGGAAAAACAAGCAGTGGAAGATTCGACTTAATTTCAGCAGTTGCAGAATTCCAGACGTCGTGACGTTCATCGCATTTGCTTCACGTTCCCTACAATCAGCCCAAAATATTACTAAAATTCAAATTCGCACTTTATTTATTGAAAATACATTCAGGTACAGAAAAAACAGGCCACCAGAAAACTAAAAACATTTCAGATGACTTGTTTTTCTTTTGCATCTGAGTGTAAAAAGTAAAGAGAAATAAAAAATATCAAATGTTACAACTCTTCATTTACCAACTTCTGCATATTCCAGATTAATGTACTGCAAATTGGAAATAATGGATAAAGGTGAGAGTAACGAACTTGAGTCAAACAAAACTTATTTATTTATTCAACATTGTCAACTATTTTTAAGGGGGCTCATGCTTTACTCGCCTTATTAATAAATAATAAAATAAAGGACAGTATTTCGTGAGGCCAACTTTTTGGACACACGAGAAAATTTGAATCCCAATAATTTAGACATTTAAAATGTGAAGAAAGTGCAGAAATTCTGTTGGGCATGAGCCCCCTCAAGAGTTAGTATCATTTGCGATATTTATGTACAATGAATTTAATATTTCTCGTAACTATTTTTAACCAGTGATATTTAGAATATAATTACTAATTACAATACTTTGCTTGCAGGTAAGGTAAACATTTAAATAACGTTACGACTTTTGCCAAAACTTACCACTACGAACACTTTTTGCTTTTGTTGGTTTCTTCCCTTTTTCACTGCCTGGAATAGCTTCTCTACCATCGGTTGTCATTGCTTCATCTGTATCTAACACTTGGGACTGCGACTGTGTCTTTAAAGTCTTTTTAATATTGACAATCTGAAAAATCAATTAAAAGTAACTTGACTTTTTTAATAATAACATACTAACCTCTTGTTCAATTGCATCTTTATGTTTCAACACTTTATTTTTTTCAAAGTTAGCTCGGGTAATTTGCACATCCACGCAGCCTAAAACAGCTTCGCAAGCGTCACACCAATCTTGTAAAGTCGAAACAATAACGCCAACATCTCCAGGACGAATATCTCGACCAATAGCGTAATCTACTTCCAGTTGACTATTTTTCTGATCCAATTTTCCATGTATTATATCTACAAATACAAACTAAATATTGCAGGCAAACATTTTTATTGCAAAAAAATACCTGCATAAATTGCTTCAATAATTAAATCCTCCAAATCTCGTACATTTTTAATATCTAATTCTGTCAGTAACACTGAATAAGATATACACTGCAAAATAATAACATTAAAAATTCCTACCAGAATGTGTAATAAATATTACCTTTGTTCTAGTGGCAAGTGTCACAATAGTTAAATGTTGCAACTTCTTTTTTTGAATCGGAGAAAGCTCCAACAAATTCGATTTATTTTCTAAATATTGTTTGTACGTTCCATAAGCAAAAAGATTTAACGTATTGTAATAATTACTATTCGGTCCATTGTTCAACTGCAAATACATAATAAGTACGTAATAAAACACTTAATACAAATTAAATACCTCAGCCACATTTGGCATATCAAGCAATTCCCCAAATACATGGACACCTGGGGCTTCCAGCACTTGCTTAATTAATTCTAAACAAGCAGCTCCTTTAGCTGATT
Source organism: Dromius quadrimaculatus (assembly GCA_963989225.1). Lineage (NCBI taxonomy): Eukaryota > Metazoa > Arthropoda > Insecta > Coleoptera > Carabidae > Dromius > Dromius quadrimaculatus. The sequence continues at coordinate 66,489,642 of OZ022327.1, read as the reverse complement.
TTGCCAATAGGACGAATTGTTCCAGGGGGTTATTACTTGAAACACTTGGTTTATCAGAAACCATTTTAAAATAATGATTTTACACTCAAAATTTTCACCTGTCAAACTCAACTACTGAGTGAAGCTAGATACATTTCATTCAAATCATCAACAAGGTTTTTTTAAATGCTTGTAATTTCCCCAAATACAAATGCTTGTCAATTATAAAGTGATATTTTTTGTTATACCTTTAGGTCATTTGAAAAGCGTTCCCGAAATGACATTCAAGAGATAACTATTCAATTTTAAAGTGATATTTGTTATAATTTTAGGTCATTTAAATATCACTTTAAAATTGTATAGTTATCTTATGATTCCTTTTCGCCTGCTGCTTTATTTAACTTCATATTATTATTACAAATTCGCCAATCATTTGGATTTATTTGTAATATTTTATTATTTGTCACAGATGCAGTAGTGTAGGAGCCACTCCTCCTGTCTAGATTTTGCTGGGGTTTCCCTAGGCACTGAGGAAGAATTCTCGGAGGAAGATTCGCCCCTTTCCACTACGTCAATGCCAGGAAACGGAACAAAACTTGAAAAATCCTCTTATTCCAGTAACTTCTTCAAAATAACCCAAATAAAACTTTTACCCCAAGATTATTTCTTATTTACTCTTGATAAATATATTATTAAATAATTTTTACAATGTATCCAGTTATATAAATTTGATTTTTAAGGGCTCTTTTTTATGTTAACATCTTATTTAAAACTAATAAAGATTGTATTCATTCACAAACTGTATAATATTACATTGTAATAACAGATAATATTGTAATTCTATATATTGTACCAATTTATGCCTGAATAAAAGCTGTGTACTAATATTTTGATCATTTTAAAATATTTGTTTAATTTAGTTCCCAAAACATCAAAAAAATGATTAATTTTAAAAATGATTCAAACATACGTATATAGTTCCAAAAGTTCTCGCCAGGGGGCAGCATCTGTCAATAAGATCAATTAGCAATCATCTCATGTATGATGAAAAAAGTGACTTCTTGATGAATTTTGTGTGCTTTAAAAATCCAAATTTTGTATTAGGATTACATGAATGGATGGAGATCTTTTAAGAAATTAATTAGCGTTTTTCTCGTAAACTAGAGACTTTAAGGGCAAATGTTTCAAGTAAAAGTTGCATAACTTTGCACGCTCTACAACATTTACTTGAAAAGTTTTCCCCTAGGGCTTATAGTTTTCTAGAAATGATACGTCACTACCCTTAATTTAAGGGTTAGAGGAAAATTCTAGTCATCTTTTTGATAGCCCTTTTGAAGCTGCGTACGGTGATGTAATTAAATTTTCCGTAAGGGTTATAGTTCAGGAGAAAATCAAGAAAAACACTTCTCAAAAACCTTTGAATTTGCTCCTACAGATTCTGCTGCCTGGATACAAATTTTGGATTTTTTAACGACGAAAAATTTTTGTGTGCTCTAAAAATCCAAACTTTGTATTAGGATTACATGAATGGATGGAGATCTTTTAAGGAATTAATTAGCAATTTTCTCGTAAACTAGAGACTTTAGGGATAAATGTTTCAAATAAAAGTTGCATAACTTTTCACGCCCTACAATACTTACATGAAAAATTTTTCCTTAGGGCTTATAGTTTTCGAGAAACAATACGTCATCACCCTTAATTAAAGGGTTGGAGGAACATTTTATCTATCTTTTTAATAGCCCTTTCAAAGCTGCGTATAATGATGTAATTAAATTTCCTGTAAGGGCTATAGTTCACGAGAAAATCAAGAAAAACACTTCTCAAAAACCCTTGAATTTGCTCCTACAGCTTCTGCTCCCCGGATACAAAATTTGGACTTTTTGGTGACAAAAATTTCATATTTCAAGCGATTTTGTATCCGGGTCACATGAGTTGTAGGAGCAAATTTTGCCAATTAATTTTTGGCGGGAAAAAAATTAATTGGTAGAAATTACTCTTACAATTCATGTTACCCGGATACCAATTTGACAGATTTTGAAATATTTTTGCTTAACATCGCACTTTTTTGGCTAACTGAAGCGCCCTCTGGTGGCACATTTAGGAACTAATTTTATTTATTTTTTTCAGGATAGAATAAAAATGAACAATATTTTTTTTTACTAAGAGATTTATTTTGTTCTTAATAAATACAACACATAATAATATGGATAACAATAAATTTAATAATAGATAATATAGGTTCTTATAACAAAGTTAGATCTAGATATATTATTTATACATGAAATATAATAATAATTAACATTTCAGTGACTTTCGAACATTTAAACCCTTATTCTACCCTAGCTTACAATTATTACATATTTTTATTAATAAATCATTGCTTCAAACAACCCTTAATAATATATTAAGATAAAAGTTCCATAAAACATAATTTTATGACACCCTGCGAGTTTATAAAGGAACAAGTGCTCTAAAATGTTCATCTTATGCTTTTTTTTTATTTGAGTTCTTTAATATTGAAAAATATCAAATATTTTGTATTTTGATATCATTCATTGGGAATATTTAACTCTTTAAATGATCGGGAGTCGATTTGACAAATTAAATTGACGGTTCAAGCAACGCTTCTACCAAAAAAATAGAAATTAAGTTTGAGTTCCTTAAAGAGGCACTTTAAGAAACCCAAAATAGTTTCATAAAGTAAACATGACAGAATCCAAATAGAAAAATATTATTTTAACAAGATATAATAATTTTTTTTAAATTAATTTATTATTTTTGCGTAAACCAGAGGTTTCAAAAGTTTAAAATTGAGGATACATAGTCAGGCTGGATTTAGATTTATGCAAAAATAACATCAATTACCAATTGTTATTGGTACACGAGTCAAAGACTTTAACAGGCTATTGGGAATAATATTTACTATAAATTAAAGCTAGTTACAATTTTTTTAATGTGTACTTTATAAAACCCAATTGAGTTTCACAAAATAAACATTATAGAGCCCAAATAGAGATGAAATTTTGACAAGATATATTAATTAATTTTTGTTTTGTATTACATAACACGAAATAAATAATTTATTATAGTTTGCGTGAGCCGGAGGTTTCAAAAATTTCAAATTGTTAGTACGTACTCAAAGAGAAATTTAGATTTATGTAGAAAAAACATCAATTACAAATTGTTATTGGTGTAAGAACTAGTCACGAAATGAATACCTCAATAAATATAATTTTTACATTTTATGGCTTAAAACAAATTACTTTTTCCTGCGTGAACCAAAGGTTTCAAAAATTTCAAATTTCAAGTACGTATCGTTATTAGAGCACGAGCTATAGACTTTAGAACTGTATATGGCAAAAGAAAGTTGGGAATAATATTTACTATAAATTAAAACTAAATGATTTTTGAATGCTGTGTTATAATATAGTTTATTTTAATACTAATAACTACTCATATTTTTAAGATAGATTTGAGAAACGCTGAAATATATTATACTACTGATTCTAATTTTTGATCCCACAAGCAGCCGATTGTGCTCGTTTTAGCAAAAGCAAAAATGACTCTAATTATTTCGTGGTCTGTCCAGCCGAGACCCGGATGTTTCCGCCTAATTACGCGAGTACGGTTGCCGACTAAGCGTCATCTCGTGAAGTCGGACTCTTCACGGCATCACTGAAGAACAATTTACACACATAACGTGTGAAATTGTTTGTTCACTGATCCCATCAAGACCCGGACCGTCGCCGACAAAACGAGCGTTCCATACGTTTCCCGTAACGACACCGGCATATAGTCTGAAAGTTCCGTCTGTCCCGTCGTTTAGGGAGGGGGTGTTTCCAAAGCTATATGGTCGTGTACCGATAAAATCCAACGTTGGCCCAAGTGACGTCACAAGGACTTTTAAAAAACATAATAAAAAAACCAAGATAATTGTTTAATAACCAAAAAGAAAAGCAAACGGTATATTCAAAACGGAAAAATACGCCCGAGAGCAGAGTGCCCAAAAACTATGATGCGCGAATTTTAAATCCCAATTTAGTTTCAAAATAGTTTCTATCTCTACGTTACAACGCGATTTTGTATAAAACCCCAATATATTCACAGCACTTTCAAAACTAACTCAAAAAACCGAAGTAATAAACGCGAGATTGAAGCACAAGATATAACACAACAATTTACATAATGGCCTAAATATACTTATAACATACTAACAACTGTATTCTAAGCATAAGTATTTCGTTAAATTTTTTTTTTGAACGGACTATACATAAAAACAGTATTTTAACAAATTTAATTCAAACGAATTCTTCCAGAAAAAGATTGATGGAATTTATTTAGAATACACCCAGGCAGCTCATGTTATGAAGTCCACAGGTAAAGGTACTTGCTGGAAAAACTGCTAGTCCAATTGATACAGGTCTTCTAATTTGTCCAAATATTCTCCACGGCTGATGTACATCCAAGAACCGCTGATGAATTTTGAAATCTTTCGGAAAGCTGCACAAAAGATTTATTATTAATTTATTTGCATCATGTCAAAATTGTAAAACTATTCTAATAAGTATTCCAATAAATAATTAAATCAAATTAATTCATGAATGATATTTATTATTTATATTAATAGAGTTCAGCTGTACTCAAAAAACTGTGAAATTAATTAATTTGTAAATTATACGTTGAAGCTAATTGCTCTTAATTTTTTGGACGAAGCATGATTGAAGTTCTTTTACTACAAACATAGCCAATAACACACTTATCTTCAAAAAACATATTTTTGGCCCTTGGCCCAATTTCAATGTGTAAAAATTATCGAAAAAGTTGATTAACATTGCAAATATACTTGTTTATTGTGCTTATGTATGCTTCTCTGATAAATAAAACACCATTATTATTATCATTATAATCATAAACATTTACTTCTGATGATTGAAATAATTGCAAAGCCAAAATATTTAAAATACAAGCAAATGTTAGTCAACTATCGAGAAATAGAAATAAATTACTTACTTTTAAACTGTGATAACGGAAAGCTTCTTCGAAATAGAATGCTTAAACTGTTACAAGACTCCACGTCATTTGATCCTTTCGACTGACTCAAATCCATGGCTGAGGAAGATTCCAAAACATCTGTGAATGCATGAATAAATGAAATTATTGTTCAGTTTACGAAAAATATTAAATATGAAACAAAGAGAAGTTCAAAATTGAATCTGTGTAATAAAAGCGAAACGTACTTACATCTTACGTAACTCCAAATCAAGTTTCAAACTCGAAGAAGTACTGCAAAGTTAGTATTATGATGCCAATCAGATTCTGATGCTTCATATTTGTTGAAAAATCTCTAATTCCGCTTGTACTTTTACTTCAAGTACCGAAATGATGAATCTTGAATATTGCTTGGGACGCCATTTGATGAAATCGTTATACAAAGATTGCTGTAAAAGAAATAAGTCCATTACTCACTTGAACGCACTGTTATTAAAGTTAAAATATGAATATTCACACTGATTTTGTACTATTAAATGTAATAAGTACCTTTTCATTGCATTTCTTGTTTGGAATTTACTGCGCAATACAAATGTAAATGCCATTGCATAATGTGATGTAAGAGTCAGGCGACCACTGCGACTAGCTTATTAATTTCTTAAGAATTGTTAAGATTTACTTATAGTTTTTCTTCTGCAAAAGAAAGCCTTGTTGATGCAGCAATTCCTTTCGACAGGATTATCCATCATCCAATTAGAAACTATTATGTTACTCACAAACGTTTTTCCAAGTTTACCTACACAAAAATGTCCCTTATTTAACTAATTTCTCATATTTATATTTGAGCACTGATCACTAACACAAATAAATAGAATAAGTCGATGCAAATATGTACCTCAAGACAAGAACCACGTGTAACGAACAATTGCATAACTCACAAACACATATTCACGCTTGTAAAATGGGTGAATTTAATAAATACATATAATTTCTACTTCAAATAAATATAATTTCAATACATTTCATTTCATTTTGCAGTGTTTCTTTACCAAACTGCGAATTTATTAAGAGAATTACGTTCCTAACAAGACTTGGCCATTTTTAACTGACGCGATGACGTAACAGAACGAAGGAAGCAATGTTACCAAACAGCAAACTATAAAAAAAAATTGGCTGTTTAAAAGTACAAATAATTAATGTTATGCCGTGTTCACACCATATGTATATTTGTTGTACGTGTTGTACGGAGAAAAATGGAACTAAAAAATCATATGAAAATGGCTTCGCCGCTATTTTGATCGCACAAAAGCAAGGTCACGAACTATATGCTGCTCATTTCAACTGACAGTTGTTTGTAGGTTAGCGTTAGTTTTATTCCTGGTTTTATTTGATACATTTCTTATATTTTCTATTTGTTTTTATTTTCTTCTTTGTTTAACTTTCCGCTTTTTTATATTTTTTAAAATTATTGCAGAAGTCGCTGCAATAATCATATAATCGGAGCTTGAACTCATTTTCAAAAATTTTATAATTATTTAAAGTTTTGCTAGTCAAAAATGAGTGTGACATAAATATGTATAAACAAATTTCTGTAAAACTTAAACAGTCAATTCAGGTTATGTCAACTGTTTGTAAACCACGGAAGAAGAAAACGAAGAAGATTTCGTATGATTTTTTGTTGTACCAGTGTGAACACATTTGTATATTTTTCATCTCACAAATTTGTTCTCTTCTTTTGCGTACAACACATACAACAAATATACATATAGTGTGAACACGGCATTATGATAAAATGCAATGCCCGGATACATAAAACAAGTATTTATACTTTATTTCAATGCGTTATTTGCGATTATTTTAATTAAATGTTTATAAGGGTCAAAATCCAGTAACACAGGTCATTGAACATACCTCGAACAGAATGGCAACTAACAGCAGATAATTGTAGCACAATTTTAGTGACACGAGTGGCGAATGTTGTAACTAAATTTTTGTCCATTTTTATTAGCTAAGTTTCTAGTCTACCAAGGAGATGAGTCTATGGACACGGTAGGTAATGCAGTTTTCTACTATTTTATGACAGTTACTTTGCAAGACATTTCAAAGACAATTAATTGATTTTTATTTAATAGAGAAGTTATATTATATATTTTTGTGCGATAATTTCGGTTTGATGGTTAATAAGATCTGTTTACAAATTTAATATTTGCAAAACTTTATTTCTAACTTTCAAATACTTGTTGTAATACATATACTATATAAATAATAATATAGAAAAATCATCCAAAACATAAATAAAGATCTATAATTCTCTAATAAGTACAAACAGAATTGTGTTGTGAGGGAAAGAGCAGAATTCTCACTGTGATACTTTTCCTAAATAACTATACACTCAAGTCCTGTTAAATTTTTGATTTTTGCACGCCACTGGCTGTGCCCTATATTTAAATACGATTGTTGAGCGTTCCTCAAATAAGTTTAAATAAGTTTTATTGTGACTGAATGTAGAACCTGAGTTAAATCCAACTATACTCTAAAATACTGAAATTGTAACTGATTTTAACGGATATGTCACGATTTGTCAGTCACTGTCAGAGTAATTATGCCGAGAAGGGGGCGTCAATGACGATTCATCTAAGCTTGAGTAAGAAGATTTATGATTTGTTGTATTTATACACTAAAAAAAAACATACAGTCATAATCGTGTTTATTAGTAGAATAGAGTTGGCTCAACCAACAAGAATATGTTTTCTTGAAGGAATTTAATCAATATTCTGGATATTTATCGAAATTAACATGTTTTTCTATTTATTTCATAGCATAAGATTCTTGTGAAGAGTGGATAAATGTTCTCTTAAGTAAAAAAATGTGTTAATCCCAATTAATTTCCGAAAATTAGCGCTAAAATCCTTCAAATTATTTTTATTCCATTTGAGTCCAAAAGGAAACGTTAAGGGCTTACATCTTCAACTCGAATTCTTGGAGCACACATTTGCTCTGGAAAGTACCACGGTTTTACATTGGGGTTTTGTTGCGCTTCTTTCCACTGAGGATACCTTACAGATACTTTATGGAGTTTCTTCACAAGTTTAGGGCCAAATATTTGTGTAACTTTATTTACCAACCAAGGGGCAAGCTTCCCTTGTGGATCAGTCTGAGAAACATACCCCAAGAAGCAACCAGTTCCAGAATTTCGGATTACAAACCCTGTTATGTGCGATGTTCCGCTAAATAATGAAATGAATTAAATATTGCTCTGTTGTAAATATTTATAGTTTACCGAACAAATCCTTTTTTTGGTGGATAATCTTTGTGGAATATGGAATGATTTATTATTAATTTTTCTGGACCCATGTCCAGCCAAGAACGTTGCAGTACAAAATCTCTATTTTTCATTGGTGTTGGGCATTTTACTAGAATTATTAAAATCAATAACTGTTTTTACATAGAATTATACTTTTTACCAACTTGCATAATAACCGATATCGTTGTTTGGATTTAAATAGCCTATATCAAAAGAAGATAACATATGGTCGTCCCATTCTTTCCTATATTCAGGATCATGTAAAACATCGTATAAAGTTCCTGGTTTTACATCAGGAAATATTGTTTTCATTTTAACTATATTTATACTACTGTGGGAGCTACGTTTTACCCATACCTAAAAAATAATATATAAACTTTAAGGTTATATCGCGCGTGCGCATCAAAATTACTCTAATATTGAACATCTGTTTATTAGTGATGTACAACTGTACCTTAATATTATTCTTGTCATACTCCAATTTCCAGCCTTCATCATTGTCTACTAAATTTTTTAACATATTGAAATCACTATCTTCCGCAATTTTTACCGTACCAACATCCATATCCTGCGAAATAACATGACACAATTAATCAAATAACAAACCTCAACTTGCGCCGAATTAAAAACAACTAAAAGGCACGATGAGTTCTATTCATGCTTGATGATTTTATTGTTTTATTACAGTTCAAGCGTGACAGTGAAAATGTGGAACCACACGAACGTTTGACATTATGAGCAGCTGGCGGAAAATAAATCAATACATGCTTTTGTATGTCGCTATTTGACACAATTCTAAAAATTATAATTAATTTAACTTACACTCGAAAACTTTTCGCGCAATAATTAAATATACAAATAGAATTTTAATAATAATACTAAAACAAACAAAGGAAGGTGTAGTAAGTTATTAACATTTATGTATTAAAGTTTATTATTTACTGTTTGAGTTATCTCTTTTTATGATAAGATTTTTGCAATAGTATTGCGTTACCAGTCCTTATCTATTCATTTGCTATCAAGTCCCGAAATATAAATAATTTTTATTACAGTAAAATGGACAATTTTGACGTATCAACAGAATTGAGAGAAAAAATTGAAGAATGGTTGTCTTGGGACAAAAACGAGAAAACAATAAAAGAAATAACGTCTTTACTGGACGAAAAAAACTACGATGTATTATCAAAACTTTTACTCCAGCGAATTTCTTTCGGAACGGCCGGTCTTCGAGGGAAAATGGCGGCAGGATACGCATGTATGAATGATTTAGTTATAATCCAAACAGCTCAAGGTCTTTTAAAGCATTTGGAAGAGCACGACGCAAATCTGTTGAATAAAAACGGAATTGTAATTGGATATGACGGCCGATACAACAGCAGGAGGTAAATTAAAAAGTAATTCACGTACCGCATTGTTAATTTATTATTAGATTTGCAGAACTTACTTCTGCTGTATTTCTCCACCGAGGCATCCGCGTACATTTATTCAGCACTGTATGCCCAACACCTTTTGTGCCTTTCACAGTAACAAAACGCAATTGTGCAGCCGGAATAATGGTAACAGCTTCTCACAACCCAAAAGAAGATAATGGCTACAAAGTTTATGGTTGGAATGGGGCACAAATTATTTCCCCAACCGATAAAAGCATTCAAAAGCACATTTTAAATAACCAGAAACCATGGTCAACCTCTTGGGACACTCAAATAATAAATGAAAATTCGCTTGTTTCTGATCCTTTGCAAGAAACAATTGACATCTACATGCAAGTAATTAACAATGATCTGCTAAAAAATCATAAAATAATCAATAAAAATTCATCTCTAACGTTTGTTTACTCTGCTATGCACGGAGTTGGATACAATTCTGTGAAAAAAGCATTTGAAGTTGCTAATTTGAAACTAATACCGGTTGAGGAACAGAAAGACCCGGATCCCGAATTCACAACCGTTAAGCAAGTATAAATATAATTATTAATAACACATTTGATTATTAAAATTATTACAGATTTCCCAATCCAGAGGAAGGTAAAAGCAGTTTGGATTTATCAATCAAAACAGCTAATCAAAATAATATAAGCGTAATATTAGCTAACGATCCAGATGCAGATCGTTTAGCTGTCGCAGAGAAAACGTAAATATTATAGCTTCTTTAAGAAACATTTTAATAAGACCTTTTGTCTTATTTGTCAGGTCGCAATTTTTGACCAATTTTTGTGATTCTTTTTTCTATCAATTAGCTTACTATTAAAGCAGATTTTATTTGTAAAATATTTATTTAAATGTTTTTAGGAATGGAGAATGGAAGGTTTTCACTGGAAATGAGATTGGGGCGCTTTTGGGCTGGTGGTCTTTGCATTGTTATCAAGAAAAAAATCCTGGCGCATCTCTTGATGACGTATATATGTTAGCCAGTACAGTTAGTTCTAAAATACTGAAATCCATAGCCCATTCAGACGGATTTAATTTTATTGAAACTTTAACTGGCTTCAAATGGATGGGTAAGAAAAATATATGCAAATAATAAATTATAAACAATGTTTTTGTAGGAAATGAATCTTACAATTTAATACAGGAAGGGAAAAAAGTAATATTTGCTTTTGAAGAAGCGATAGGTTTTATGTACGGTGATGCGGTTTTGGATAAAGATGGGGTCAGTGCTGCTGTTCATTTAGCTACTATGACTACATATCTTTATCATCATGGTTTAACTTTAATTGATCAATTAAATGAAATATACAAAGAATATGGGATTCATATTTCTGATAATTCCTATTATATTTGTCACGATGCAGATTTAATAAAGAAAATCTTCGATAAAATTAGGAATCACGGCGGGAAAAATACGGTAGGTAATTGATTTTATACCAAACAAATACATTAAAAATATTTAATCATTTTTAGTATCCCTCTAGCATCATGAGCGGCAAATACAAAATTGCAAATGTGAGAGATCTGACAACTGGCTTTGATAATAGCCAAAAAGATAACAAAGCAATATTGCCAGTATCAAGCTGTACTCAAATGATAACATTTTCGTTTGCTAATGGTTTAGTTGCAACTTTAAGAACTAGTGGAACGGAGCCCAAAATCAAATATTATACTGAGATGTGCGCTTCACCATCACAAACGTAAGATTCGACTAAAAATATTTAATTTATCATAATCACAAATTTATCTTGCAGGGATTTACAAGAAATTCGAAATATTCAAATAGAAATGGTTGCTGCTTTGGTAAACGAATTTTTGGAACCTCAGCTAAATGGACTCATTCCGAGACAAGAATAAGAAGCTTTAAAAAGTTATTCGTTGTGTGTTCTAGTCTTGTAGATCAATTAATATTTTTATTGTATAACTGTGCAAGTTTAGCAAATTTTTGTGACCAAATATTGATATTTTACTGTTATTTATTTCAAATATATTAAATTTTAACTATAATTTATCCTTCTTTTCTTTATGAAATTCCTCGAAACAAACGGTTTGTTTGATTTATAAACAATTTTCTATAGACTTACTTCAAAAATTTGGTCTGTACGTATGTAAAACACTACAGGTCGCAATTCTTGGCCAATATTGACAGTTCTTTCATTTATTGATTGTTCAGCTATCAGAATGAAACCCTATTGATTTTCATTACGATTTGTCCAATGGTTTGATTTTTATAAGCATTTATCTTCAAAAACTTCCTTTGAAAATTTAATCTGTTCCTTTGAGATCATAAGTTAGGACCGATTTCGGTGATTATTTTTTCTATCAATTATTTAAATATCAGAATAGATTTGTATTGATTCACACTATAATTTATTGAATAGTTTAATTTTTATAAACAACCAAATCTCAAATGACAGGACTGACTTTCACGTATTTAAGAACATTGTGACGGCTACAATGTTGCCAGCTATAAATTAATTTCCGTAATAAACGGTGTACTGATTTCGTTCATTTTCTAAAACGTCATTTATTTTTGCTAATGTAGCATTAATGCTGAACAAATTTAAAATAATAATAAAATAATTAGTATAAAATAGATATTACGCCATTTTTCCACTGTTCCCAACAGTCGAACTGTCCAATTATTAAAAATATGTAGAAATAATCATTGAAAAAGGATATACAGAACTAATTTTTATTTCTAAAGACGTAATATGAAATGTAAGTAATTAAATAATTTATATTATTTCTCTCATTCACAAAAAAAAAACTAGGTGCGACGAAGCGCATGCGCTTAAAATGTTGTTATTGTCACTGCACGCAGTGGTTCTCAAACATAACGCCATCGCTCCACTGTTCCCAACTATCGAACTGTCTAATTAGACATTAGTTAATTATTTAATAAAAACTAAAATAACTACTGAAAAAAGTAATATTAAACTAATTTTTATTTGTAAAGACGTAGTATAAAATGCAGGCAATAAAATGATTCATATTATTTCATATAATTACAAACAATTAAGTGGAATAACGCGCATGCGCCAAAATTGTTGATATTTTCACTGCGCACAGTGGCCCTCAAACAAACTTGATTTCGGCCAAAAATTACGAGTTGCATGAATAATATCGCTTTATTAAAACGATTTTGAATTTGTAATAAATAATAGTTGTTGCCTAGCTTTATGCAAATGAATCACTTTTTTTAGTTCTTCGTTGACACAAATTTGCAAAAATAATTGCAACATGCTACAGGTGGAAGTCTAGTTTCGAAGGTCATGATCTAATTTAGCAACCCAGTGACATGTTTTATCAAAAATCAATTTGTAAAGTATTTCATCACCCACAACATGTAAATTTCTAAGTATTTTTACAAAATTGACGTAATCAAGAATGTTTATCACCTATACAACAATTAAACTCAGTTCAGGAATAAAATTCAAATTTTTTAGAGGATTATGTAAACAAAAATATAATCAAAGAAATATTTTTGGGGATTCTCAATTTGGCAACAAAAAAAAAGTTTATAATGAAAGAAAACTGGTCGGGTAAGCTGTCTGCTTAAAAATATAATTTGAGGTTATGTAAATGTCACTTCGTAGGTTTTCCATGGAACAAATGTACGCAGTTGTATCGGATGTGGGTAATTACAATAAATTCGTACCATTTTGTAAAAAATCACATGTATTGGAATCATCTCCCGATTTTATAAAGGCTAGTTTAATCATTGGTTTCCCGCCTATTGTGGAAAGCTACACGTCGAATGTCACACTGATTAAACCGAGGATGGTCAAGGCGATTTGCACAGATGGAAAATTATTTGATCATTTGGATACATCGTGGAAATTCAGTCCCGCATTGAAAAATATACAGTCTTGTATAATAGATTTTCATATTTCATTTGAGTTTCGTTCAGTGCTGCACTCAAATTTAGCACATTTTTTCTTTGATGTGATGGTGAGACAAATGGAAGTTGCGTTTATAACAGAAGCCAAAGCAAGATATGGGAAGGAATCAGTTAAAAGCCGACGATTAGAAATTATTAACAGCCGCAGTTAACAATAGCTATAATTAGGAGCAAAATACTTTATATTTAATTTATTATTGTTTTAAAATATACGATTTACATTTGTCCGCACTGTAAAATTGTTACAGGTATTTTGGGCTTATTATTTGGTCCAGTTGGGACATTTTCTATTTTTCTCATAACTAATAACCCATCAATAACTTTTCCAAAAACTACATGCTTACCATCTAAAAAATTACACTTAGCACACGTAATGAAAAACTGGCAGCCATTTGTATCTTTCCCACTGTTCGCCATTGATAACAAACCCGGAGAATCGTGTTTTAAACTAAAATTCTCATCCGAGAATGTTGCCCCACCGTAAATACTCATAACACCAGTTCCATCCCCCTAAAAAATCATAATTACTCAAATATCTTAATTAGTTCATTCACATACATTAACAAAATCTCCTCCTTGAATCATAAAATCCTTAATAACTCTATGAAATATGGCTCCTTTAAAGCCTAATGGTACTCCATCTTTTCTGCATTCTCCAGTGCAGAATTGCCGAAAATTTTCGCTTGTTTTGGGGACAACATCGGCAAATAACTCAAATATCATTCGACCAATTTCCTGTCAGACATAACCTATCAATCTAAAAATATTGCAATTTGATTGTACTTACAGTAGTGCCCACTGTTATATCAAAGAACACAACTGGATTTGCTGGATGCCTTAATTGTGACTGAATTTGATTCCAAGTAGGCATATTTATTGATATAAACACAAACTAAAAACAAATTCGTATAACCGCTTGCATCAAACGTCAAGCTTCAACACAGAACATAGACTGGACAACTCCATGCAATATTTTGTAACTGAAGATTGTAGTGCCACCTATGTGTTGGAAATAAATGCTCAAAAATAGAATGTGAAAACTTCTAGTTAATATTTTCACATTGTTGGCAACATTGTACATCAAACGTTCAAATATAAGCTAACCTTTAAAAAACATGTTGAAATTTTGTAAACATTGTATTTTAAATGATATATCTCACAATATTAAAATATTGAGGACAGTTCACAATGCGAAACAAAAAGATCAGCCCTTAATAAGTTGCAAAAGAAATGAATATAATTTTTATGCCAAGCAGCCGGCTGTTAATAAATTTGTTGCAAATAAATTGGCATCAAAAGGATGGCACAATAATAAATCAAAAGGAGATTATTTCATTCTTCGTGTGGCAGATGAGGCAATATTACTTGATAATAGTGTGAAATTTAGTTGTTTTGGCCTGGATAATCAATTAGTGTCAAATATTGAATTGCAGGGAATTCAACAACCAACTTTAATCCAATCCAAAGCAATTCCTTTACTTTTAAGTAAAAAAAATGCTATAATAGCAGCAGAAACGGGTTGCGGGAAAACGCTAGCATATTTATTACCGGTAATACAACAAATTATTGAAGATAATACGAGAGGTGATAGATTTAATTCTCCAACTTGTTTAATATTAACACCTAGCAGAGAATTGGCTTATCAGATTGAATACGTCGCAAAATCTCTCCTGAATGATTTGGATATTAGTACGGAAGTTATAGTAGGTGGAGGAACAAAAAAGAAAATGTTAAATCCACATTTCAAGAAAATCGATTTACTGATTGCCACTTTAGGATCTTTAAGCAAACTTACAACCACGGGTATTTTTAGGATGTCTCAAGTTAGACATGTTGTTTTGGATGAAGCTGACACGTTGCTTGATGAAAGTTTCAGCGAGAAATTATCGCATTTTCTCAAAAGATTTCCGGTATGTATAACACACAATTAATTTAAGCAAATACAAATATTTCTACTTTCAGTTTTATTATTCTGAAAATCTGCAAGAGAATTTCATCGGTACACAATTGACTTTAGTTAGCGCAACAATGCCAACTTCTTTACCACCTAGTCTCTCAAATATTGTCGTCCCTGAATCATTAATTCAAATAACAACAGATCAACTCCACAAAATCCTTCCTAATGTTTCTCAAAGATTTCTGCGACTTGGGAAAACTGCCCGAGCTCTCCAGTTATTACAAATGATGAAAAATGATCCAAAAGAAAATCCAGTTATTATATTTAGTAATACTTCTAACACATGTGACTGGATATCCATGTTTTTAAATGAAAATGGAGTCAATTGTATTAATCTAAATGGTGATATGTCGTTGAAATTGAGGAAGAATAAATTTTTGGACTTCCAACAAGGACAAGTAAACGTTATTTCTTGCACTGATGTTGGCTCAAGAGGATTGGATACTACTAGGGTAATAAGTACTACAATCGGAGTAAAAAATTAAAGCTTTGATGTTTAGCAATCATCTGGAGTTGAATTGCTTCTAATTTTTAGGAGCATTGTGGGCTGTTATTGGAGTTTCTTTATGAATTATTACAAGCTTTCGATCGGTGGATAGCTAGAAATCCATTTTAAAAGCTCTGATACATTCAAACGCATTATTAAATATTGTATAACATTCTGGAATGTTCTAAAGTGTTTTGAGACGTCCTGAAACAACATATGTCGTTTTAGATTGTTTGAGATCATATTTCAATGTTTTAGAATGTTCTAATTTTTTACTCCGATAGTATTTTAATTTTTTGTAGAATGTTATGGTGTATAATAATAATAACTGTTTTATAGGTAAAACATGTGATTAATTTTGACTTTCCCCGCTGTATTGCTGATTATATTCATAGATGTGGAAGAACCGGTCGAATTGGTAGCCCCCAAAACTGTCACGTTACTAATTTCATCACTGGTTATGAGGAAATCAAACTTGTGCAGAAAATAGAGGTATTTAATAACACAAACATGTAATTTACTGGAAATAAACATATTTTTTTTTGTAGATGTCAGTACGACAACAAGAAAGTTTACCGTTTATAAATGGAAATCTACATTGGAAGTATAACAAATAAGTTATTTATATTTTAATAAAAATTTGTAATTTTCTATGTTTGTTTTATTTTATGTATTTCAAATGCCCCAGCAATTGAAAAACAGTTCCATGAATGTGTGGCTATTTTTGAGCATTTTGGCAGTCGTATTCAATAATTATTGAATAAAAAACGGATGAAAACTAATCAACAATATTTAATACTCAATATTAGTTTGTTATCAAACGAGTAATAAATATTTGGTCATGTTTTTTACGTCATCTAACAACGTGTTAATTATTTGATTATTCACAAAATCAATGAAATCTGCATCATTTTAATGCAATTATACACAAGTAAGGTGTTTTGTACTATTTAAACATGTAATATTGATTCCTGTTGGTATTTTGGGACATAAATGATTAATTTTATATGTATTTTCTGTGGCTGTTGACGTTTCCAATTTTAACATTACGTCAAATAGGGAATTCAGTGCTTACTTGTATCACCAATAGATGGCAACCTAACGCATAGACCATCTACAAGAAGAAAGGCAATATCCAATGTAAAAGTGTAATACAATAATTCGAATATAAAAATAATAGATAAATTGTTATTTAACAATCGGAATTTATTGCAAGAGAAAGATAAATCGTTAAATTACTTATTGTTTTGTATTTACAATCAAAATCAATAAAGTTTTGCAAGAATTTCGACAAAATTTAATTCTAGCAGTTGTATATAGCACCTGCAGAGGCGCTAAATTCGCACATTTAGTGTATGTTAGACTAACCAATCTCTGCTGCGTGTTGTCAATGTATCGCACTAATTACGCTGATTACTGTGCAATTGTTCCGTTTGACATTTCAACTAAAGAATAAAATTTTTATGTGAAAACTTACACATTTTATAAGCTAGAATATTATGATAGCAGTAAATTGAGAAACAAAATGTCTTCAGACGGTAATAGTGTTGTTCAGTCATCTGGGGATGAAAATGTAGGTTACTTATTTTTATCTAAATTGAAATAATAGCACGTGACATATATTTAATTTTGTAGGTGGTGGAATCCAGTAGTAATCAGGAGGCTCTGGCTCGTCAGCCCTCAAAATTAGAGTCGTTTTTCGCTATAACCAAGTCGCTAATAATTCGTGCTCTTATAATATATTTTATCACGTCTTTTTTCCGGCGGCCTGCAGCAACTCCAAGTACTGATGTTTCAACGGGCGAAGCAGGTGTTGCTAAAACACCGGCTTGGAATATGTTCCCAAACGGCACTAATTTAGATATGTATGTTTATATTTCGGAAAATGAGGAATTTGCTAGTTTCAATGATAAAGATAACGTATTGTGGGTGCAAAAGAATTTAGTGTATGGTGATTGGAATAGTGGGCCCAACGGGGACGGTTCTTTTATTAGAAAAAAAAATATTCAAATTAGTGATAGTTTGAGGAATAATGGATCCATTTATTTGCATGCTTATATAGTAAAATCAGGAAAAAGTCCGAATCCTAATGATGGCAAGGATTTATACGCAGGACAACAATTGTGCTACCTCCGACGGATGTTAAACAAATATAAGAAGAAGAAGTTTCATAAAACTAAAAATCTATTGACTGGAGAAACAGAACAATCAGCGGAAGACGTAGAAAAAGCCAAATTTATGAAAGAAGAAATCGTTTCGCATTGGCATCCAAATTTAACACTAAATTTAGTGACCGATCAAACTAATTGGGTTCAAGGAACTGTACCGCCTCCTTTAGATGAATTTATTATATTTACAGCTAATGGATTAAAATATAAGCCGGTATTTTTCGCTAATGATTTTTGGAATATGCAGCGCGATTACCGCCCGATTAATAAAACAACAGAAACATTGGAATTATACTTAACTTTCCAACCACTTTCGTTATTTAAATGGCAGCTATATTCGGCACAAACTATGCGCAACAAATGGACGTCCAATTTCCTGGGAGAAGCATTTGCTACTGACGAAGAAGACGAAGATCAAGATACGTTAAAAGAAACTCTTTTGGAAACATCACCGTATTTACTTGGCATAACAATTGCAGTTTCGATTTTGCATAGTATTTTTGAGCTACTTGCATTCAAAAATGATATACAATTTTGGAACAACCGGAAATCTTTGGAAGGATTATCAGTACGATCAGTATTCTTCAATGTATTCCAGTCATTAATCGTGCTTTTATACGTTTTTGATAATGATACAAATACTATTATTAGAATTAGTTGTTTTGTGGGCTTAGCCATCGAAATATGGAAAATCAATAAAGTAATTGACGTTAAATTCGATAAAGAAAATAAAATATTGGGATTAATACCGAGAATTTCGTACCAAGATAAAGGATCTTACGTGGAATCAAGCACAAGACAATACGACATAATGGCGTTTAAATATCTGTCCTGGGTTTGCTTCCCTCTTTTAGCTGGTTATACTGTTTACTCATTGCTTTATTTAGAACACAAAGGCTGGTATTCTTTCGTTCTTAATATGTTGTACGGATTTTTGTTGACTTTTGGATTTATTATGATGACGCCGCAATTGTTCATTAATTATAAATTGAAATCTGTTGCACATTTACCTTGGAGGATGATGACTTACAAGTTTTTGAATACTTTTATTGATGATATATTTGCGTTTGTCATCAAAATGCCGACTATGTACCGATTAGGATGTTTCCGAGATGGTAAGAGCTTCAATAATTTAATATAATTAAAATACAACTGTATTTTTTTATAGATATTGTATTTTTCGTCTTCCTGTACCAGCGTTGGATTTACAAAGTGGACAAATCCCGTGTAAATGAGTTTGGATTTTCTGGGGAAATGATTGCCGAAGCAGAACGCCAAAAAACAGGACAAGAATTGGTACCTAGCATTGAAAATACGAAAAATGACGACGACAAGAAGAAGGATTGATGAATCGTTGTTTTAGTCGAATTTTTCATAAGTTTATTGTTAACTTATTTTAATCGTACGACAGTATGCACAGTTATAACATGAGAATTTAAATTAAACAATTTCGCGCATATTTCAATTTTCATGTTTCAATTTCTGTCAAGTACTTTCGTATAAGTATTATAAAATGTGTCTGACGAAACTTTTATATCCTACAAGTGATGAGGACACTTTAAACTTATGTATATAATTTTTATTAAATAGTTGTTATAATTTTCATCATAAAGAAAATTGAATAAAAAATCATATTAGAATGGTTGTGTCAAATTTTATATAGCGGTAACATTTTTATTGTTCCATAAATACATCGATTTCAAGTCCAAATATTTTGCACAACATTAAATGTTAAATGTTATTCGTATTGTAAAAGAAAATACTTCTCCAATAAAAACCAAATAAACACGTATAACACATGCGGCAAAATATTAACTATATCACATAGCAAAGTATTCAATGTGATCTATCTTCTGTATCTTCTTCTTCTAGGGCAAGTATTGGCCCAATGATCGGGAGCTCCACAAACATAACATGCACCAAAGCCACCGAAATATCCGTCAGAATGATCGGAAAAATCTTCCGTATCCCAATCTTCCGTGTCGCTATCACTATCGGAGCTTATGTATACAGTCTGTGATCTAAAATTAACATGTTTTTTATTCACAAGCAGCCTGCATTATGAATTTAAGTTACCTGTTTCCATGATTTTCAGATACTTTCAATGCAGTGCTACTTGTACTCGCTAAAAAATAATTAAAATTGTTTATAATAAGCTTTTTATTAGCGTTTGGTTCATTATTCTACGATAATAATTTCCTAATGTTTCTCAAAGATACTATAATACTATAAAAGCTTTCTATTAGTACTTGGTTCATTATTTTATGATTATTATTTCAACCGATAGAAGCTTTGAAAGTGTGAAAAATGAAAGTTTAAAACTGGTTTTACAATAAATGACATTACATAAACTTTCTATTAATGTTTGCTTCATAATTTTATTGTAATTATTTAACGAGATATAAGCTTTGAAAGAATGACGCTTCATTTTACCCTCCTACTGCCAAAAGAGCGCATTTCTACGTCAAAATAATGCCTTTGTTGTAACCTGTATACCACCAAGACATTAAAATTTGAATTAGGAAAACTGACAAACAAATTAGCTTCGAAATGTTTCAAATATTTCAAATGAATCAGTGTTATTTTTACTAAAAATAACTTGAAGATAAGATATCTCAATACGATAAATTTGAGGCTTGAATGGGTAATTATTTGTTGACATACCTTCATGAGTTTCTTTTAATTTCGTACGGAGCTCTTTCTTGCCAGGGGAGAGAAGTTCAATAGTTTGATCGATGTAATTATCAACAGCAATACATGGTAATAAATTTTTAATATGGACTCGGCACACAGGACAAGTGTTTTTCTGCTTCCTCCACTGTCCAATACACATCTTGCAGAATGCATGGCCACAGGATAAAGAAGTTGTTTTAATAAATATCTCATTGCAAATACTGCATTGTAAATCTGTTTCCATTATGTTAAATAGTTCTTCTTTCGTACTTTCAGACTTATTTCCTGAAGAAAGTTTAGTTGCCGCCAACTCATTCCTTTTTTTCATTAATTCTGTCATTTCTTTCTGCGTTTCCAAGAGGTTATTTCGAATTGTTTTAACAGTAATATCTTTATTATCTAATTTTTGTAAAAGAGTCAATGTGTTATAAATTTTTGTTGTTATAATAGTTTCCTTGTCAATAATTTCAGTTTTTAAGACACACTGCAGTAAGCTTTTATCCTCCTCGTCTGGTTTTTCTGCCTGAGCTTTTAATGCTTGAGAAATTTCTAAGCTTTGGCGCAGAATATTTGTTTCACTTACACAAGTATCTAACTTAACCTCTAAATCGTCTTTTTCTTTTTGCAGATCTGCACATTTATGTTTAAGGGCCATTATTTCCTAATATATCAGATAAAAATATAATACAAATCATAAACGTAAAAGGGAAAAATTACCTGCTCCAATTTAACGCTAGAAGAAATTTTGTTGAATAAATCAACTTCTAATCCAAAAATTTTGTTCTGCATTTCTTTGCTATCATCAGTCAACTTTTTAATTATTGCCTTTTCTCTGCATAGTTCCGATTTTAGTTTGTGTACTTCAAGTCTTGGAAAATCATTTGAAATTTTAGCTTCTTTACTATTACACGAACTTTCTGGCGAATTATTATTTTCAACTCGTCTTTTTTTACTGATATTATAACGATAATTGAATTTGTATTTAACATTATCATTTAATTCTATTATATCGTTATTCTCTATGGACTGACACAAATGTTTTGATACTGGTTTCGAGTTCAGCAAAGTACCATTTGAACTCTAAAATTATATAATTTCAATGTTGAATGTATAATTAAATAGACCCTTACCTTATCTAAAATTGTCCACTTGTTGTTCTCAAACTTGAAAAGACAATGACATCTTGAAACTGTCGGATCATTGGAAACGTAAGAGTTTTGCAAGCCTCGGCCCAAAGAAAACTACCAATAAACCAAACACGTTAGTACAATATATATTAACATTAACAGTAAACTAACCTCTGAACCTTTCAAATAAATAATTTCATTTTCATTGTGAAGTCCCACTAAAACAGCTTGATCCATTTTTAAACTATAACAACTACAGCAATAATTCCATTCAATTAAAGATCATACAGGTAGTGATAAACAAATGTTCTTTCAACGATAAATACGTTTGGCAATCTGCCATTACTCATAAATACGACTAGATAGTCAACGTCTATTTACAAATGTCAGTAACTGCGGCAAAATGTCGAAGTATTGGCGCCACATACGTACCCACAAAATATTTTTATAATTAAATACAAAATTTAAAACAAGCTTTTTGAAAATAAATTCAAGAAATGCAGCAACAATTCACATAACTGAATAGATACAAATTTATTAATAATAATTATTGATGAACGATTGACAGTTGGTACAAGTGAAGAAACGTCAAATACGTTACATCTCTTTGTTGTTTATCTGAGAGGTCTTATTTTATGTTAAAAATTGTGTTCTAGTTAATAAAACACAATAATGTCTAAATTATCAGGGTACGATTCACACAGTGAAGGGCCAGGATTTGTAGGAATCCGTTTTTGTCAAGAATGGTGAGAGGTTATGTCAAATGTATATTCCAATTACAATTTTTTATTTGTAGTAATAACATGTTGTACCCTAAAGAGGATAAAGAGAATAAAATATTGCTGTACGCGTGTAGAAATTGTGACTATAAACAAAAAGCTGACTCGCAATGCATTTATGTCAACAAAATTATGCACGAAATCGAGTAAGTTCTTTTTATTTGATTAATTCAAACATTACAAGTGATATTTTTTAGTGAGTTGACTCATATTGTACCTGATGTTATATCGGACCCAACTTTACCTCGAACAGAAGATCATCATTGCCCTAAATGTCAACACAGGTAAATAATTAATTAACTAATCAAATTTGAAGTGTTTTAACTATAAATCTGTTATTCTAGTGAAGCGGTATTTTTCCAAGCACAAACTCGAAGAGCTGAAGAAGAAATGAGGTTATATTATGTGTGTACTAACAATAATTGTTGTCATCGATGGACAGAATGAATCTTTCAACATTTTATTACGTTGCATTGTAAAAAATACGTGAATTATCTCTCCAATATTGGAATTAAATTAAATTGACCTTTCATTGATGCTTTAATTTATCAAACCTGGCTTTAGTCACCGAATGCATCCTTAAATTTCAATTTTACTGATAGAAAGCTTATGCAGAGCCATTCAAAAGCAGTTTTAATTCTTGATCTTCCAATCCTGCTGAGAAGGTTAAGTAATGCAACAGTAATCCGTCACATTTTTCTGACTCAATTTTATCTTATTTTGATATTTTCAGTGCTTTGATTATGGTTACATGATCCGTTTTCATTTCTAAATAGTTTTAAATTCAATCTTGTACCTACAAAGACAGTAAAGCCGTATTTCTATATAATTATTTATTTATATTGGAGCAAAACAAATATTGAACTTAACGATGTGCTAAAAGAGCCAAATAAATTTTAATTGAATTAAATCATACGGAAATCAATCACATTTTAAATAATCAAGCTAAAACATTATTACAAATATATTTATGACTTAATTACCATTTTCGATTAATATTAATGAAGCATATCGCTCCCTCTGTCTTTACTCATGGAAATAATATGGTGATACACTTTTACATTAAATGTTGCCAATCTTTTTCATATTGTCTGTGTTAAGTTGCCATCTATTGGTAATATAAATAAGCACTGACATTTATGTTTGAAAACTTTGAAAATTACAACAAGTAGAAAGATTACGTATCTAAAATGTACAAAAGCGCCTTATTTAGACATATTTGCATTAAAATAATACCGATTTCATCAATTTTGGGATACAAATGATTTAATATGAAAATAATCAGGTATTTATTTTGATATTTTGAAACTTTAATTATTAAATAGGATTCATCATGATTATGTTTTAGCAGAACAAGTAAAGTAATCGACTTAAAATTTGAAATTCTTTTAGAAATTGTCGGACTTGCATATAAGGTTAGAATAGGTATTGTAAAAAAAGGAAAAAATTACAAATAGAAAATAACAATGAAACAAATAATTGTAAGCTTACCTTCAATAACTTTAAAGGCACAGCAATGTATTTGCCAGCGAACGAACCATTCCTCGAAACAGGCAGCATATTTTGTTGCTGGAAGCTTCTCAGAAGCCTCTGAAATGCTGAAATGGCTTGAGTTTGTATTGTTCTTCTATCACGTATGTATTTTGTAAGGTTCTTCTATCACGCATGTATTTTTTTAAAGTTGTGGAGCCACGAAAATCTGTCTGGCCGCACTTTACGTAATTTATTGGAGACTTCTGTACATCAATCAGCAATGGACTAATGGTTTTCTGAAGAAAGTAGCAATTCTTGTTCAAGTTACGAATCATAATTGTAGATCATTTTCTTTCTTCACACGTATTTGTTGCAGGTGTCACCGCCCGTGGAATTTATCCCCAAAAGTTGCATTTATAATTTAGTTTCCTGTGAAATTCGTACAATAAGTAAAACAACTATTCGCAAATAAGTCCCCAGTTTTATTAATAATATGCTGTTACATGCACTTAGAACTTAACTATCACAGCAAGATTTGTCATAATTAAGCAACTTAAAAGAATTGCGAAGCACTAACCGTTTGATAAATAATGCTAATATTAATTGAAGACATTGCAATTGTCTCTGCTGGTACAGAAGCAACGAATGATGGAACATATTAGCATTATTTGAAATATGAAGCATTTCTGTGCGTACATTTCTTAAGATATAGACATATCGTAAATAATTGAAATGTTTTGCACTGGGAAACAGCACTTACTTTTTCATTGGTAACTGAATTAAAAAATAATGAATAAATAATAGGATAGTAGGAATGAGTGAGAATAATTATTATATTTATAATACATTGATGATGTTGTTAAGAGTGGCTGACCAATATAAAGCTGCTTGAACCATACACCATTTAACTAAAACTAATTTTTCGAAAAAAGAAACAAACATTTATTCCTAAAAAAAGAATGTAAAAAAAATATTAATACTGTTTTCCAACGTTCGTAATACTGTTGGTGAATATAAAAAGCAAATGAGTGAATGAAATTGAAGTTTGTTTCTTGAAAAAATAAAATAAAGACGCTGTTGTCATCGGAGTGCAGTTATGGACGTCCAGAGGCCGACTTCTGTAACAAGACAGGGATGAGTTGATGAGCACGCGCTAGCGCCCGCTTCCTCGCTATGCCCTCGTATCAACTCCCACAAACATAAGAACATCTGATTGCTTCAATCATTTATTTAATCATTAATTAACATTTTCTGTACATTATTTATACCATTTCATCTAAATTGCCTACGTAGGTTAAGAACTGGGAACTAATTTTGACAACTTTTTCAGTCTGGCCTGAAAGATTCCGACTTCAACTTCAAAATCAATATTGATAATTAATGTTATTCCGAAATTCTGACATGATTTGGAATGTTCTAGAGTGCCTTAAATGTCTTAAAGCGTTCTAAAACAATCTAAATTGCCTGGAGCATTCTGGAGCGCTTTAGGAAAATGTGTATAACGTTTTGGAATGTTCTTAAAGTCGGATACTTTCTGGGAGATTTCGTATAAAACATCGCATGGAAGACTAAAATTTAAATATTCAACAGTTTATTAGAGTAGTAAAAAGCCGTTAGATTTGGAAATGCGAGTTTGTAAAGCACTTGTAATATGTAAAATATTTCATAAAATGAATGAATGAAATATTTTGCAATAATGAACGTAAAACTATGAGTAATTTTAATATAATCTTAAAATGAAGTTTTTAGAGACTTACGAACCACAGGTGTAAAAGAGTGTGTAAGTAATTCGCGCCCCCAAGTACTCAGCACGCACACGCGCACTAATAATTGACTGGAAAGGAGTGAAAGGTGGTTGGTTAGGTGCTTTGTGCGCGTGCCAACTACGTGCTGGGCCGGTTCGCGGGAGAGTGGAGTCCAAGAGCACTGAACAGTTTCGTTTTGAGTCCCGCCCTCTCCGTGTCGGGGGTGCGTGCTTCGCCCGGCTGGACACACAAACAAGCATGCGGTCATGGAGTTGATAGCGAGGATTACGCGTCGAGGGCCGCTTACAATACAAACATCAACAATCAAATCTGAACCATTAAGTCAGATTTTATTGTTTTATTTGTTTCAAGATAGATTTTTCAATAGAAGTGCAAGAAATAATTTTTCCACCACACATAAGATAACACCAATAAAAAAGATTAAAATCGAATGCAAATTAATAACTTACCTCTTCTCCATCATATTGCATATCGAGTGATTCTCTTGATCCTCGACGTCTGTCTGCTCGGCTACCTGTACTAGCCGTGCTTGGTCGCCTTTTATCCGCTTCAGAAGCTCCACCGCTCAATAGTTGTGCCATTTTCGCTTGTTTCACTATATCTAGTGCCTAAAATAATCAGCAAGCAGAATAAATGATACGATATTATTCAATTGTTTTCTAATTATTAATTTTGTTACTTGTATGTGGTGGAAAAAAAAAAAAAAACATTAAAAAAACTTTGTTATCACTTACTTGTTGCACATGCTAGTCATAATGTAAGCGTGAATAAAAACAATAAATTAGTTATATTTTAATACATTAGAATAATTGAGAAACTTTTTTGGCCGTTTTAGAACATTCTAAAGCATTTTGAAACTTTATATAAAGTTCTGAAGTGTTCTACAAGATTTTACCAAGTTTTAGAACATTTTGAAATGATTTGAAATACTTTTGTGTTACATTCTGAAACATTCTCAAGTGCTTTAGAACAACATTTTGCTCTTAGAATATTATTAAATGTTTTATGTTCTATAATTAAATTTAAATTGTTAGAAAAGTTTCCCAATCATTAAATTTTTATTTGGATTAAAAATACGTACCTCTTTACGACTTCGTAAAGCGCAATCTTCAAGTGTTTCCGCCGCCTCGTATTTGCCCTGGCGACGATAGAGAGCACCTAAATTTTTGAGAGTCGTTGTTACTGTTGGAGAATCCACTTTAGCAGCTTTGTGCCACCCTCCATATTCACCATAAGGGACATTTTCTTGATTCCTATGTTTATTTTCTTCTCGTTCTTCAGCGACTTGCCAAATAGGTTTGTTATCTCCATCAATAGTTCCGAATTCCTTTTCATGAGCCCGAGTCAAGACTTGTTTGTATAAAATTTCAGCTTCTTTATATTTTCCTTGCTTCAAGTAGCACGACGCGAGATTATTTTTTGTTTTAGCAACATTGGGGTCGTCTGGACCAAGTTTTAATTCGTAAATTTCTAATGCGCGTTGATAGTATCGTTCAACTTCATCGTATTTAGCTTGATTTTGACATAAAAGGGCCAAATTATTTAATTGTTTAGCAACGTCGGGATGTTCGCGCCCTAAAACTTTTTCTCTGATCTCCAAAGCTCGTTTGCATAAAGGTTCAGCTTCTTTATATTTTCCTCTTTTGCCATACAGCACCGCTAAATTATTTAAAGTAGCAGCAACGGCGGGGTGGTTTTCTCCCAAAGTTTTTTCCCTAATCGCCAAAGCATCGTTGAGCAAATTAGCTGCTTCTTTATATTTATTTTGATCGCGGTAAACAAGCGCAAGAATATTGAGCATGGTGGCTACATCTGGATGATCATGTCCACTAGTTTTTTCCAAGTCTTCTAGGGCTTGTTTGCATAATGGTACTGCAACTTCATACCGCCCTTGCGACGCATATTGAATAACTAAATTATGGAGTGTCCTTAATCTAGCTGGAATTTCATATCCTGCGTTAACTTGCTGGGCAAACTGACTGGGAGGAGTAGGATAAACATTTCCTCGATCTTCTTGCTCATCATCAGGGAATAAATCAACAACAGGATCATCTCCACGGCTGGAAGTCGTGGAGGTGACAGATCTATTGGTTGGGTGATCTCGGTGGTCACCTCCACTGGAGGAATCTTCCCCTCCTTGCGACGCATCTTGATCATATTTACTAATAGAAGCTAAAAAGTCACTGTGCTTCTTTTCTTCTTCCAGTTGCGCGACTGCTTGTTCGCTGGCTTGGAGTTTTTGTTGCGTGTTGGCTAATTCGTCGCGGAGCCAGGCGTTTTCTTGGCAAAGTCGGCGGACTTGAGTGCGCAGCTTTTGCTTTTCTGCTTCCACCATTTGCAGGTGCGATGCTAAGGCCACCATCACCTACATTAATTTTAAATTATTTAATAAAATAATAATCTCAACATACAATAAAATTGCTACTAATTTTCACAACTAGCACGTAACTCTGGAATCTTTTTGACATTACAAGGCTGAATCAAATATAAGCTCCGATCACAACCGGCAAGAAACGTTTCAGAGTTACGTGCTGGAGATAACTGCCAAACTTCAGTTCTCACTGATTGTTGATTTTTGGGTTGAGGCTTCTTTTAGATTAAATAATTACACACCTGTGCTTCTCCAAGGCCTAATTCTATCATGTCAATAGATTTGCGCACTAATCCACTCTTTTCCTCGATGACATTTGTCATGTTGGTACGCTCCACTGTTCCCATATTCGTCATATCCAAACTGCTACTGAGTCCATGAAGAATATTAGCGTGTTCATTTTTTAACGCCTCCAGTCCCTGTACGACCGTCTTTGTGTTTGTTACAATCTCTTCTTGCGTCATTTGTGTCATCTTGCCTATATGTTCTATTTTCTTCCTACACACAAAAAAATTACATTAAAATACAGTAAACTGAAATGGAAAAAAAATAGGAATCTTTAAGATGTGACTGCAATCGATTTCTTGAAAACTGCACTTACACCCTGTACGCGTTGATCGTTTTAGACATGTTTTGTAGCTGCACCCTTTTTCACTGTGTATCATACCCAAACCAGACAATAGAACAATGCCAGTCGTCAAAGCAAGTGCAGGCTGCACTTAGCGTCTACAAGGCTAGACACGGCGCCATAAACGACGCAACGTCACGACGTCAGTTAGCGCAAAACGGTAAAAGCGATCGATAAAACTGTTCTCACAGTCCGGCGCAATCGTTGCTTACTTTTCTTATAACTATTATTTGTACTTTTTTTTTTTACAATCATTACAAGGTCATTTAATTACTGAATGTTGACATGCATGAATCATTTAATTTATTAATTATTTTAAGGTAATGTAATAGAAAACTTACGGTGTGCGATCTTCCATATCCCCAGCAGTCACCATAAGGGAATAATTGCCTTCAATACTTCATTTCATAAACTAAAACATAAAATGACTCAAATTAGTAAGAACAGTGCTGACATGCAAGTGAAATCATCGTAAAATGGCGAACAATAAACATGCAATGTTTAAACAATTTCAACCCCCAACAGTACAAAATAAAACATAATAATTTACATGCAATACTTATTTGGGGTTGTGAATATTCCGATTTTAATAACAACAAACAATTTAGCAAATTAACTCACACAGAACACTGAACTTTCTTTTTGACAGCTCTCACCATCTCACAAAATCACAGTTCATCGAACAAGTATAGTGCTGCCCTCTACATGCCAATGAAATAACTATAAATAATTTCCATTTATATTATTTTAAAACAATTCATTTATTTAAGACGAAATACATATTTGCCAACAAAATTTGATTATTTTATCATTTTTTACGTGAAACATGAATTATCACACTATCAGGGAAATTATTCATTATAGAATAATACGGTTGGCAACACAGATTTGACAGCAAGATACATATTTAAATGTTTTATTTCTTATATAAAAATTACACGATTACGTCCCATAAAAAAGTAGACACCTATTTCTACCCTACAATAAATTAAACATCAAATACTCCACAAACTTTATTTGCTGGTAGTGCTTTATCGATCATTTTCGGGTAGGCCAAACCTAAATTATTCATAATATCAACAAACTGTTCGAGCGATTTAGTCAGTCTGGGGTTGAGCCGCTTTTCCTCATCCACTGAGGTGACTGAAAGTCCTCTATAATCATGAGCGGGATAAATAAGAGTAGCCGGAGGCAATGTAAATATTTTATCATGTACAGATCGGTATAAACATTCAGGATCCCCTTCTTGGAAATCAGTACGGCCACAACCTCGTATTAATAAAGCATCACCAGTGAACGCACAACCTTGCTCCGGTATATAATAAGTGACACAACCGTTTGTGTGTCCAGGAGTTGACAACACTTCGAGAGCATGTCGACCGAATTTTATTTGATCACCCTCTGATACATGAATATCGGCTTTAGCGCCACTAGCAAGCGAAATGATACTTTTACACCCAGGAATGAGTTTTTTGAGCAAACCAGTTCCGGTGATATGATCAGCGTGACAATGCGTATTGATTACATATAAAAGGCTCAAATGCAGGTCACGCACTAAAGAACGATCACGCTCCGCGTGCTCTATCACCGGATCAATCAATACTGCTTCCCTTGAATTAGCATCGGCTAAAAGATACGTATATGTACTGGACACAGTGTCAAATAACTGTAAAATAAATATCAACAATTAGTTTGACAGCACGCTAATCTACCTTACCGACAGAGCAAACATGACATCTATTAACTAAATCAGTAACAAATTAATTACTTTTAATCATTTTTATGACATTAAAACACAAATTGATTTGTTTAGCGACTCAAAATAATAAAATAAGAATACGGTATGCTGTAATACTAGTTATTTAATTTATGAATGGGTTGGCAACAGTTGGTAAACTCACAGAAACCAAAAACCCTGAATGCACTGATGTCTGAACGTTTTTTTGTAATTATATACTAACAAATAAATAAATATTCTGATTTATCATATATTTATTAACAAAATGATATGACAAGTACTTCATTTTTCCAGTTACATACCTGCCGCAACAAAAAATCTTTAGTAAATGGAATGATGTCGATTTGTTTGTCACTAGCCATTGTTCTCCTACTGATTAAATAACTACCAACACTACTCAATTTACCAAAGTGGTATAAACTTCGACCACTCCTAACAACTTTTAAATAAATCGCCATTTTGATTCCACTTGCAACATATTATCCAACTAATAATAATAATGATTCACACTAATCAAACAAACAATTTCATATCTTAAATAAATAAAGTTTGTAGGTTACTGACAGCTGTCTGCATATTTGTACAAATTCGTGCCGATAGATGGCAGCAGCAGTCGCTAAAATTAATATTTAAATTTTGCGGCCTTGGCTTGAAAACATTATTCTACGTAGTATAACGAATAAATAATTACTGAACTGGAAAAAAATAATAATACAAAAGACAATTCCAAAAAAATATTAAGATGACACTGATGCAATCTTTAATACATAAATTTCAATGTATTATGCAAATAATACGATAAAAAATCATTTAGATTAGCATCGATAATCTAAGAAAAAAATAAAACTTGTTTTTATCTGATTTGTGCACGTGTTTCGCACACTAGATCGTAATTACGCAACACGTTAGTACACACACATACATGTTATCTCGAATGCGACCTTGCTTTGTTATTCCGGGTTTATAAATTACGTTCTAAACTAAACAATCTTTAAAAATACGTAGATATTAGTGGCTAAATAACAAATAATTGGCATTTTGCTGTTCAGATTTCGCGCCACATGACTGACACTTCCATCCGAGGATACGCGCAGACGCAGGAACTGTCAAACTATTTTTGCATACAACTAACGCCATCTGTAGTTCAATAGATCAACTATATTTGACAGTTATGTATTGACTCCCTTTTATCAAAAATACTGAATCAAATTGTTTAAGATTTCACTTGAGCTATTCAAAGAATAGTTTTTAACTGTTTTCGATATAAAATTTGAATTGGCATGATAAGTAGCGCCATCCGTAATTCGATATTTGACAGCTAGCACTATGTTGAGTATGTAATTTTGTCTCAAATTCACAACAAATAAAGCAATACATAGAAATTTAGAAAACAGTAACAATTCAAGGTCATCTAATTTCCTAATTTTATACGTTTGCATATTACAATGACTGCTAGTGCATGACAATTTCGTAACGTTATTTCCACGTTTCTAAAAAAGTTAATACATAGGAAGGAAATGAATTCAAATTAGCTATCACATTTTTATGAAGATTTTGCAACTTACGGCAAGACGTAAAATAGGTCAGTTTTAAAATATTTTTGGATGTAAGGTCGGGATGTTGATGCCGTAATTCTTCTATAAATACTTGACAATTGTTGTAATAGTAGCCAAAATTTATTTGGAAATGGGGTTGCGATCTTGTAACCTACTTTCAGTTGTAAACAATTATTTAAAGTCAAATTTCAATAAAATTGGATTTTAAAATTTGTTTGACAGATAAATATTGATATGATAAGTAGTGGCGCCATCAGTAGGGTGTCTTAAGTACTATTTGACATTTTGTATCTACTGTCATTTGAAATTATTATATAAAATAATACAAAAACATTACTTATTAATTGAATTAATTTGTACAATAATCACGTGGATAGAATTCATTTTTACCCACAATTAAGTTATTAAAAACTGTTGTCAAGGCCCCGTTTGACACATTACCCATAATGCATTGTACATACGTCAAAAAATTATTATCATATGTCAAATTAGTCAATTTTCAGTTCTAAATTAGCAGTGCAATTCTTTTATTATTGTGTATGGCGCAGTAGGGAATCGAAAAAATGTTTCAGGTAAAAAACTGCCATTCTTATTTTCGGTAAAAAACAACATTATTGTTTAGAAATTGAATAAAATACAATAATTACGTCGTTATATCTGGCTGCCTTTGAGGGGAGAGAGAGGACAACTGTCACTTTTCAATGTCGCAACGTTTTCGTCGAAAGGGGGGATAAAGCAGCTGATCGAAGCAAAACATTGTAGCTCCGCGCCAACCAGTGTCCGTATAGATTTGTTGTAAGTTGGTACTGTCGCACATTACCGTACTACAACTAAATGTTTAATAATCCTTGATGTATTCCCACTAATAATCAATCAATAGGTAATTGATTGAAGTTACAGTGTTGCCAATCAAAAAATTACCAATATATTGGTACTTTTGTGTTGATGTCATTATTCCTTTGTTCCACCTGGAAGTGTTGCTCGTGTGCTTTCGTGCCTTATCGGAATGTTATGTAAACATTGAACAGGTGATCGGGTTTATTTGAGCAAATAAATGTGCTTTGGATACAATTAAAACAAAAACGGAAGTTGAGAACTGCCAGGTAAATGATGGTCACAAATAAAATAATACGCAGTTATTTTAGTTTTTCTTTATAAAGAATAAAATAATAGAAAGCACGATAGGTTTAGCAAGAATTCTATTGAAACTCTTTATCATAAATTTAAATAAAATGCATTGTGTCTGTAAAATTTATAACCGGTTTCAACCACCTAGTGGCCATCAGCCAAAATAGGCAAGACAGGATTCCAAAAAAAAATTGCTAAATACAAGTCTGGCTTGTGACAAAAGCCTCATATCAAAAATAGCGATGTGCGATATTTAATATCATTAGAAAGTTGGAAAAATATTAATTCTTAGAAATGTCATCCTAGAATGTTATTAGTGCTGCCACCTTTAATTTTTCTTAATTACTAATAACTTATTTATAAAAAAATATTTTTACAACTGCATCTGTTGCCGAAACAATGAACTAGTCAAGGTGTCATACATTCTAAAAAACGAAAATAAAGTAAAATAAATATTCTTACAAACAAAGTATTAACCGCAATAGTTTATTCAATCAAATAGTTACATATTTATTTTCCGGTCATTTAACAATAACTTTCATTTTCTAGCTAGATTGTTGTTCCGGTTTCAGAAAAAAATTGCGCGCGCTATTCAAATTCCTAAAATAATTTATTGTTTCAGTACATTCAAAATGTCATCACTTCTCGAAGCAATTGAACAAAAATACGGAAGCGAATCTTATTCAGATGAGGATGACGAAGACGATGTGGGCATATCTGTGGCAATTTTTGTGCCTCGACGTCCTCCACGCACTTGCGTTCCGTCATTACTAGTTCTCAACAATTGTGACATAGCAAAAGCAGGCGAAAGCGATGAGTTGGAGAATAAATGCTCCTGTGTGGAAGAACTCGACCTTGCAGCTAATAAATTGAGCGAATGGGAGGAAGTGCTGAGAATTCTGAGACAAATGCCCAAATTAAAATTTGTTAATTTGAGTTTTAATAAACTTAACACACCTTTGGATAAAGTTTTAAGTAAGATTATTCAATTAAACAAATATTTTTGGTATAATTTGGTGTTTTTAGGTCCTGAACATACATGGGATCAACTAGGCAGTTTAGTATTAAATTCCACTAACATTGAATGGACAAGTATTTGCTCACTTCTTGCCGCTTTGCCAGGCCTCGAAGAGCTCCACCTAAGCATGAATGGATATGAACGAGTATATTTAGAAGAATGTCCACAACATCGCGCCTTGCGACGTTTGCATTTTACTTCTAACCCCGTGGATTCGTGGTACGAGGTCGCCAAGCTTGGAAGAACATTCCCTGAATTGGAAAGTCTAGTTGTTGCTAATTGTCCAATTAAGATGATGCTCGGAGAACAAGATGGAGAGGGGAATGAAACTGATGCGCATCGCTTTTTTCAGGTGAATATCGAATTTGTCTGTACGTATGGAACACGCTGAGATTGCAATTCTCAACCAATTTTGAAAATTATTTTTCTCACCAATTAGTCAACTATCAACGGAACCCTGATAAACAATATTTAGGTTTTAATTCATGCTACTGCAACAAAAATAGTGAAAAATAAATACCTGCTTATTGTCATATTATAACCTTACTGTCTCCCAAAATTAATTAAATCTGCATTATTTTATTACAATTTCATACAAATAAGTCATATTTGTTCTATTTAGATGCATAAACTTTGTTCCTGTTGTGATTTTCAAACATAAATGCAATATTTTATGTCATTTTTGTGGCTGTTGACAGTTTCAATTTTAACATTACGTCAAATGGGGAATTTCATGCTTACTTTTATTACCAATAGATGGCAACCCAACACATAGACAATATAAAAAAGATTGGCAACATTTAATGTAAAAGTGCGTCAACGTATGTTTTTCACTAGTAAGATAGAGAGGGCGATATGTTTTATTTCTTTTTGTTTGAGTCAATATTTACCAGATTAAATTCGTAGGCTCTTTTATCTTGTTTATAGTTATCGGTGGTTGCGCGCACACGCAATTAAACAAAAAAATGGATATGTCAAAACCAATTAATATAAATTAGAAATTGATAATTCAAATGCAAAAATAATGCAGTAAATGTGCAATTCGAGGTCGGTAAAGTGTCAAATCATGAAATAATAATTGAGTCACAAATATATTTGTAATGAGGTGGAAAAATGAGAAGCTTTAAAAGTGTTGTTTTTTGCAGAAATTGAAACTTTTGAACATGAACGGCACTCTTCTCGCTCGCTGGGATGACATCGAGAAACTAGCCCGTTTTCCTGCCCTGCGTTCTTTACGAGTCCAGGGTTGTACGCTGTGGGAAAGTCACGATTATACAGAACACGAACGACGTCAGTTGCTAGTAGCTCGTCTCCCAAATGTGGAAATGCTAAATGGAGGTGGAACCATTGATCCACAAGAACGGGAAGATGCCGAAAGAGCTTTTATAAGATATTATATGGATCGGCCAGAATCAGATCGTCCTGAAAGGTGAGAATAACTAACTAAAAAAAATATGTTATTTATTTAATATCTTTTAGATATTCAGAACTGATTGCAGTTCATGGAAAACTTGACCCGCTTGTAAACGTAGACCTCCGTCCAGAAAAACGAGTGAAAGTTACATTCACTTGTGGCTCGAACAGCGAAGTTAGATCCGTGGACGTTTATCGAAGTGTAAGCGACGTCAAACAAAAATTGGAAGCTTTTGCTGGTTTTCCAGCTGCTAAAATGCGCCTCTTCTACGTTGATCAGGATTTAAGGGACATACAAGGTCCTGAAGAAATGAAATTTCCACATAAACAACTTTACAGTTACAATATACAATCGGGAGATGAAATTATTGTTGATTGCAAGAGAAAAACTTCCGAAAAATTATCACCGAAACACCATTAATTTTTTTGTTGTGATATTGAACGATTTAAAATCGTTTTTTAATGCCCAATATTTGGGCTAGAAAGGTGCGTGGTTATATATTTAAAACCACAATAAAATTGTCTAAGTATTATACATATTTATAACCTAATAGAGCCATATTTTAATAAAGCTTTCATTATATTATCTATTCTAACAGATAACTTATATTAATTCCGTTTACTGAATTTAATTGATAAATAGTGCAGCTTGTGAGTAGAAATTGAATCACTAATTTTATTTTGTGTTCAATAATTATTTTGTGATATTTACTAAATAAAATAATGGGAATGTATAATTTTAGCAATAAAATTATTTTTATTTACGATCACAAGGAAATGTTAACTCCCT
Source organism: Dromius quadrimaculatus (assembly GCA_963989225.1). Lineage (NCBI taxonomy): Eukaryota > Metazoa > Arthropoda > Insecta > Coleoptera > Carabidae > Dromius > Dromius quadrimaculatus. Next base: position 66,452,967 of record OZ022327.1, on the reverse strand, counting down.
CAAAAACAATTTGTAAAGTTGATAGTTCATAAATGTACGTATGGGGCACGCTACAGGTCGCAACTCGTACCCAATTTTGATAATACTCATTTCTACAGTTTAGCAAACTAGCAGAGCATAATCCTAATGATTTTCAATATAATTTATTGAATACTTTAATTTTTATAAATAATTTTCTACAAAAACATTTTTTCTATGTTTCATTTCTTGACCTGTACGTATGGGACACCCTGTAGCTCACAATTCTTGATCAATTTAAGTGATTCTTTTTTTTATCGATTGGTTAACTATCAGAATAGAATCCTTTTGATTTTCATCATGATTTATTGAATTATCCAATTTTTATGAACAATTTTCTACAAAAACTTTTAAAAATTTGATGATTCCTTTTCAAATTATTCAATCCACTGTTAGAATTGATTTTCATTATGATTTATTGAATAGAATTCATTAAATTCCATCGTTTAATTGCTCTCTATTCGTCAAAAGTAATTAAGAACGTGGAGCACCCGCTCGGTCGGTACGTCGGAAGAGTTGCAGCGTATCAGGCGCACTGGCAGACGACCCACGGTTGTTGACTCCACGACGTACAATACTTATTACTCGAGTGCGCAAAAACAACGACAACTTTATGTCTGTGTTTAATGTTTGCGCTAGCCCCAAGTTTTTATTCGCTTGTTGAAAATTTGGCTCCAACTGAGAGAGTATTCGCTTGTCAAGTGTTCCGATCGATGTCGGTCGCCAGGCAACGAAATGTGGCGGTCGACGTAGGCCCGGATTGTAGTGAATTCATTCGTGATGATAAGAATAATCGATTGAAATGCGACATGACTATGCATTTATGCTTCACTACGCGATAAATCGATTTAATTATTATATTCATATTTGGCGCCAATTCCAGTCGCATCTTCCGTCCAAAAATGTGACGTTTCAAATAACAAATCAAACAAATATTTAATGTTTAATTTTAATAATTAGTAGGCAAGTGAAATTAATTATTAATTGATTGATTAATTAATGACAAAGCCGCTCTAGCGGCCAAAGTCGGTATTACACAGCTCCATCATACAGCCGCCATATTGTTTACAAGAAGTTATTAAAAAAAAATCCGGATATAACAGCTTAAAATGAGCAAAACGTAAGCAAGTACTTAGTAAATATCCTTAAAGCGTCTTACATAACGCCACATTTATCTCCGCATCGAGAAAAGCATTGCGCTTGCGCCGGCGTGTTGGTTTAAACTTATTCGGAATGGTGGCGCAATGATCAGTTCTGTCTGACAACTCCCAGCTATTAGAATTTACTGTCGTTGTGAAGTGTAGTGTTTAGGTGTGTTATCACCACCAAAATGTTGCATTGTGCGACAATTTTTGTGATTTACTTACTGACATTTTACGGAACGCAAGTGGTGAGTAACTCTTTGTTCCTTTTTATAACCGCCTCTTGAAGTTTCGCTATCGATTGTTTTAAGTAGGGGTATACCGGTGCAAACATTGATTTTTGGACATGGTGGTTTTTTAAGTTTTTAGAATACTACACTATTTATTTTAATTTGTAGAGGATTGTTTATTTCCATCTGTGTTCTGATTAACGGATGGAACGTGTTTGTCTTTTTCTATCCGCCCACAGCGTTCAACTTGCATCTTATAGTTTATTTACTCCCACGCACGTTTTTACACAATTTAAACGATCATAGAGTATAAAATAATGTAAGATTGTTAATAAAACCCATTAAACATTAACGCCATCTGCAATGCGTATTTTTATTATTTTAATGAAAAAAACTGTTATTACTTTACGGAAAACAACAAGAATAAAACGATCGTTGAAAAGAATTAATGATTCGTGTAAAGTAAATAGAGTGTGAAGTAATGAGCATTAAATTGTCTGAAGATTCACATTCACGCCCATTATAACAAGTTTTCACGCATCAATAATTTCTAAAGTTAAAAATTATGAGTGACAGTTTCCATTACTGCATTCCATTTACAATTGTTAAGTTGGTGACAGTGATCTGCATTTGACATTTGGTTTTATTTTTTTGTTTATTGATGCAGTTATACCAATACTTGAAAACTCACTAAAAATCGTTCCAAATATGACGTCTGTCTTTGATTGTACATTTTTAACAAATTTGGGACAGCGGCGGAAAATTTGAATTGGTTTTTGCTTTTTAAAAAATGCCTTCGTGTAAATTACGAAGGATTAATTGAAATTTCAGAATATATTTATGATTATAACATATTTTAACAGAATATTGTAGAACAGATTTGATAAATTCTGTATATTTATTGTATTACATATTGAGAAGCTTCTACTGACACAGAGTTCACAGCTGTGCTTTGTTTATAAACGAAAATTTGTTATTAATAAATCGGTGACTTCTCAACAGTAACAATTAGGTTTTGTGGAGCATCAGTGGCACGAATATATTGTTGTTGACAAAAAGGATGCAGAAGTACTAACTTTAAAGAGTTTTCCTAGTCCAATTATCTACAACACTTTCATGAAATTTTTAATTAAAACTCGCTTATTAATTTTAATATTACACTGTTATTTGCATTTGGCGGGAAATACAAATGATTTTTACTGGGCGTTGCCTTTTTTCTATTAGTAAATGTAAAATTTGGTAAATATAATAAAAAAGGCACTTCCTAATTAAATTTCCGGAAGTAATTGAAACAGCGGGGAGTAAGTTTACTTCAGGTCGTCTAGAAATGTCCCTCGTAGGGTTTTCCCAGTCGATATTAGCACATGAGTCACCACGCGTATTCATTGTAGGGAATCTAGAATATTGATCATCTCGAAGTTATTCTAAAGCAAACGGAATTATAGAAGAGGGATGATGCACGAAATTTGGTGGCAGGAGATAATCTACAGTTAATTTAAATGTAAACGGGCATTTTTTAATAATTCCAAAAACTGTTTTGAGAACTGCCCCCGTAAAATAAATTCATTGTGCTTGGAAGAACCATCAAGTAGCCAGGAAGTACCTGATGACCGTTTTGTGACTGCACCTGCTGTCTTTTGTAACGTCTTTTATTTTGAAGGTTTCTTTCACATTTTCAGTTATTATAACCGAACAGAGAATAGAAGATGCTTCCAAGTTATGGTAATACTTCCGGCTAACGCCGGAAGTTGCATTGTTAATTTTATCACGTTTAAATCTCAGATATCTCACTTCTTAAAATTATTATTATTAATTTTATTTTTATCTTGTACATTTTCTAGGTCCAAATAATATCCAATCAAATGTTGTATTATGTTTATACTTCTTTAGTAATAAGTAGGGCACCCTATACAGAAGTTCTGTGTCAAATCCAAAGTATCGGTTTCCAGCAGATAAAGAATTTCAGACGTCTGGAAATGAGTTGAAGGGTAGTAGCATGACGTTATTGGCTCATCCAGTAGCAGCAAAAATACCTAAAAGTACAGAATATCATGAAACAAGGCTCATTTGATGTTCCATTGTCGTCATCAATCAAACTGTTTTAGTCTGTACGTATGGGACTACATGTTCCGATTTTAGTAATTCTTTTTTCTATCGGTTATTTAACAATCAGAATAGAACCTTATTGATTTTTATAATGATTTGTCAAACAGTATTTGCTCCAGAAATTTTGCAATAATTGTCGGTAAAATTGAATTGAATTATCTAAAAGGTAGAAAGTCGGTAGAAAGTGATTCACAACTTACAAGAAGGGGGAAAATCATGTGTTAAACCCCTATTAGTCATACTTGAAACCACCCTTTAATTTTGAGTCATCTGGTTAGTTGATCGAAGGGTAATTTGCCGCTAATTAGATCTATAAAATTAATTACAACCCCTTGTACAGAATTTTATTACTAAAAGATTGAGTTAGTAGCATAAACCCAAGCGAAGTGCATAATATCGATTTGATATTCTATTGTTCGCCGTAACTAGGTAATATGAATGTAAACAATCTCCTTGGTACTAGTTTTTATGTTTTAAAGCTTGTATGACATTATTTTATTGCAATTAACCATTAAATAATTCAGAAGTGAATAACAGTGTAAGATTGCGAAGCACCAAAATAGTTCAATCGCAAATCTCATTTACGTAATGATCCATGATGGAATATAAGAGGCAGAGTAAGGTTCATAGCACAGCTCCTTTGATCGTAAACTCTCTCTGCCATCGATCCAGAAATAGGAATTGTTCATAGGCGTACAGTATCCATTCAATGGAGCATAACGGAATATCATCAATAAAATCTGAACTGTTCAAACGTATTCAAATTGCTAATTTATTATAGGGAGGAACAAGCAATGCAGTTTTGGGAAGCGGCCCCGTATCGCACTTTGAGCCGCAGGTAGCAGTTTTATGCGACCCTGATTCACAAGGAGGCCATGAAGCCTACCACCCGCAATACATGACAGAACAGGGCCGTTGGCAAACCGATTTAACCACGCGGCCCGCTTGTCTACACGACAAAATGGACATCCTGGAGTATTGCAAGAAAGTTTACCCCAAGCGAGATATTACGAACATCGTAGAAAGCAGCCATTATTTGAAGGTAAAATTTAATTTTCGATCAAACCAAATTAGGAATGTAAGTGTGAACCCTGGAAATTTTATAACTTAATTAGGAATGTAAATATGGGCCCTAAATTAAAAATTGAAGTTATCTTGAAAACTATTTATTGTACTTATCTTATACGACTCTCTGTCGCCTAGATGATGAAAGTATTGACCTCCTTATTTGTTATAAGCAATTACAAGTTGACATAAATTCTACGCAATAATATTTCAGACATCTGTTGGACAGTGGCTGAACTATGAATTTAATAGAATTATTACAATTTGATATTTTGTTTGCATACACTGGTATATTTCACACTTTTCATTAATAAATACGGTTATAAACAAATTTTTAACGTTAATAATATATGAACGCAATCATAAAAATTCATAATTTTATAAGCTTTCACTTTTGACCGCTAGAGTGGAGGTGTGTACTGATTCCAGCCTGATTGTATTTACGTTGATTCAATTTTATTGCAATTTAAGTTGGTAAAGTGATTTTAATTTATTTACTCCATTTAATTTAATTAAAATGAATTTACTGTGAACTTCATGTTGATAGCGCGAAAACGTAATTATTGAAATAATTGAATTTACTTACTTTTTGATAAATTTGAATATTGGCACGTTTTTGAAGCTTTCCATGGATTTGAGAGACAGACAAAATTAATTTCATTTCCACTGTCTTGTCTCTTTGAACAACTATCAATGAAAGTTCCTAGATCTAGTGACTTTACTGTCATTTTTCTGTGCATCGTTTATATAATGCCGTTTAACTTTCAGAGTTTGCTGTGAAACATTTAGATATTGCTTTTTAATTATTTAATATATCCAAATAATGAAAGATAAGTCTCGTTAATTTAATGCTATGTCATTTTATTTTGACAACTAGTTGTTACTCTGTCGGTGGAAGCAATAACTATATCAAGTTATGCACAATGTTGCCAACTATATTTTTTGTGTATCACAATAAATATAATAAAAATATCTAACTTTTAATTGATAAAGTTTTGGGCCTAAATTAATAGATTTGTTGCAAAAAATAGTTTGGTTAACGCACGCTACAATTTTGGACTAATAGATGTGAGTAAATACATTAAATTTCGTACTTATCGTCAGTTTGACAGTTGAAAACATTGTTTAAAAATTAATATTATTGTATTGTTGAATTATTGCGATGCTTTTAAACTAGTTTTAAAGAGAATCATCGTGAAAATTGACCCTTCCAGAATAATTTTCTTGATGAGACAATGATTGTTACATAACCTACAATATTCAATAACATTATTTTATTATAGTACGTATTTTATTCAATATTGAGTGATGTTTTATAAATAATTACTTGAAATTAATGTAATTACGTTTTAGGTTGGTTCATGGTGCCGAGCGGTATCGACATCGTCCCCTTCATCGACAAGCAACCCGCAGGCAGGAAAATGCCGCACGGCACGTTGGGTGAAACCCTTCCGCTGCCTAGAAGGTCCATTCCAAAGCGATGCCCTCTTGGTACCAGAAAATTGCCTCTTTGATCACATCCACAACCAGAGCAAATGTTGGACTTTCGGTCGTTGGAACGACACTGCAGCTATTGCATGCAGGGATCGCGGAATGCAGCTGCGATCTTTCGCGATGTTGCTACCGTGCGGAATATCTCTTTTCTCAGGGGTTGAGTTTGTTTGTTGTCCTAAGCACTTCAGAGATGGACTGAAACAGAAACGGTGAGCTACCATAAATTATACTCAACAAAATAAATCTGTAATTATGCTTTTAGACCAGCGATTCCACCAGCTGTGCAATCATTAGACGATAACTCCGATGAAGCTGACGATTTAGACGAATTAGCAGACGGGGACGAACTCGACGACATTGACGCCGATTTGGAAGGAGACGACGCCGCTGCTGCTGCTGCCGTAGCTGCAGAATATGATGATGATGACGATGAGGATGATAGTGAAGGTGATGGAGTTGATGAAGATGATCCTGTGGCTGATGAAAAAGAGGAAGAAGATTTTGATACGACTAGTGCAGCTGTTAGCCAAGGCACTACGGCTGGACCTACAATACCGAGCAGCACTACAATCCCAACACCTGATCCTTATTTTACACATTTTGATCCCAGAACTGAACATCAGAGCTACAAGGAAGCGCAGCAAAGATTGGAGGAGAGTCATCGTGAAAAGGTGCATTTATTCAACGCTGCTGTCTCCTTCATTTCGATTTAAAACGTTTTAAAATATTCCAGAACATTTTATGACCTTTTAAAGTATTCTGGAGAATTGTATGATCTTATAAAGCGTTCTGGAATACTTTATAACATTTAGAGGCGTTCTGGAACATTTTATAACTGTTTTAGAACATTCTAAAGCATTTTAAAACGTTTCGAAGTTTTCTGGAATGTTGTATGACGTTTTAAAACATTCTGGATTATTTTATGACATTATAAAACAGTCTGCAGAGTTCTCAAACATCCTGGAGCGTTTTACAATATTCTAAAGCATATGGAAATACTGTATAATACTCTGGAATATTTTGATGTGTTCTAGAACGTCTTGGAACATTGTATGACATTCTGAAATGTTCTGAAGTGTATTATAATGTTCTGAAGCGTTTTGAAATATTTTAAAACATATAGTTCCGAATTGTTCTAGAGCATTTTATGACGTTTCAGAATAGTCTGAAGTATCCTTAAATATTGTGAAACGTTTTGGGATGGTTAGAAATGTTGAAATAGTTTTTTAATTTGTAATTGCTTGTAGGTTACACGCGTAATGAAAGACTGGTCAGACCTCGAAGAACGTTACCAAGACATGCGGGCGACAGACCCCCACGGAGCTGACGCTTTCAAACAGCGAATGACACAACGTTTCCAACAAACAGTACAAGCTTTAGAAGAAGAAGGAGACGCAGAAAAGCACCAGCTCGCCGCCATGCATCAGCAGCGAGTACTAGCACACATCAACCAACGTAAAAAAGAAGCAATGACTTGTTACACAGCCGCATTGAACGAACAACCACCCAACACGCATAGAGTGCAAAAATGTTTACAGAAGTTATTACGAGCTTTACATAAAGACAGAGCTCACGCCATTGCTCATTACCGCCATTTACTTGCTGGTAGTTTGGACGCCGCTGCGCGGGAACAACCCAGAACACTCGAACGCTTGACTGACATCGATAGGACTGTTAATCAAAGCTTACAAATGCTCAAAAGATTCCCTGATCTTACTACTAAAATTGGACAATTGATGGATGATTATGTACAAGCTCTCCGTTCGAAAGACGAGACTCCTGGGTCGTTGCTGGCTATGACAACCGAAGCTGAAGCTGCTATTTTGGATAAATATCGCGTTGATGTCGCTACTCGACAAGCTGAACGTGAACGGCAGCGCTTGCAGGAACGTGCGCGTAAAGAACAACGGAAACGGGAACGTACAGAAATTCGAGATGAAAGACGTCGCGTAGAAGCTGCTATTGGCAAAAAATTGGACCATTTTGATGCTGAAGACGTGGAGGATGAATCGCTGCCTGTTTCGACGACGGTGAACCCCGCAATGGATGTATCAAGCTCAATTTCTGCGACACATCAGCCTCCTACAGTAGACGACGCCGCTGTGCAGCAAGCAGTCGAAGAAGTAAGTTAAATAAATTAAAATGAAAATTATTGATGATTATTTGTTGCAGGTGGCAGCAGCAGCAGCTGTAGCTCACACACAGGAAGTGGTACGCGTAGCGCACGCTATGAATCATGAAATAGGACACGGTGAACCAACTTATTCAGTGAGAAGAGAAGTTTACGGGCGCAAGAACGGCCGTTCAGTTTATTTCACATTAGCATTCGCTGGAATGGCTTTGATGGCAGCTATTGTAGTAGGCGTGGCTGTGGCTCGCCGTCGTTCAGCCCGATCACCACACGGTCAAGGGTTTGTTGAAGTTGATCAAGCTGCTACGCCTGAGGAACGACATGTTGCCAATATGCAGATAAATGGCTACGAAAACCCGACGTACAAGTATTTTGAAGTGAAGGAGTAATGCAGCAGCAGCATAAAGCCATAATAAGTATGAAAATGAATTATTAATAATGATTGATTAATGATTAATAATATAATTTAGGTATGCAGAATCTGCGTCAGGAAAAGAAGGCAGCTGAACAGAGCGCTGGTTGCACGGACAATACAAAACAAGACAACATTAGGTTAGTTGTTAGTCAGCTGGTGACAGGCGTGCGGCCTGCGAAATGGGATTGCTTTATCTTCACACCGCCCAGCACTTAATCCACACCGACCGCAAGCCCGTCCGCATTCTAGAAACTTAACTTCAACCAAGCTCTGTTCAACAAAAACGTGTATTAGTAGCTGTGTTATATTTATTTGTGTTCTCTACTCAGAAGAAAATATTTCTTGTTCATAGCATTCCAAACCCAGAGGATTATGTTTTCGCATAAATGTGTCATGTTAAATAATACGTACATATATTTATATTTATACATAGTAGTATCATAATGTGAGAAGGCATTCATGTCTACTTGTAAGTACTTAACTCGCGCGCGATTAAGATATTATGGAAAGTTATTTTTTTGTCATCTCGTCGGAATCATGTGTGCGACAAAATATAAATCTGATAAAGATGCACTTTAATGTTTACTGACTTGTATTTTGCTACGCCGATTACAGAATAAGTATGCTTGTAGATTTGTAATTTTATTATTGGTGATAGCCGATAACCGAGAGTCCATATTGTAAATGTGTAATCGTTTACGTTAAATAATAAATATATTACAATAAGTAACAACAAAAAAGGAGAATTCCTCCTTTTACCTTAGATTATAAGTTCATAAGTACATCCGTCGATTCAAAGCATTGTCTTGAGCTTTTTGTATAAATCGTTCTTGATATTGCGGCACCATCTCACTTACACACAAATGTACACATAAATATTTCAAAAGACATCCATATACAACCAAAACATAAACTTTTTATGTATTTGTTTGTACATGAATTTCTATATTTATAAATAACTGTAACAGTTTTGCAATCGGTAAACGAATCTTAAACAAAAACGTGAGCTGTTTAGCAATCGCGTTCCGCGATTTACTAACTAAGGCTTTGCTAGCTTTCGTGTACAGATCTAGTATTAAAATATCAATATTCTCCCTTCTTTAAAAACGTATTGGTTGTCAAATTTGGTGTCACAGGTAGCTGTAGAAATACTCTTTTTATTTTCATTTTTAATAAAAACTTTATTCAACAATTTATTGTTTATTACTCAAAATACGCAGAACTATCGTTAGAGATATTTAAACATACGTATAAGTTTTGTGTTGTGTGGCCATGTACTTTAAATTTTAAATAATAAAGATATAATTGAATTATTTATCAATATATTGTATATTTTTTGGCTTAACCTCAATTGAATTGCAATGAAAATAATTTATTCAAGAATTGGACATTCCTTAAATATACAAAAATTTAAATATTTACGTACCTTAGCTTCGTATTTAACACAGATTTGAGATAACTTGAATTAAATGAACTGAATCAGAAATAAGGCTATTTCAAAGTACGCTTTTCGATTAAAAAGCCATGTATTGAATATTCAAAATATCCAAAAATCAATATTCCTGACTAAGATCACTCACAATCGATAGGAAATAATTCATTCTAACAGTGAAGAAAGATGCGAACTTTTACGCCGGACAGCGAGGTGTTACTCTGAGCCAGATTTAAGTTCGGATGGGGCAGATAGGTGCTGGACAAGTACTCCAGCTGTTTTACCTCTTGTCAGACAATTCAGTAAGGACGTTACTTTTACATCAACTCATCAAGGACGTAAATCTATGTCTCCTATCACGCGTTCTACACAGAAAATGTCCCGCGCTATGCAGGTATTTGGCCGCCAGCAGCCCCTTTGTTGCTTTTGTTACTAATCCAATGAACCAAAAATATTTTTTATTAATTGTGTGTATAATTTATTTATTAATTTTCAGGAAACAATGATGACTCATCGAAGTCGGAAGCCGGTTCTATTAATGTCTGGAACCAAACAAAACTTGAACTCTTAAAACAATCAGAAAGTTTATTGGAAGAATCCTCACAATCTCGAAGTATTTTGGAAGAATCCCCAACTGACGCAAGTTTTTCTAGTCGAACAGACGATTATGGCTACAGCTGTAATTCTGCCGTCTTCTCATCATTTTGTGAAAATTATGAAAATATTTGCTCGTCTCCTTCAGAAGAAGGAAGCGAACGTCCTGGTAGTCCCATTTGTGATTCACAAAGTAAAAGACATACAGTTGATAAAGAACCAGTATTAAAACCAAAACAGTATAATTCAGATGGAGAACCTGTTGTTTTTGAAACATCTTTTTGATCTCATTGTGTGTTGTAAATATCGAACTGTATTAGGAATAGTATTTTAATTGTAAATAATGGCTTCTACTTAATAAAACTTGTTTATGTATTTAAGCTTTAAAATGCTGTATTCAAATTATTTTTACAAATTAAAAATAAATAAATTGAAAAAAAGTCAGCTGTATTTTTATGTATGTACTCCAAAATAAATAAATTTCAGTGTTTTCAGGATCTATTAATTAATAGACCATTAACAAAGTTAGTTAGAAAATTGTTGTTATCGTCACTTCAGGTCCTGACTATATTCTACTAGAAAAATACAATCTCGAACGTTTTGGGTCACTGGTTTAGGAAATAATAAATTAATTATACGAAAATATAATAATAAGTCAACACCAGTTATCCTATTCCGTACCTCTTTAGCGGCAGAAAAGCAGGATCTGTCAGGCTTAACCGGCGATCGACGCATCGCTTGCCGGCATTGTATTTATCTCAATATTTCTTGAATCATTACATGAATAATTAATATATACTACAAATCTTCTTTAGAATTTAATATAGAGTTTATTATTGATCAAAAATAATTTATAAAACATTAAACAAGCTCGTAATATTCGGTTTTATTTATGTCAGCACCAGTATTCTTTGCGATACAACTAGTCTAGTCATTTTGTCAGAGATGGCAGTACCTACCCCGTTTTGGAACTAAATTTTATTAATAATTAAAAATAGCGACTATTTGGCATATTTATTCAACCCAAAGTGATTTAAATATTTTATTTTGATTTAATTTGATATTTTTCAATGATTAAATTGACAAATAATCTTTTATTTGATAAATGTTTTTTTGCTGGCACTCATCGATAGGTGCTGCCGCTAGCGGAGTATTTTTGAACTTTACTCTTGACGTTCGACATTAAACAATAAAATACAAATTTATTGTAATAATATATTTAAATTTCAACAATACAATTCATATTTACTTCAAGAATTAAAAATACAGGACTTGAAATTATCTTACAAACTAATTAACAAATTATAATTAACCCTGAGAACAATTCAAATTGTATTTACATCAAAAATAAAAAATACAAGTTATTATTGAATTTAATTTATTCTGCAAACTATTTAACAATACATTTATTCTCCTAATTATACATGAAAACAATAAAAATAGGTTTTAGAAATAAAACAACTGTAAATTTTGTGGAAATGATTTTATTTTGGGAATAAGGAAAGGGTACAAAGATTCGAAGATTAATTGTTGAATACTCGATGCTGTTGTCTTGTTGGAAGTCTTGTCCGCGATGCTGTTGCGTTGTTGTAAGCCTTGTTCGCCCCCAGGCAATGACTAAGGGGAAAGAGACGAACTCTTCTCCGGGAATTCTCCCTTTAGGCCTAGGAAAACCCCAGCGAAACCTAGACCAGAGAAGTGGCTTCTTCACTCGCTGCAACTGAAACAAAATAATTATTACAAGTCGGAAAATTTAAAAAGGAATTGAACTCACTTGAACTTTGCAAGCGGCGGGCTAAAATTAATCAGTTGCCTTCTTTAAAGTTGAATCAGGAACAGCTGTTACTGATGTACTGATCTTCTGCAACTATTGAAGGACTTCTTTGACGGCTGCTGGGCTCTGGTTCTGCTACTGAACTCTGATTTTGCTGCTGGGCTCTGATTTTGCTGTTGGGCTCATTCTGATTCTGCTGCTGGGCTCTGATTCTGTTGCTGGGCTCGGGTTCTGTTGCTGGGCTCTGATTCTGATGCTGGGTTCTGATTCCACTGCTGGGCTCTGAAGTCTGGTTGTTACTGCAGCTGCAAGTTGCCATCTCCTGGACTCTAAATTTAAATTATAGATTCGAATATTAGACAAATTATTTCAGCAGTAATTAAAAACAGTTATACAATGAGTATTATTATATTACCTAGCTGATGATGCGGTGATGTTATGAAGATCCACGGCCGGCGACCTGAAACAGAAACTTAAAACAAATTTTGGTGAATCACATTCAACAAAACAAATATTGAGAGTTGATTTTGGCTGCTAGGCTCATCCTCAGCTCCTCCCACGATGTCCATTCCCTCGTTGTCCACCTCATCAGCTGGGCTCATCCTCAGCAAATGATCTGAAAAAATACAAATTAATTAGGAATCTGCGAAATAGCAATACAAAATAGCTGAAAGAAAAATAGATTAGAACCTGAAAGCAAAGTTTATTAGTCAACTTACGTCCTTTTCTTGATTTGTTGGAGGTGGTAATGATGAAATGAAGAAGCTGAAAGGGAACTTTTTTTGATTAGTTGCATACATTCAACATTCGTTCAACATTCAAACGTGTTTTGTGTGTTGGTTTGTTTGTTGCGCGCTTATTTGACGAATTTAATTTTTTGCTTGAAGAGCTAGCTACGCGATGAGTGACTGCTGCCATACTACTTCGCGATTTTATTTTAAAAGTGCTCAGATATATTATGCTACTGTTTGACTCTACTTTACTACCCCAATGAATGCCTGAGCGCTCAGACACCCAGCACCGGTGTGCTCGTCGTTTGCAAAAGAAAAAAAATACGTTGTTTGAATACGTGGCCAATGCATATTCCGAGGCCCGCGATACCGCCTAATTACGCGATATGGTAACCTTAAGTAACGGTCTCAGCTAATGTCGTTTCTTGAACTTAATCAAGGACCCCCGCCAGCTACCATATTTTCCCGACTTCCGATAGGTACATATCGAGAGTATGCCGTTACTCCCTAATTAGATCGCTCGTTCGCCCTAGAACTCATTGCAACCCCACGCGGTGGTGTTCATCAGGGGGGGTGCCTCTCGTAGCGGTACCTACGTGTGCACCGATTCCCACGTTGGACCTTTCATTACAGGCCTTTGCAAAAAAAACCAAGACATTTTATTTATTTATTACATAATAAAAGCAAAGACTAACATCGCAAATACGTGCCCCTAACGGACACGCAATGCGGAACAAATTCACCCCAATTTACATATTTAAATACACAAAATTTTGATCTCTACGTTAATAAGCAAAATTCACAACCCCAAATATACCACACAGCACTTTTAAAATAGTTTTTAAACCCAGTTTACGAGAGCAAAGACGACGCAAATGCGGCTTCTACGACAGCCACGACAGCAGTGAACTACACGAAACGAAACAGCAAGCTTCAGAAATAAATTATACGAGTTAAGAAGTATACTACGTTTTCCAATGTGTTAAAAAGAGATAGATATGCTAAAAGGTACTAGTATTATCAAAAATCGAACCAAAGCTGTAACGTGTTGCAACCATCAATTAGTACTTGATTGAATTAACTTGCTTCGACGAAGTAATTGAAAAAGAATCTTTAAAATAAAAATTTAAAAATATTGAAATAAAATTATTTAAAATATTGTAAAATTGTTGTAAACTGTATAAACTATTATTAATAATAATTGTTTAAACATTATAACAAATAATAAAGCAGAATTTGAAAAAAATAATTTTTAAGCAGTTTTTTTAGTGCAGAAATATTGCTAAATATTCATTAAATATTGTATCAATATTATTATAAACAAATATAGATTGTTATTATTCAAATAACAAATTTAAATATTAATACAGTAAAGCTACAATGAGTTGAAAAGAGATAGGCATATTTCTTCTACGTCACACACCAGACAAGCTGAAACAATCGAAACAATTATCTCTGAGTTTGGTACTGCATTTTAATAAAAATATAAAATTTTAAAATTGTATTTCAAAATCTCAATATATTATGAAAAATGATTCACAAATTATATTTGAATATTTATTTATCTATATCCAGAGGCGGCTCTAGAATATTTACCGCCAGGGTCCAAAGATATATAAATTGCGCCCCCCCCCCCCCCTACCTACCTCTCTTCATCGTACTTTTCTTTTTTAATCCCAATTCACAATCCAAAATTTTAATCGAAATCCACAATCTACAATTTTAATCCTAAACCACAATCCACAAATTCTATCCCAATACACAATTTTAATCCCAATCCAAAATACACAATTCACAATTCACAATTCCAATCCCAATCCAAAATCCAAGATCCAAAAATCCAATCCCAATCCCAATCTCAATCAAAAATTCAGGAACCCAATCCCAATCCAAAATCCACAATCCCAATCCCAATCTCAATAGCAATCCAAAATCCAGAAACCCAATCCCAATCCAAAATCTACAACCCCAATCCCAATCCCAATAAAAAATACACAATACCAATCCCAATCCCAATCCAAAATCCAAAATTCAGAAAACCAATCCCAATCCCAATCCCAATCCAATATCCAAAGTCTAGAAACCCAATCCCAATCCAAAATCCACAATTTCTGATCCCAAAATCCACAATTTTAGTCCCAATTCAAAATAGAATGATGGATTATGAATTTTTGATTATGGATTAGCTCTAATAAAATATTTTGTCAAAGAAATTGGTCTTATTTTTAAAGAATTATGTTCGGGGCCCAACTGCCGCCTTCAAAAACAAGGCGCCGGGGTGCCGTGCACCCCTTGCACCCCCACTTGAGACGGCTCTGACCGTTTAGTAATGAACCAAAGATTGATAGAAAGCTTATTTAAACCCTTGATCTTTTAACCCTGATAGTACAGGGGGTAATTTGTATAAAAGGTTAAATGATGCAACGACTTTGAAAGCTTGTATCTCCTGAAATAAAAATCGTAGAATAATGCAGTAAACGTTGATTTGAATGCCATGTAATATTACAACCCCTAACAAAATAACGGGTTAAATTTGGCAATAATTTTGAAAGCGATATCTTTTGAACTAATAATCCTATAAATGATGAAACAAACGTTAATAGGAAGCTTATTTATTGCAATTTAGCATAAAACCAATCCAACCTTTGATTTTCCAACTCATTAATCCACAATTCCAATCCCAATCCCAATCCAAAACTTGAAAACCAGAATTTTTGGCATCTATTAACTGTAATTGGTGCACGAGTTATAAAAGTATGAATAAAATATTCTAAAAGACAGTAATTTATTACGCGGTAAGAACTTAATTTTTTTTTGAGTATACTAGCTGTTGCAGACAACTCAAATTCTTGGTACATATTCAAGAAGGATGTACCTATATGCAGAATAATTGGCAGTCATTAGTTGTTATTGGTGCACGAGCTATGAATTTTTAAATTCAATATTTTAAAAAACAGTCAAATTTATTATATTTCACCGTTCGAAACAAATTATTTTTTTCTAAGTATACCGGGAGTTGTAGAAAACTCAAATTGTTGGTAAGTATTCCGGATGGATGTAGGTATATGTAGAATAATTGACAGTTTTTAATTGTAATTGGTGCACGAGCTATAAATTCTAGAATCAAATATTCTAAAAGACAGTTAATAATGTAGATTACACTGCTTAGAACAATAATAACAAATTAGTTGCCACAGTTTGAGATTTTTTAAACTATTATTTGATAGTGTTTTTAGGTTCTTCAACTACCCAAATTATCCCAACGTACAAATGCTGTCAAATATGGGGGCTCCAAATTATAGCCCCGATGTCAGTCAATGCCTTACAGCAGCCTTGTTAGTCAAATTACCTCACTTTTCAGGATCACCGTCAAGGGGAAAGCTCTCCAAATGTTCAACTGCAAAATTTCGAAAATTCCTGACTTTTGTTGCGCAGAGTGTATTATTTTAATTATAAGTGCCATAATATTTATATTAAAGAATAATACATGAAAAAATAATATTTATTATACCTAATACAAAGCAAAATTATTCAAATTCTGTCATGGAAACATCAGGGTATATATAAAATTTAGATATTATTATTTAACATTACGTCAAGATTATAATTATAATTTGTTAGCTAACTTTAATTTAATATTTTAGATGGTGTGATATCAAAACAAGTATCAAAAGTCATTACAATCGTGTTTGGAATCAGTTGTGTTCAATTTTACTTCAAAAGTATCAAAATAAATAATTTAAAAGTCTCTTATTTTCGTGCCGATTTATTTAGTATTCATATTTTTAATTGATAGATTCGGTTTGAACAAGCGCGCTGCGACGTAGCAGTGTAGCTTCACTGAATTGGACTTGGTATTGTTCTGTATAGGAATTCAAGAAAGACGGACATTTTAGTAGTACTTTATGGGAAAAAAGTGTTCAAAATGCGGAAATATTATAGTGTGTATAGTGGAAAAGACTTTCATGTGGTCCAGATTGCTGCAGGATTATATTGAGATAAAAAAATTCGGCTTCTTAAGGTATGCATAGTTTTTGGGAAAATTATTTCTGTTTATTAATTTTAATTTTTGGCTAGCTTCAGTATAAAAACATGTGCCCTTCTTCTCTATTCCTTTTTCATATTTTATACATTTTGTATGACTTAGAATTTATTAGCTTTCTTTGAAATGCGATTCAAGATGTTATATTGTAATATTTTTCATGTGGCGCATTAGTAGTTATATAATTATTATATTAAAAATATTAATCCGTATTTGAATTGAACATTTTTTAGAAATAAATCCACAATTTCGTCTGTTTAAAATAGAATAAAATTATCGAGAAAGATCAAAATTCTCGTAGGGCCCTCCAAAAGATATAAATCACAACAACATACATCAATTTTTGATTCAGTTTGCAAACACAGATTTTAAATTCCCAGGTTTACAAAATCAGAAGAAGATTCATTCAGCCAGCAGCAAACAATTATCTAATTGAAAATAGAAGCTATGGGCTACCGATCAAAGAAAATTGAGACAATTTAGGCAGCAAATTACCGTAACAAAGTATTTCATTAAAGATGGAAGATTTCAGTTACTAATCGAAAATAGCAGCAAGTAATTACCACCAACAAAAAAAAAGATCTTCATTTGATTAATTGAAACAAATTTCCAATAAAAAAATGACAAAATGAGTCAACAACAAAATTACCCCTGATACAATTGTACAACCAAATCTCTCCCTCAATTTATTGTAAATCAAAGCTCTCTCTGCCCTTAATAAAAAATATGTTACAGCCCTTGTGCCGAATTCCGTTTATTAAATTTATTATATTTTCCAAATTTTGTCTCGAAAATAAATCCTTGGGCTGTGGCATTATTTTGAAAGAGCCAATTTTTTTAAATTGTGCTCAATAAAGGTCCCAATTTTGTCAAATGATCAAATGCCGAGTTTTTGCGAAGATGTTTAAATGTAAATGTTTATTTGGTTGTTTGATAGGCCCATCCTTTAAAAGCCCCCAATTTTTGAACAGTTAAAACTAATATCAAATGTTCATAATTAACTTCTCTTAAAAAGTATTAGTAAGTGGAAATTACTTATTAGTACTTAAATTTTATTCTCAAATTTGGTTTTTATTACACCTAATGGTGTATATTTATATTTGATATTATTTTAACTGTTAGTTTATAAGTATTTTAATGTGAGTATTTTTTTTGCACAAAATCTCAATAATTTGCTGCTTATTTATGTACGCTGCTTCATCCACAAATTAGGCTGCAAAACCTCATCAAGTCGACCAAAAGCTCCAATAGCTGCTGTTTTATTTTATTATCCAAACTAATTTGCAAAAGAATACACTTTTTGTATTATTTTTAAATTGTGTGCAATCTCAGTTTACAAACTTTTTATTAATTTTTTTTCCAAATTTATGCAAATTTTTTCTAGTAAAATTTTTCCAAATTTAACTGAGTTTGTATATTTATGAACAAAGCTACAAAAAATGTAGTTGATAATTATTTAAATAATGTTACAGCCACTGAGTTAAGTTTCGTGTTTTGTAGCAGATTTGTGTAATTTTATTCGATTTGTTGATCCTTTAGCTGTGGCATTATTTAAAATGGGCCAATTTCATTGAAAATTGTGCCGTATGCATGAATCTTGTCTGTCCAATAATATTTTTATAATTAATTTTCCAAAATTAAGCCTGATGTGGCGCTTTGAAACAAAAGATATGGATTTATGCATTTTTAGTTTTAGCAAATGATTGAATGCAGATTCAGTTCCAAGATATTAATATAGCTTTGTCAGTGCTGTGAATATTAATATTTTGAGGAAATGTAATCGAAAAATGTGCATTTGATGATTTGATTGAGTCCCCTGCCCACCCTGTTAAATATTCACCCAAGTGGACTTGAAAAATCAACAACAAACACAACTAGAAGTAATTCCAATTATTATCAGTAACTTTGATGCCAGAAGCAAGAAGATAATTGCAAATTGCAAAAAGTACCATTAATAAATTATATTTTAATTTCACAAAAGCTTCTGTGCAAAATTCAAGCTTCCTTGGTTCCACCAATTCGTCTACTACAACAGTATCAACCGTAAAAATTAGCCCCAGTCCCTTAGTTGTAAGAATAGGTATACAATTTTAAATAATTGGTTGTGCTTCGCCCCTGTACTTTTTCGGCAGTATTTTGTCGTATCTTGCGAAGAGTTTCTTCGGGAATTAGCAACGACAAATTTATACCTGCAAACATTAAAAAGAACATTGTAGTACAAAAAAATATCAAGAACTGCAGAATCTCAAGCAAGTGTGCTTCAACATCTATATCAATTAATATTACGAAAATTATCCAACAATCCAAAAAATCAATGGCCAAAACAACAGGTGAATAAAAACTTTAAAATATTTCAATATTTATTTTAAACAATTTTTTTCAATTTACAGAAATGATCAAATCAATTTTAAGATATATTGGCCAATTCTTTGATTGTCTTTTTGACTTGAAGTAAGCTTCTTTACTTCCGTTAGGACATTGCAAACCATAACTGCATCGTCGGTAGAAGTTAGTTGCAAGATTAAAAAAAATTATTGCAACATTAAGAATTTAAAAACGCCTGTACAAATTTTGAAAGAAAATGCAAAATTCATTTCCGGATGTTCCAGTGTTCCTGAAACCAGCAGATCTTGAGCTGCAGAGTTCCAGTGTTCCTGAAACCAGATGAGTTCCTGTTCGAGTTGCAGAGTTCTAGCGGACTGCATTGTACATGCAGCAAACCGGTAAATATTTTTCATTTTTTTCTTTTCTTTAGTCTCGTGCGCAACACGAAATTAACTGTTAGTGTTAAATGTTTGGCAGGTACAATCTTATGCTATAGCTATAGAGTGAAAAGCATTCTGTAATTACTATTTAATTATCGAATTATCAATGAAAAAAAATATTGTTGGCCGTCATGGAACGCCCGACAGATGTGAAACATCTTCGTGAATATTGAAATTTCTATTAAATAAAAATCAAAAACCAATAATAAATATCGAGTGAAAATCACAAAAAAGAGTAGAATTTTTGACGCATGCGCAGAAGATAAGTCATCACATTTCTAATCTCAAATATACAAGTTCCTAACCATAACTCAAACACTAACTATTAACTAATTTTGTATTGTGCATGAGGCTTTATTTCACATAAATTCAATTGCATTGAAGTAACTAGTTTTGTTTTTCTTTTGTTTCAGAGGTGCTGTAGAGTACGTAGTGCAAGGTTAGTGCTTAGATTTAGGCTTGTGTCTTTTGTATGCCTCAGTAAATAATATTTCAATTAATATTAATTATTGGGTAAATATCGTAATTATAAATCAACTTTTTAAATATTGATGCAATCAAATTAACAATGCAATCATGATATTTATGACACAAGCGGGGCGCGCGTTCATTTTTAGTCATCCTAACTATTTTATTCGCTCGTTCAAATTTTGAGGAATCCAACAGAACTTCACCAATGCGGGATGTCTTGTATGGCATTGAATAACCAAAAGTGTACCGACGAGGCAAGTTATTCAAAATACTGATCAACCAAAAAAAAATACATAACGCGTTCGCGATTAAATTGAATTTTTATGCAGTTTTGCGAATTATTTTTTGTTGTATATAAAGTAAATTAATGGGGTTTGAATTTGGTTAAATATTAAACTCAATTAGTAATTTCATGCCGCGAAACGTTTTGATTGAGAGTGGGATGCGGGATTTGTATTTTTATTTATTTTATTTGAGTATGTATTCTTTTTCAGGCTTTTTTTTCACAGATTGTGTCTGCTGGAATTTAAAGAGACTAAAGCGTAGTACGGCCCTGGTATTACGCATTGCACTTTGGTCATTTCCAGTCAGTTCACGATGCTCTCTGCATCCTCAGATTGCATGCCTTTCTGAATTATTAGGTAAAGACTTTGGATCGAATTGGTGCTTCACACTGGTTTCATCGCATGGTCTTGGTTCAGGAACATAATTAAGTGACACTTGCCCTCCCGCTAATCTTTTGTAGGTTTCAGGTTCTTTTTTAGGTTTCAGGTTGCGATCCATTAAAATGTGTTAGGTAGGGCTAGCTCATGTGTTAGGTATGCACTTTACAGCTCGGAGCTAATAGCTGTAGGGTGACTCTGTTTCAGCGTATCCTGGAACGCGGACATGCTGGAACAAAGTTCTTGCCGCGAGATGCCAAAATATTGATATAAAAACGATCCACCCCAGACTCATGAATACTTATCAAAATGAGAAAAATTGGGAACACAACAGTTTATGATTGATGACAGTTGTACACAAAGTAGTAATGTTGTGATTTTTTGTAATTTTTAATACCATCGACATATTTTGAAACTTGTGAGATAAGGGTTGGCTAGAAGGGGAGACTGGAGGCCACAAATATTAGCTTAGTATAATTTTCCAGCGAAAAAAAGAGACACTAATTTTTGCAAAAAATACAATTTTTAGAATGCCCATATCTCGGAGAATACTCATCGCACAGCAATTTCAAGGTGATATTCAAAATATCCAAAAATCAATATTCCTGATTAAAGATCACTCTTAATCGATAGGAAATAATTCATTCTAACAGTATTTTCTTGTCTCATGAGTTTATTGTCAACTGAATCAGAGAAATCTCTATTTGAAAGTATGCTTTTTGTGTATTAAAAAGCAATGTATTGAACATTCAAAATATGAAAATCGATATTCCTGATTGAAGATCACGCTTAATCGATAGGAAATGATCCATTCTAACAGTATTTTCTTGTTCCATGAGTTTATTATCAACTAAATCAGAGAAATCTCCATTTGAAAGTATGCTTTTTTGTGTATTAAAAAGCAATGTATTGAACATTCAGAATATGAAAATCGATATTCCTAATTGAAGATCACGCTTAATCGATAGGAAATGATCCATTCTAACAGTATTTTCTTGTTCCATGAGTTTATTATCAACTCAATCAGAGAAATCTCCATTTGAAAGTATGTCTTTTTTGTGTATTAAAAAGCAATGTATTGAACATTCAGAATATGAAAATCGATATTCCTAATTGAAGATCACGCTTAATCGATAGGAAATGATCCATTCTAACAGTATTTTCTTGTTCCATGAGTTTATTATCAACTAAATCAGAGAAATCTCCATTTGAAAGTATGCTTTTTTGTGTATTAAAAAGCAATGTATTGAACATTCAGAATATGAAAATCGATATTCCTAATTGAAGATCACGCTTAATCGATAGGAAATGATCCATTCTAACAGTATTTTCTTGTTCCATGAGTTTATTATCAACTCAATCAGAGAAATCTCCATTTGAAAGTATGTCTTTTTTGTGTATTAAAAAGCAATGTATTGAACATTCAGAATATGAAAATCGATATTCCTAATTGAAGATCACGCTTAATCGATAGGAAATGATCCATTCTAACAGTATTTTCTTGTTCCATGAGTTTATTATCAACTAAATCAGAGAAATCTCCATTTGAAAGTATGCTTTTTTGTGTATTAAAAAGCAATGTATTGAACATTCAGAATATGAAAATCGATATTCCTAATTGAAGATCACGCTTAATCGATAGGAAATGATCCATTCTAACAGTATTTTCTTGTTCCATGAGTTTATTATCAACTCAATCAGAGAAATCTCCATTTGAAAGTATGTCTTTTTTGTGTATTAAAAAGCAATGTATTGAACATTCAGAATATGAAAATCGATATTCCTAATTGAAGATCACGCTTAATCGATAGGAAATGATCCATTCTAACAGTATTTTCTTGTTCCATGAGTTTATTATCAACTAAATCAGAGAAATCTCCATTTGAAAGTATGCTTTTTTGTGTATTAAAAAGCAATGTATTGAACATTCAGAATATGAAAATCGATATTCCTAATTGAAGATCACGCTTAATCGATAGGAAATGATCCATTCTAACAGTATTTTCTTGTTCCATGAGTTTATTATCAACTCAATCAGAGAAATCTCCATTTGAAAGTACGTCTTTTTTGTGTATTAAAAAGCAATGTATTGAACATTCAGAATATGAAAATCGATATTCCTAATTGAAGATCACGCTTAATCGATAGGAAATGATCCATTCTAACAGTATTTTCTTGTTCCATGAGTTTATTATCAACTAAATCAGAGAAATCTCCATTTGAAAGTATGCTTTTTTGTGTATTAAAAAGCAATGTATTGAACATTCAGAATATGAAAATCGATATTCCTAATTGAAGATCACGCTTAATCGATAGGAAATGATCCATTCTAACAGTATTTTCTTGTTCCATGAGTTTATTATCAACTCAATCAGAGAAATCTCCATTTGAAAGTATGCTTTTTTGTGTATTAAAAAGCAATGTATTGAACATTCAGAATATGAAAATCGATATTCCTAATTGAAGATCACGCTTAATCGATAGGAAATGATCCATTCTAACAGTATTTTCTTGTTCCATGAGTTTATTATCAACTCAATCAGAGAAATCTCCATTTGAAAGTATGCTTTTTTGTGTATTAAAAATCAATGTATTGAACATTCAGAATATGAAAATCGATATTCCTAATTGAAGATCACGCTTAATCGATAGGAAATGATCCATTCTAACAGTATTTTCTTGTTCCATGAGTTTATTATCAACTAAATCAGAGAAATCTCCATTTGAAAGTATGCTTTTTTGTGTATTAAAAAGCAATGTATTGAACATTCAGAATATGAAAATCGATATTCCTAATTGAAGATCACGCTTAATCGATAGGAAATGATCCATTCTAACAGTATTTTCTTGTTCCATGAGTTTATTATCAACTAAATCAGAGAAATCTCCATTTGAAAGTATGCTTTTTTGTGTATTAAAAAGCAATGTATTGAACATTCAGAATATGAAAATCGATATTCCTAATTGAAGATCACGCTTAATCGATAGGAAATGATCCATTCTAACAGTATTTTCTTGTTCCATGAGTTTATTATCAACTAAATCAGAGAAATCTCCATTTGAAAGTATGCTTTTTTGTGTATTAAAAAGCAATGTATTGAACATTCAGAATATGAAAATCGATATTCCTAATTGAAGATCACGCTTAATCGATAGGAAATGATCCATTCTAACAGTATTTTCTTGTTCCATGAGTTTATTATCAACTCAATCAGAGAAATCTCCATTTGAAAGTATGTCTTTTTTGTGTATTAAAAAGCAATGTATTGAACATTCAGAATATGAAAATCGATATTCCTAATTGAAGATCACGCTTAATCGATAGGAAATGATCCATTCTAACAGTATTTTCTTGTTCCATGAGTTTATTATCAACTAAATCAGAGAAATCTCCATTTGAAAGTATGCTTTTTTGTGTATTAAAAAGCAATGTATTGAACATTCAGAATATGAAAATCGATATTCCTAATTGAAGATCACGCTTAATCGATAGGAAATGATCCATTCTAACAGTATTTTCTTGTTCCATGAGTTTATTATCAACTCAATCAGAGAAATCTCCATTTGAAAGTATGTCTTTTTTGTGTATTAAAAAGCAATGTATTGAACATTCAGAATATGAAAATCGATATTCCTAATTGAAGATCACGCTTAATCGATAGGAAATGATCCATTCTAACAGTATTTTCTTGTTCCATGAGTTTATTATCAACTCAATCAGAGAAATCTCCATTTGAAAGTATGCTTTTTTGTGTATTAAAAATCAATGTATTGAACATTCAGAATATGAAAATCGATATTCCTAATTGAAGATCACGCTTAATCGATAGGAAATGATCCATTCTAACAGTATTTTCTTGTTCCATGAGTTTATTATCAACTAAATCAGAGAAATCTCCATTTGAAAGTATGCTTTTTTGTGTATTAAAAAGCAATGTATTGAACATTCAGAATATGAAAATCGATATTCCTAATTGAAGATCACGCTTAATCGATAGGAAATGATCCATTCTAACAGTATTTTCTTGTTCCATGAGTTTATTATCAACTAAATCAGAGAAATCTCCATTTGAAAGTATGCTTTTTTGTGTATTAAAAAGCAATGTATTGAACATTCAGAATATGAAAATCGATATTCCTAATTGAAGATCACGCTTAATCGATAGGAAATGATCCATTCTAACAGTATTTTCTTGTTCCATGAGTTTATTATCAACTCAATCAGAGAAATCTCCATTTGAAAGTATGTCTTTTTTGTGTATTAAAAAGCAATGTATTGAACATTCAGAATATGAAAATCGATATTCCTAATTGAAGATCACGCTTAATCGATAGGAAATGATCCATTCTAACAGTATTTTCTTGTTCCATGAGTTTATTATCAACTCAATCAGAGAAATCTCCATTTGAAAGTATGCTTTTTTGTGTATTAAAAATCAATGTATTGAACATTCAGAATATGAAAATCGATATTCCTAATTGAAGATCACGCTTAATCGATAGGAAATGATCCATTCTAACAGTATTTTCTTGTTCCATGAGTTTATTATCAACTAAATCAGAGAAATCTCCATTTGAAAGTATGCTTTTTTGTGTATTAAAAAGCAATGTATTGAACATTCAGAATATGAAAATCGATATTCCTAATTGAAGATCACGCTTAATCGATAGGAAATGATCCATTCTAACAGTATTTTCTTGTTCCATGAGTTTATTATCAACTAAATCAGAGAAATCTCCATTTGAAAGTATGCTTTTTTGTGTATTAAAAAGCAATGTATTGAACATTCAGAATATGAAAATCGATATTCCTAATTGAAGATCACGCTTAATCGATAGGAAATGATCCATTCTAACAGTATTTTCTTGTTCCATGAGTTTATTATCAACTCAATCAGAGAAATCTCCATTTGAAAGTATGTCTTTTTTGTGTATTAAAAAGCAATGTATTGAACATTCAGAATATGAAAATCGATATTCCTAATTGAAGATCACGCTTAATCGATAGGAAATGATCCATTCTAACAGTATTTTCTTGTTCCATGAGTTTATTATCAACTAAATCAGAGAAATCTCCATTTGAAAGTATGCTTTTTTGTGTATTAAAAAGCAATGTATTGAACATTCAGAATATGAAAATCGATATTCCTAATTGAAGATCACGCTTAATCGATAGGAAATGATCCATTCTAACAGTATTTTCTTGTTCCATGAGTTTATTATCAACTCAATCAGAGAAATCTCCATTTGAAAGTATGTCTTTTTTGTGTATTAAAAAGCAATGTATTGAACATTCAGAATATGAAAATCGATATTCCTAATTGAAGATCACGCTTAATCGATAGGAAATGATCCATTCTAACAGTATTTTCTTGTTCCATGAGTTTATTATCAACTCAATCAGAGAAATCTCCATTTGAAAGTATGCTTTTTTGTGTATTAAAAATCAATGTATTGAACATTCAGAATATGAAAATCGATATTCCTAATTGAAGATCACGCTTAATCGATAGGAAATGATCCATTCTAACAGTATTTTCTTGTTCCATGAGTTTATTATCAACTAAATCAGAGAAATCTCCATTTGAAAGTATGCTTTTTTGTGTATTAAAAAGCAATGTATTGAACATTCAGAATATGAAAATCGATATTCCTAATTGAAGATCACGCTTAATCGATAGGAAATGATCCATTCTAACAGTATTTTCTTGTTCCATGAGTTTATTATCAACTCAATCAGAGAAATCTCCATTTGAAAGTATGTCTTTTTTGTGTATTAAAAAGCAATGTATTGAACATTCAGAATATGAAAATCGATATTCCTAATTGAAGATCACGCTTAATCGATAGGAAATGATCCATTCTAACAGTATTTTCTTGTTCCATGAGTTTATTATCAACTAAATCAGAGAAATCTCCATTTGAAAGTATGCTTTTTTGTGTATTAAAAAGCAATGTATTGAACATTCAGAATATGAAAATCGATATTCCTAATTGAAGATCACGCTTAATCGATAGGAAATGATCCATTCTAACAGTATTTTCTTGTTCCATGAGTTTATTATCAACTCAATCAGAGAAATCTCCATTTGAAAGTATGTCTTTTTTGTGTATTAAAAAGCAATGTATTGAACATTCAGAATATGAAAATCGATATTCCTAATTGAAGATCACGCTTAATCGATAGGAAATGATCCATTCTAACAGTATTTTCTTGTTCCATGAGTTTATTATCAACTCAATCAGAGAAATCTCCATTTGAAAGTATGTCTTTTTTGTGTATTAAAAAGCAATGTATTGAACATTCAGAATATGAAAATCGATATTCCTAATTGAAGATCACGCTTAATCGATAGGAAATGATCCATTCTAACAGTATTTTCTTGTTCCATGAGTTTATTATCAACTCAATCAGAGAAATCTCCATTTGAAAGTATGTCTTTTTTGTGTATTAAAAAGCAATGTATTGAACATTCAGAATATGAAAATCGATATTCCTAATTGAAGATCACGCTTAATCGATAGGAAATGATCCATTCTAACAGTATTTTCTTGTTCCATGAGTTTATTATCAACTCAATCAGAGAAATCTCCATTTGAAAGTATGTCTTTTTTGTGTATTAAAAAGCAATGTATTGAACATTCAGAATATGAAAATCGATATTCCTAATTGAAGATCACGCTTAATCGATAGGAAATGATCCATTCTAACAGTATTTTCTTGTTCCATGAGTTTATTATCAACTAAATCAGAGAAATCTCCATTTGAAAGTATGCTTTTTTGTGTATTAAAAAGCAATGTATTGAACATTCAGAATATGAAAATCGATATTCCTAATTGAAGATCACGCTTAATCGATAGGAAATGATCCATTCTAACAGTATTTTCTTGTTCCATGAGTTTATTATCAACTCAATCAGAGAAATCTCCATTTGAAAGTATGTCTTTTTTGTGTATTAAAAAGCAATGTATTGAACATTCAGAATATGAAAATCGATATTCCTAATTGAAGATCACGCTTAATCGATAGGAAATGATCCATTCTAACAGTATTTTCTTGTTCCATGAGTTTATTATCAACTCAATCAGAGAAATCTCCATTTGAAAGTATGCTTTTTTGTGTATTAAAAATCAATGTATTGAACATTCAGAATATGAAAATCGATATTCCTAATTGAAGATCACGCTTAATCGATAGGAAATGATCCATTCTAACAGTATTTTCTTGTTCCATGAGTTTATTATCAACTAAATCAGAGAAATCTCCATTTGAAAGTATGCTTTTTTGTGTATTAAAAAGCAATGTATTGAACATTCAGAATATGAAAATCGATATTCCTAATTGAAGATCACGCTTAATCGATAGGAAATGATCCATTCTAACAGTATTTTCTTGTTCCATGAGTTTATTATCAACTCAATCAGAGAAATCTCCATTTGAAAGTATGTCTTTTTTGTGTATTAAAAAGCAATGTATTGAACATTCAGAATATGAAAATCGATATTCCTAATTGAAGATCACGCTTAATCGATAGGAAATGATCCATTCTAACAGTATTTTCTTGTTCCATGAGTTTATTATCAACTAAATCAGAGAAATCTCCATTTGAAAGTATGCTTTTTTGTGTATTAAAAAGCAATGTATTGAACATTCAGAATATGAAAATCGATATTCCTAATTGAAGATCACGCTTAATCGATAGGAAATGATCCATTCTAACAGTATTTTCTTGTTCCATGAGTTTATTATCAACTCAATCAGAGAAATCTCCATTTGAAAGTATGTCTTTTTTGTGTATTAAAAAGCAATGTATTGAACATTCAGAATATGAAAATCGATATTCCTAATTGAAGATCACGCTTAATCGATAGGAAATGATCCATTCTAACAGTATTTTCTTGTTCCATGAGTTTATTATCAACTCAATCAGAGAAATCTCCATTTGAAAGTATGTCTTTTTTGTGTATTAAAAAGCAATGTATTGAACATTCAGAATATGAAAATCGATATTCCTAATTGAAGATCACGCTTAATCGATAGGAAATGATCCATTCTAACAGTATTTTCTTGTTCCATGAGTTTATTATCAACTAAATCAGAGAAATCTCCATTTGAAAGTATGCTTTTTTGTGTATTAAAAAGCAATGTATTGAACATTCAGAATATGAAAATCGATATTCCTAATTGAAGATCACGCTTAATCGATAGGAAATGATCCATTCTAACAGTATTTTCTTGTTCCATGAGTTTATTATCAACTAAATCAGAGAAATCTCCATTTGAAAGTATGCTTTTTTGTGTATTAAAAAGCAATGTATTGAACATTCAGAATATGAAAATCGATATTCCTAATTGAAGATCACGCTTAATCGATAGGAAATGATCCATTCTAACAGTATTTTCTTGTTCCATGAGTTTATTATCAACTCAATCAGAGAAATCTCCATTTGAAAGTATGTCTTTTTTGTGTATTAAAAAGCAATGTATTGAACATTCAGAATATGAAAATCGATATTCCTAATTGAAGATCACGCTTAATCGATAGGAAATGATCCATTCTAACAGTATTTTCTTGTTCCATGAGTTTATTATCAACTCAATCAGAGAAATCTCCATTTGAAAGTATGTCTTTTTTGTGTATTAAAAAGCAATGTATTGAACATTCAGAATATGAAAATCGATATTCCTAATTGAAGATCACGCTTAATCGATAGGAAATGATCCATTCTAACAGTATTTTCTTGTTCCATGAGTTTATTATCAACTAAATCAGAGAAATCTCCATTTGAAAGTATGCTTTTTTGTGTATTAAAAATCAATGTATTGAACATTCAGAATATGAAAATCGATATTCCTAATTGAAGATCACGCTTAATCGATAGGAAATGATCCATTCTAACAGTATTTTCTTGTTCCATGAGTTTATTATCAACTCAATCAGAGAAATCTCCATTTGAAAGTATGTCTTTTTTGTGTATTAAAAAGCAATGTATTGAACATTCAGAATATGAAAATCGATATTCCTAATTGAAGATCACGCTTAATCGATAGGAAATGATCCATTCTAACAGTATTTTCTTGTTCCATGAGTTTATTATCAACTCAATCAGAGAAATCTCCATTTGAAAGTATGTCTTTTTTGTGTATTAAAAAGCAATGTATTGAACATTCAGAATATGAAAATCGATATTCCTAATTGAAGATCACGCTTAATCGATAGGAAATGATCCATTCTAACAGTATTTTCTTGTTCCATGAGTTTATTATCAACTCAATCAGAGAAATCTCCATTTGAAAGTATGTCTTTTTTGTGTATTAAAAAGCAATGTATTGAACATTCAGAATATGAAAATCGATATTCCTAATTGAAGATCACGCTTAATCGATAGGAAATGATCCATTCTAACAGTATTTTCTTGTTCCATGAGTTTATTATCAACTCAATCAGAGAAATCTCCATTTGAAAGTATGTCTTTTTTGTGTATTAAAAAGCAATGTATTGAACATTCAGAATATGAAAATCGATATTCCTAATTGAAGATCACGCTTAATCGATAGGAAATGATCCATTCTAACAGTATTTTCTTGTTCCATGAGTTTATTATCAACTCAATCAGAGAAATCTCCATTTGAAAGTATGTCTTTTTTGTGTATTAAAAAGCAATGTATTGAACATTCAGAATATGAAAATCGATATTCCTAATTGAAGATCACGCTTAATCGATAGGAAATGATCCATTCTAACAGTATTTTCTTGTTCCATGAGTTTATTATCAACTAAATCAGAGAAATCTCCATTTGAAAGTATGTCTTTTTTGTGTATTAAAAAGCAATGTATTGAACATTCAGAATATGAAAATCGATATTCCTAATTGAAGATCACGCTTAATCGATAGGAAATGATCCATTCTAACAGTATTTTCTTGTTCCATGAGTTTATTATCAACTCAATCAGAGAAATCTCCATTTGAAAGTATGTCTTTTTTGTGTATTAAAAAGCAATGTATTGAACATTCAGAATATGAAAATCGATATTCCTAATTGAAGATCACGCTTAATCGATAGGAAATGATCCATTCTAACAGTATTTTCTTGTTCCATGAGTTTATTATCAACTAAATCAGAGAAATCTCCATTTGAAAGTATGCTTTTTTGTGTATTAAAAAGCAATGTATTGAACATTCAGAATATGAAAATCGATATTCCTAATTGAAGATCACGCTTAATCGATAGGAAATGATCCATTCTAACAGTATTTTCTTGTTCCATGAGTTTATTATCAACTAAATCAGAGAAATCTCCATTTGAAAGTATGCTTTTTTGTGTATTAAAAAGCAATGTATTGAACATTCAGAATATGAAAATCGATATTCCTAATTGAAGATCACGCTTAATCGATAGGAAATGATCCATTCTAACAGTATTTTCTTGTTCCATGAGTTTATTATCAACTCAATCAGAGAAATCTCCATTTGAAAGTATGTCTTTTTTGTGTATTAAAAAGCAATGTATTGAACATTCAGAATATGAAAATCGATATTCCTAATTGAAGATCACGCTTAATCGATAGGAAATGATCCATTCTAACAGTATTTTCTTGTTCCATGAGTTTATTATCAACTCAATCAGAGAAATCTCCATTTGAAAGTATGTCTTTTTTGTGTATTAAAAAGCAATGTATTGAACATTCAGAATATGAAAATCGATATTCCTAATTGAAGATCACGCTTAATCGATAGGAAATGATCCATTCTAACAGTATTTTCTTGTTCCATGAGTTTATTATCAACTAAATCAGAGAAATCTCCATTTGAAAGTATGCTTTTTTGTGTATTAAAAATCAATGTATTGAACATTCAGAATATGAAAATCGATATTCCTAATTGAAGATCACGCTTAATCGATAGGAAATGATCCATTCTAACAGTATTTTCTTGTTCCATGAGTTTATTATCAACTAAATCAGAGAAATCTCCATTTGAAAGTATGCTTTTTTGTGTATTAAAAAGCAATGTATTGAACATTCAGAATATGAAAATCGATATTCCTAATTGAAGATCACGCTTAATCGATAGGAAATGATCCATTCTAACAGTATTTTCTTGTTCCATGAGTTTATTATCAACTCAATCAGAGAAATCTCCATTTGAAAGTATGTCTTTTTTGTGTATTAAAAAGCAATGTATTGAACATTCAGAATATGAAAATCGATATTCCTAATTGAAGATCACGCTTAATCGATAGGAAATGATCCATTCTAACAGTATTTTCTTGTTCCATGAGTTTATTATCAACTAAATCAGAGAAATCTCCATTTGAAAGTATGCTTTTTTGTGTATTAAAAATCAATGTATTGAACATTCAGAATATGAAAATCGATATTCCTAATTGAAGATCACGCTTAATCGATAGGAAATGATCCATTCTAACAGTATTTTCTTGTTCCATGAGTTTATTATCAACTCAATCAGAGAAATCTCCATTTGAAAGTATGCTTTTTTGTGTATTAAAAATCAATGTATTGAACATTCAGAATATGAAAATCGATATTCCTAATTGAAGATCACGCTTAATCGATAGGAAATGATCCATTCTAACAGTATTTTCTTGTTCCATGAGTTTATTATCAACTAAATCAGAGAAATCTCCATTTGAAAGTATGCTTTTTTGTGTATTAAAAATCAATGTATTGAACATTCAGAATATGAAAATCGATATTCCTAATTGAAGATCACGCTTAATCGATAGGAAATGATCCATTCTAACAGTATTTTCTTGTTCCATGAGTTTATTATCAACTCAATCAGAGAAATCTCCATTTGAAAGTATGTCTTTTTTGTGTATTAAAAAGCAATGTATTGAACATTCAGAATATGAAAATCGATATTCCTAATTGAAGATCACGCTTAATCGATAGGAAATGATCCATTCTAACAGTATTTTCTTGTTCCATGAGTTTATTATCAACTCAATCAGAGAAATCTCCATTTGAAAGTATGTCTTTTTTGTGTATTAAAAAGCAATGTATTGAACATTCAGAATATGAAAATCGATATTCCTAATTGAAGATCACGCTTAATCGATAGGAAATGATCCATTCTAACAGTATTTTCTTGTTCCATGAGTTTATTATCAACTAAATCAGAGAAATCTCCATTTGAAAGTATGCTTTTTTGTGTATTAAAAAGCAATGTATTGAACATTCAGAATATGAAAATCGATATTCCTAATTGAAGATCACGCTTAATCGATAGGAAATGATCCATTCTAACAGTATTTTCTTGTTCCATGAGTTTATTATCAACTCAATCAGAGAAATCTCCATTTGAAAGTATGTCTTTTTTGTGTATTAAAAAGCAATGTATTGAACATTCAGAATATGAAAATCGATATTCCTAATTGAAGATCACGCTTAATCGATAGGAAATGATCCATTCTAACAGTATTTTCTTGTTCCATGAGTTTATTATCAACTAAATCAGAGAAATCTCCATTTGAAAGTATGCTTTTTTGTGTATTAAAAATCAATGTATTGAACATTCAGAATATGAAAATCGATATTCCTAATTGAAGATCACGCTTAATCGATAGGAAATGATCCATTCTAACAGTATTTTCTTGTTCCATGAGTTTATTATCAACTAAATCAGAGAAATCTCCATTTGAAAGTATGTCTTTTTTGTGTATTAAAAAGCAATGTATTGAACATTCAGAATATGAAAATCGATATTCCTAATTGAAGATCACGCTTAATCGATAGGAAATGATCCATTCTAACAGTATTTTCTTGTTCCATGAGTTTATTATCAACTAAATCAGAGAAATCTCCATTTGAAAGTATGCTTTTTTGTGTATTAAAAATCAATGTATTGAACATTCAGAATATGAAAATCGATATTCCTAATTGAAGATCACGCTTAATCGATAGGAAATGATCCATTCTAACAGTATTTTCTTGTTCCATGAGTTTATTATCAACTAAATCAGAGAAATCTCCATTTGAAAGTATGCTTTTTTGTGTATTAAAAATCAATGTATTGAACATTCAGAATATGAAAATCGATATTCCTAATTGAAGATCACGCTTAATCGATAGGAAATGATCCATTCTAACAGTATTTTCTTGTTCCATGAGTTTATTATCAACTAAATCAGAGAAATCTCCATTTGAAAGTATGCTTTTTTGTGTATTAAAAATCAATGTATTGAACATTCAGAATATGAAAATCGATATTCCTAATTGAAGATCACGCTTAATCGATAGGAAATGATCCATTCTAACAGTATTTTCTTGTTCCATGAGTTTATTATCAACTCAATCAGAGAAATCTCCATTTGAAAGTATGTCTTTTTTGTGTATTAAAAAGCAATGTATTGAACATTCAGAATATGAAAATCGATATTCCTAATTGAAGATCACGCTTAATCGATAGGAAATGATCCATTCTAACAGTATTTTCTTGTTCCATGAGTTTATTATCAACTCAATCAGAGAAATCTCCATTTGAAAGTATGTCTTTTTTGTGTATTAAAAAGCAATGTATTGAACATTCAGAATATGAAAATCGATATTCCTAATTGAAGATCACGCTTAATCGATAGGAAATGATCCATTCTAACAGTATTTCCTTGTTCCATGAGTTTATTATCAACTAAATCAGAGAAATCTCCATTTGAAAGTATGCTTTTTTGTGTATTAAAAAGCAATGTATTGAACATTCAGAATATGAAAATCGATATTCCTAATTGAAGATCACGCTTAATCGATAGGAAATGATCCATTCTAACAGTATTTTCTTGTTCCATGAGTTTATTATCAACTCAATCAGAGAAATCTCCATTTGAAAGTATGTCTTTTTTGTGTATTAAAAAGCAATGTATTGAACATTCAGAATATGAAAATCGATATTCCTAATTGAAGATCACGCTTAATCGATAGGAAATGATCCATTCTAACAGTATTTTCTTGTTCCATGAGTTTATTATCAACTAAATCAGAGAAATCTCCATTTGAAAGTATGCTTTTTTGTGTATTAAAAATCAATGTATTGAACATTCAGAATATGAAAATCGATATTCCTAATTGAAGATCACGCTTAATCGATAGGAAATGATCCATTCTAACAGTATTTTCTTGTTCCATGAGTTTATTATCAACTCAATCAGAGAAATCTCCATTTGAAAGTATGCTTTTTTGTGTATTAAAAAGCAATGTATTGAACATTCAGAATATGAAAATCGATATTCCTAATTAAAGATCACGCCTAATCGATAGGAAATGATCCATTCTAACAGTATTTTCTTGTTCCATGAGTTTATTATCAACTCAATCAGAGAAATCTCCATTTGAAAGTATGCTTTTTTGTGTATTAAAAAGCAATGTATTGAACATTCAGAATATGAAAATCGATATTCCTAATTAAAGATCACGCCTAATCGATAGGAAATGATCCATTCTAACAGTATTTTCTTGTTCCATGAGTTTATTATCAACTCAATCAGAGAAATCTCCATTTGAAAGTATGCTTTTTTGTGTATTAAAAAGCAATGTATTGAACATTCAGAATATGAAAATCGATATTCCTAATTAAAGATCACGCCTAATCGATAGGAAATGATCCATTCTAACAGTATTTTCTTGTTCCATGAGTTTATTATCAACTCAATCAGAGAAATCTCCATTTGAAAGTATGCTTTTTTGTGTATTAAAAAGCAATGTATTGAACATTCAGAATATGAAAATCGATATTCCTAATTAAAGATCACGCCTAATCGATAGGAAATGATCCATTCTAACAGTATTTTCTTGTTCCATGAGTTTATTATCAACTCAATCAGAGAAATCTCCATTTGAAAGTATGCTTTTTTGTGTATTAAAAAGCAATGTATTGAACATTCAGAATATGAAAATCGATATTCCTAATTAAAGATCACGCCTAATCGATAGGAAATGATCCATTCTAACAGTATTTTCTTGTTCCATGAGTTTATTATCAACTCAATCAGAGAAATCTCCATTTGAAAGTATGCTTTTTTGTGTATTAAAAAGCAATGTATTGAACATTCAGAATATGAAAATCGATATTCCTAATTAAAGATCACGCCTAATCGATAGGAAATGATCCATTCTAACAGTATTTTCTTGTTCCATGAGTTTATTATCAACTCAATCAGAGAAATCTCCATTTGAAAGTATGCTTTTTTGTGTATTAAAAAGCAATGTATTGAACATTCAGAATATGAAAATCGATATTCCTAATTAAAGATCACGCCTAATCGATAGGAAATGATCCATTCTAACAGTATTTTCTTGTTCCATGAGTTTATTATCAACTCAATCAGAGAAATCTCCATTTGAAAGTATGCTTTTTTGTGTATTAAAAAGCAATGTATTGAACATTCAGAATATGAAAATCGATATTCCTAATTAAAGATCACGCCTAATCGATAGGAAATGATCCATTCTAACAGTATTTTCTTGTTCCATGAGTTTATTATCAACTCAATCAGAGAAATCTCCATTTGAAAGTATGCTTTTTTGTGTATTAAAAAGCAATGTATTGAACATTCAGAATATGAAAATCGATATTCCTAATTAAAGATCACGCCTAATCGATAGGAAATGATCCATTCTAACAGTATTTTCTTGTTCCATGAGTTTATTATCAACTCAATCAGAGAAATCTCCATTTGAAAGTATGCTTTTTTGTGTATTAAAAAGCAATGTATTGAACATTCAGAATATGAAAATCGATATTCCTAATTGAAGATCACGCTTAATCGATAGGAAATGATCCATTCTAACAGTATTTTCTTGTTCCATGAGTTTATTATCAACTCAATCAGAGAAATCTCCATTTGAAAGTATGCTTTTTTGTGTATTAAAAAGCAATGTATTGAACATTCAGAATATGAAAATCGATATTCCTAATTAAAGATCACGCCTAATCGATAGGAAATGATCCATTCTAACAGTATTTTCTTGTTCCATGAGTTTATTATCAACTCAATCAGAGAAATCTCCATTTGAAAGTATGCTTTTTTGTGTATTAAAAAGCAATGTATTGAACATTCAGAATATGAAAATCGATATTCCTAATTAAAGATCACGCCTAATCGATAGGAAATGATCCATTCTAACAGTATTTTCTTGTTCCATGAGTTTATTATCAACTCAATCAGAGAAATCTCCATTTGAAAGTATGCTTTTTTGTGTATTAAAAAGCAATGTATTGAACATTCAGAATATGAAAATCGATATTCCTAATTAAAGATCACGCCTAATCGATAGGAAATGATCCATTCTAACAGTATTTTCTTGTTCCATGAGTTTATTATCAACTCAATCAGAGAAATCTCCATTTGAAAGTATGCTTTTTTGTGTATTAAAAAGCAATGTATTGAACATTCAGAATATGAAAATCGATATTCCTAATTAAAGATCACGCCTAATCGATAGGAAATGATCCATTCTAACAGTATTTTCTTGTTCCATGAGTTTATTATCAACTCAATCAGAGAAATCTCCATTTGAAAGTATGCTTTTTTGTGTATTAAAAAGCAATGTATTGAACATTCAGAATATGAAAATCGATATTCCTAATTAAAGATCACGCCTAATCGATAGGAAATGATCCATTCTAACAGTATTTTCTTGTTCCATGAGTTTATTATCAACTCAATCAGAGAAATCTCCATTTGAAAGTATGCTTTTTTGTGTATTAAAAAGCAATGTATTGAACATTCAGAATATGAAAATCGATATTCCTAATTAAAGATCACGCCTAATCGATAGGAAATGATCCATTCTAACAGTATTTTCTTGTTCCATGAGTTTATTATCAACTCAATCAGAGAAATCTCCATTTGAAAGTATGCTTTTTTGTGTATTAAAAAGCAATGTATTGAACATTCAGAATATGAAAATCGATATTCCTAATTAAAGATCACGCCTAATCGATAGGAAATGATCCATTCTAACAGTATTTTCTTGTTCCATGAGTTTATTATCAACTCAATCAGAGAAATCTCCATTTGAAAGTATGCTTTTTTGTGTATTAAAAAGCAATGTATTGAACATTCAGAATATGAAAATCGATATTCCTAATTGAAGATCACGCTTAATCGATAGGAAATGATCCATTCTAACAGTATTTTCTTGTTCCATGAGTTTATTATCAACTCAATCAGAGAAATCTCCATTTGAAAGTATGCTTTTTTGTGTATTAAAAAGCAATGTATTGAACATTCAGAATATGAAAATCGATATTCCTAATTAAAGATCACGCCTAATCGATAGGAAATGATCCATTCTAACAGTATTTTCTTGTTCCATGAGTTTATTATCAACTCAATCAGAGAAATCTCCATTTGAAAGTATGCTTTTTTGTGTATTAAAAAGCAATGTATTGAACATTCAGAATATGAAAATCGATATTCCTAATTAAAGATCACGCCTAATCGATAGGAAATGATCCATTCTAACAGTATTTTCTTGTTCCATGAGTTTATTATCAACTCAATCAGAGAAATCTCCATTTGAAAGTATGCTTTTTTGTGTATTAAAAAGCAATGTATTGAACATTCAGAATATGAAAATCGATATTCCTAATTAAAGATCACGCCTAATCGATAGGAAATGATCCATTCTAACAGTATTTTCTTGTTCCATGAGTTTATTATCAACTCAATCAGAGAAATCTCCATTTGAAAGTATGCTTTTTTGTGTATTAAAAAGCAATGTATTGAACATTCAGAATATGAAAATCGATATTCCTAATTAAAGATCACGCCTAATCGATAGGAAATGATCCATTCTAACAGTATTTTCTTGTTCCATGAGTTTATTATCAACTCAATCAGAGAAATCTCCATTTGAAAGTATGCTTTTTTGTGTATTAAAAAGCAATGTATTGAACATTCAGAATATGAAAATCGATATTCCTAATTAAAGATCACGCCTAATCGATAGGAAATGATCCATTCTAACAGTATTTTCTTGTTCCATGAGTTTATTATCAACTCAATCAGAGAAATCTCCATTTGAAAGTATGCTTTTTTGTGTATTAAAAAGCAATGTATTGAACATTCAGAATATGAAAATCGATATTCCTAATTAAAGATCACGCCTAATCGATAGGAAATGATCCATTCTAACAGTATTTTCTTGTTCCATGAGTTTATTATCAACTCAATCAGAGAAATCTCCATTTGAAAGTATGCTTTTTTGTGTATTAAAAAGCAATGTATTGAACATTCAGAATATGAAAATCGATATTCCTAATTAAAGATCACGCCTAATCGATAGGAAATGATCCATTCTAACAGTATTTTCTTGTTCCATGAGTTTATTATCAACTCAATCAGAGAAATCTCCATTTGAAAGTATGCTTTTTTGTGTATTAAAAAGCAATGTATTGAACATTCAGAATATGAAAATCGATATTCCTAATTAAAGATCACGCCTAATCGATAGGAAATGATCCATTCTAACAGTATTTTCTTGTTCCATGAGTTTATTATCAACTCAATCAGAGAAATCTCCATTTGAAAGTATGCTTTTTTGTGTATTAAAAAGCAATGTATTGAACATTCAGAATATGAAAATCGATATTCCTAATTAAAGATCACGCCTAATCGATAGGAAATGATCCATTCTAACAGTATTTTCTTGTTCCATGAGTTTATTATCAACTCAATCAGAGAAATCTCCATTTGAAAGTATGCTTTTTTGTGTATTAAAAAGCAATGTATTGAACATTCAGAATATGAAAATCGATATTCCTAATTAAAGATCACGCCTAATCGATAGGAAATGATCCATTCTAACAGTATTTTCTTGTTCCATGAGTTTATTATCAACTCAATCAGAGAAATCTCCATTTGAAAGTATGCTTTTTTGTGTATTAAAAAGCAATGTATTGAACATTCAGAATATGAAAATCGATATTCCTAATTAAAGATCACGCCTAATCGATAGGAAATGATCCATTCTAACAGTATTTTCTTGTTCCATGAGTTTATTATCAACTCAATCAGAGAAATCTCCATTTGAAAGTATGCTTTTTTGTGTATTAAAAAGCAATGTATTGAACATTCAGAATATGAAAA
Organism: Dromius quadrimaculatus; assembly: GCA_963989225.1. Taxonomy (NCBI): domain Eukaryota; kingdom Metazoa; phylum Arthropoda; class Insecta; order Coleoptera; family Carabidae; genus Dromius; species Dromius quadrimaculatus. Next base: position 66,412,783 of record OZ022327.1, on the reverse strand, counting down.
TCGATATTCCTAATTAAAGATCACGCCTAATCGATAGGAAATGATCCATTCTAACAGTATTTTCTTGTTCCATGAGTTTATTATCAACTCAATCAGAGAAATCTCCATTTGAAAGTATGCTTTTTTGTGTATTAAAAAGCAATGTATTGAACATTCAGAATATGAAAATCGATATTCCTAATTAAAGATCACGCCTAATCGATAGGAAATGATCCATTCTAACAGTATTTTCTTGTTCCATGAGTTTATTATCAACTCAATCAGAGAAATCTCCATTTGAAAGTATGCTTTTTTGTGTATTAAAAAGCAATGTATTGAACATTCAGAATATGAAAATCGATATTCCTAATTAAAGATCACGCCTAATCGATAGGAAATGATCCATTCTAACAGTATTTTCTTGTTCCATGAGTTTATTATCAACTCAATCAGAGAAATCTCCATTTGAAAGTATGCTTTTTTGTGTATTAAAAAGCAATGTATTGAACATTCAGAATATGAAAATCGATATTCCTAATTAAAGATCACGCCTAATCGATAGGAAATGATCCATTCTAACAGTATTTTCTTGTTCCATGAGTTTATTATCAACTCAATCAGAGAAATCTCCATTTGAAAGTATGCTTTTTTGTGTATTAAAAAGCAATGTATTGAACATTCAGAATATGAAAATCGATATTCCTAATTAAAGATCACGCCTAATCGATAGGAAATGATCCATTCTAACAGTATTTTCTTGTTCCATGAGTTTATTATCAACTCAATCAGAGAAATCTCCATTTGAAAGTATGCTTTTTTGTGTATTAAAAAGCAATGTATTGAACATTCAGAATATGAAAATCGATATTCCTAATTGAAGATCACGCTTAATCGATAGGAAATGATCCATTCTAACAGTATTTTTCTTGTTCCATGAGTTTATTATCAACTCAATCAGAGAAATCTCCATTTGAAAGTATGCTTTTTTGTGTATTAAAAAGCAATGTATTGAACATTCAGAATATGAAAATCGATATTCCTAATTAAAGATCACGCCTAATCGATAGGAAATGATCCATTCTAACAGTATTTTCTTGTTCCATGAGTTTATTATCAACTCAATCAGAGAAATCTCCATTTGAAAGTATGCTTTTTTGTGTATTAAAAAGCAATGTATTGAACATTCAGAATATGAAAATCGATATTCCTAATTAAAGATCACGCCTAATCGATAGGAAATGATCCATTCTAACAGTATTTTCTTGTTCCATGAGTTTATTATCAACTCAATCAGAGAAATCTCCATTTGAAAGTATGCTTTTTTGTGTATTAAAAAGCAATGTATTGAACATTCAGAATATGAAAATCGATATTCCTAATTAAAGATCACGCCTAATCGATAGGAAATGATCCATTCTAACAGTATTTTCTTGTTCCATGAGTTTATTATCAACTCAATCAGAGAAATCTCCATTTGAAAGTATGCTTTTTTGTGTATTAAAAAGCAATGTATTGAACATTCAGAATATGAAAATCGATATTCCTAATTGAAGATCACGCTTAATCGATAGGAAATGATCCATTCTAACAGTATTTTCTTGTTCCATGAGTTTATTATCAACTCAATCAGAGAAATCTCCATTTGAAAGTATGCTTTTTTGTGTATTAAAAAGCAATGTATTGAACATTCAGAATATGAAAATCGATATTCCTAATTAAAGATCACGCCTAATCGATAGGAAATGATCCATTCTAACAGTATTTTCTTGTTCCATGAGTTTATTATCAACTCAATCAGAGAAATCTCCATTTGAAAGTATGCTTTTTTGTGTATTAAAAAGCAATGTATTGAACATTCAGAATATGAAAATCGATATTCCTAATTGAAGATCACGCTTAATCGATAGGAAATGATCCATTCTAACAGTATTTTCTTGTTCCATGAGTTTATTATCAACTCAATCAGAGAAATCTCCATTTGAAAGTATGCTTTTTTGTGTATTAAAAAGCAATGTATTGAACATTCAGAATATGAAAATCGATATTCCTAATTAAAGATCACGCCTAATCGATAGGAAATGATCCATTCTAACAGTATTTTCTTGTTCCATGAGTTTATTATCAACTCAATCAGAGAAATCTCCATTTGAAAGTATGCTTTTTTGTGTATTAAAAAGCAATGTATTGAACATTCAGAATATGAAAATCGATATTCCTAATTAAAGATCACGCCTAATCGATAGGAAATGATCCATTCTAACAGTATTTTCTTGTTCCATGAGTTTATTATCAACTCAATCAGAGAAATCTCCATTTGAAAGTATGCTTTTTTGTGTATTAAAAAGCAATGTATTGAACATTCAGAATATGAAAAATCGATATTCCTAATTAAAGATCACGCCTAATCGATAGGAAATGATCCATTCTAACAGTATTTTCTTGTTCCATGAGTTTATTATCAACTCAATCAGAGAAATCTCCATTTGAAAGTATGCTTTTTTGTGTATTAAAAAGCAATGTATTGAACATTCAGAATATGAAAATCGATATTCCTAATTAAAGATCACGCCTAATCGATAGGAAATGATCCATTCTAACAGTATTTTCTTGTTCCATGAGTTTATTATCAACTCAATCAGAGAAATCTCCATTTGAAAGTATGCTTTTTTGTGTATTAAAAAGCAATGTATTGAACATTCAGAATATGAAAATCGATATTCCTAATTAAAGATCACGCCTAATCGATAGGAAATGATCCATTCTAACAGTATTTTCTTGTTCCATGAGTTTATTATCAACTCAATCAGAGAAATCTCCATTTGAAAGTATGCTTTTTTGTGTATTAAAAAGCAATGTATTGAACATTCAGAATATGAAAATCGATATTCCTAATTAAAGATCACGCCTAATCGATAGGAAATGATCCATTCTAACAGTATTTTCTTGTTCCATGAGTTTATTATCAACTCAATCAGAGAAATCTCCATTTGAAAGTATGCTTTTTTGTGTATTAAAAAGCAATGTATTGAACATTCAGAATATGAAAATCGATATTCCTAATTAAAGATCACGCCTAATCGATAGGAAATGATCCATTCTAACAGTATTTTCTTGTTCCATGAGTTTATTATCAACTCAATCAGAGAAATCTCCATTTGAAAGTATGCTTTTTTGTGTATATTAAAAAGCAATGTATTGAACATTCAGAATATGAAAATCGATATTCCTAATTGAAGATCACGCTTAATCGATAGGAAATGATCCATTCTAACAGTATTTTCTTGTTCCATGAGTTTATTATCAACTCAATCAGAGAAATCTCCATTTGAAAGTATGCTTTTTTGTGTATTAAAAAGCAATGTATTGAACATTCAGAATATGAAGATATTCCTAATTAAAGATCACGCCTAATCGATAGGAAATGATCCATTCTAACAGTATTTTCTTGTTCCATGAGTTTATTATCAACTCAATCAGAGAAATCTCCATTTGAAAGTATGCTTTTTTGTGTATTAAAAAGCAATGTATTGAACATTCAGAATATGAAAATCGATATTCCTAATTGAAGATCACGCTTAATCGATAGGAAATGATCCATTCTAACAGTATTTTCTTGTTCCATGAGTTTATTATCAACTCAATCAGAGAAATCTCCATTTGAAAGTATGCTTTTTTGTGTATTAAAAAGCAATGTATTGAACATTCAGAATATGAAAATCGATATTCCTAATTAAAGATCACGCCTAATCGATAGGAAATGATCCATTCTAACAGTATTTTCTTGTTCCATGAGTTTATTATCAACTCAATCAGAGAAATCTCCATTTGAAAGTATGCTTTTTTGTGTATTAAAAAGCAATGTATTGAACATTCAGAATATGAAAATCGATATTCCTAATTAAAGATCACGCCTAATCGATAGGAAATGATCCATTCTAACAGTATTTTCTTGTTCCATGAGTTTATTATCAACTCAATCAGAGAAATCTCCATTTGAAAGTATGCTTTTTTGTGTATTAAAAAGCAATGTATTGAACATTCAGAATATGAAAATCGATATTCCTAATTGAAGATCACGCTTAATCGATAGGAAATGATCCATTCTAACAGTATTTTCTAGTTCCATGAGTTTATTATCAACTCAATCAGAGAAATCTCCATTTGAAAGTATGCTTTTTTGTGTATTAAAAAGCAATGTATTGAACATTCAGAATATGAAAATCGATATTCCTAATTAAAGATCACGCCTAATCGATAGGAAATGATCCATTCTAACAGTATTTTCTTGTTCCATGAGTTTATTATCAACTCAATCAGAGAAATCTCCATTTGAAAGTATGCTTTTTTGTGTATTAAAAAGCAATGTATTGAACATTCAGAATATGAAAATCGATATTCCTAATTGAAGATCACGCTTAATCGATAGGAAATGATCCATTCTAACAGTATTTTCTTGTTCCATGAGTTTATTATCAACTCAATCAGAGAAATCTCCATTTGAAAGTATGCTTTTTTGTGTATTAAAAAGCAATGTATTGAACATTCAGAATATGAAAATCGATATTCCTAATTAAAGATCACGCCTAATCGATAGGAAATGATCCATTCTAACAGTATTTTCTTGTTCCATGAGTTTATTATCAACTCAATCAGAGAAATCTCCATTTGAAAGTATGCTTTTTTGTGTATTAAAAAGCAATGTATTGAACATTCAGAATATGAAAATCGATATTCCTAATTGAAGATCACGCTTAATCGATAGGAAATGATCCATTCTAACAGTATTTTCTTGTTCCATGAGTTTATTATCAACTCAATCAGAGAAATCTCCATTTGAAAGTATGCTTTTTTGTGTATTAAAAAGCAATGTATTGAACATTCAGAATATGAAAATCGATATTCCTAATTAAAGATCACGCCTAATCGATAGGAAATGATCCATTCTAACAGTATTTTTCTTGTTCCATGAGTTTATTATCAACTCAATCAGAGAAATCTCCATTTGAAAGTATGCTTTTTTGTGTATAAAAAGCAATGTATTGAACATTCAGAATATGAAAATCGATATTCCTAATTAAAGATCACGCCTAATCGATAGGAAAATGATCCATTCTAACAGTATTTTCTTGTTCCATGAGTTTATTATCAACTCAATCAGAGAAATCTCCATTTGAAAGTATGCTTTTTTGTGTATTAAAAAGCAATGTATTGAACATTCAGAATATGAAAATCGATATTCCTAATTGAAGATCACGCTTAATCGATAGGAAATGATCCATTCTAACAGTATTTTCTAGTTCCATGAGTTTATTATCAACTCAATCAGAGAAATCTCCATTGAAAGTATGCTTTTTTGTGTATTAAAAAGCAATGTATTGAACATTCAGAATATGAAAATCGATATTCCTAATTAAAGATCACGCCTAATCGATAGGAAATGATCCATTCTAACAGTATTTTTCTTGTTCCATGAGTTTATTATCAACTCAATCAGAGAAATCTCCATTTGAAAGTATGCTTTTTTGTGTATTAAAAAGCAATGTATTGAACATTCAGAATATGAAAATCGATATTCCTAATTGAAGATCACGCTTAATCGATAGGAAATGATCCATTCTAACAGTATTTTCTTGTTCCATGAGTTTATTATCAACTCAATCAGAGAAATCTCCATTTGAAAGTATGCTTTTTTGTGTATTAAAAAGCAATGTATTGAACATTCAGAATATGAAAATCGATATTCCTAATTAAAGATCACGCCTAATCGATAGGAAATGATCCATTCTAACAGTATTTTCTTGTTCCATGAGTTTATTATCAACTCAATCAGAGAAATCTCCATTTGAAAGTATGCTTTTTTGTGTATTAAAAAGCAATGTATTGAACATTCAGAATATGAAAATCGATATTCCTAATTAAAGATCACGCCTTATCGATAGGAAATGATCCATTCTAACAGTATTTTCTTGTTCCATGAGTTTTATTATCAACTCAATCAGAGAAATCTCCATTTGAAAGTATGCTTTTTTGTGTATTAAAAAGCAATGTATTGAACATTCAGAATATGAAAATCGATATTCCTAATTAAAGGATCACGCCTTATCGATAGGAAATGATCCATTCTAACAGTATTTTCTTGTTCCATGAGTTTATTATCAACTCAATCAGAGAAATCTCCATTTGAAAGTATGCTTTTTTGTGTATTAAAAAGCAATGTATTGAACATTCAGAATATGAAAATCGATATTCCTAATTGAAGATCACGCTTAATCGATAGGAAATGATCCATTCTAACAGTATTTTCTTGTTCCATGAGTTTATTATCAACTCAATCAGAGAAATCTCCATTTGAAAGTATGCTTTTTTGTGTATTAAAAAGCAATGTATTGAACATTCAGAATATGAAAATCGATATTCCTAATTAAAGATCACGCCTAATCGATAGGAAATGATCCATTCTAACAGTATTTTCTTGTTCCATGAGTTTATTATCAACTCAATCAGAGAAATCTCCATTTGAAAGTATGCTTTTTTGTGTATTAAAAAAGCAATGTATTGAACATTCAGAATATGAAAATCGATATTCCTAATTAAAGATCACGCCTAATCGATAGGAAATGATCCATTCTAACAGTATTTTTCTTGTTCCATGAGTTTATTATCAACTCAATCAGAGAAATCTCCATTTGAAAGTATGCTTTTTTTGTGTATTAAAAAGCAATGTATTGAACATTCAGAATATGAAAATCGATATTCCTAATTGAAGATCACGCTTAATCGATAGGAAATGATCCATTCTAACAGTATTTTCTTAATCCATGAGTTTATTATCAACTCAATCAGAGAAATCTCCATTTGAAAGTATGCTTTTTTGTGTATTAAAAAGCAATGTATTGAACATTCAGAATATGAAAATCGATATTCCTAATTAAAGATCACGCCTAATCGATAGGAAATGATCCATTCTAACAGTATTTTCTTGTTCCATGAGTTTATTATCAACTCAATCAGAGAAATCTCCATTTGAAAGTATGCTTTTTTGTGTATTAAAAAGCAATGTATTGAACATTCAGAATATGAAAATCGATATTCCTAATTAAAAGATCACGCCTAATCGATAGGAAATGATCCATTCTAACAGTATTTTCTTGTTCCATGAGTTTATTATCAACTCAATCAGAGAAATCTCCATTTGAAAGTATGCTTTTTTGTGTATTTAAAAAGCAATGTATTGAACATTCAGAATATGAAAATCGATATTCCTAATTAAAGATCACGCCTAATCGATAGGAAATGATCCATTCTAACAGTATTTTCTTGTTCCATGAGTTTATTATCAACTCAATCAGAGAAATCTCCATTTGAAAGTATGCTTTTTTGTGTATTAAAAAGCAATGTATTGAACATTCAGAATATGAAAATCGATATTCCTAATTGAAGATCACGCTTAATCGATAGGAAATGATCCATTCTAACAGTATTTTCTTGTTCCATGAGTTTATTATCAACTCAATCAGAGAAATCTCCATTTGAAAGTATGCTTTTTTGTGTATTAAAAAGCAATGTATTGAACATTCAGAATATGAAAATCGATATTCCTAATTAAAGATCACGCCTAATCGATAGGAAATGATCCATTCTAACAGTATTTTCTTGTTCCATGAGTTTATTATCAACTCAATCAGAGAAATCTCCATTTGAAAGTATGCTTTTTTGTGTATTAAAAAGCAATGTATTGAACATTCAGAATATGAAAATCGATATTCCTAATTGAAGATCACGCTTAATCGATAGGAAATGATCCATTCTAACAGTATTTTCTTGTTCCATGAGTTTATTATCAACTCAATCAGAGAAATCTCCATTTGAAAGTATGCTTTTTTGTGTATTAAAAAGCAATGTATTGAACATTCAGAATATGAAAATCGATATTCCTAATTAAAGATCACGCCTAATCGATAGGAAATGATCCATTCTAACAGTATTTTCTTGTTCCATGAGTTTATTATCAACTCAATCAGAGAAATCTCCATTTGAAAGTATGCTTTTTTGTGTATTAAAAAGCAATGTATTGAACATTCAGAATATGAAAATCGATATTCCTAATTAAAGATCACGCCTAATCGATAGGAAATGATCCATTCTAACAGTATTTTCTTGTTCCATGAGTTTATTATCAACTCAATCAGAGAAATCTCCATTTGAAAGTATGCTTTTTTGTGTATTAAAAAAGCAATGTATTGAACATTCAGAATATGAAAATCGATATTCCTAATTGAAGATCACGCTTAATCGATAGGAAATGATCCATTCTAACAGTATTTTCTAGTTCCATGAGTTTATTATCAACTCAATCAGAGAAATCTCCATTTGAAAGTATGCTTTTTTGTGTATTAAAAAGCAATGTATTGAACATTCAGAATATGAAAATCGATATTCCTAATTAAAGATCACGCCTAATCGATAGGAAATGATCCATTCTAACAGTATTTTCTTGTTCCATGAGTTTATTATCAACTCAATCAGAGAAATCTCCATTTGAAAGTATGCTTTTTTGTGTATTAAAAAGCAATGTATTGAACATTCAGAATATGAAAATCGATATTCCTAATTGAAGATCACGCTTAATCGATAGGAAATGATCCATTCTAACAGTATTTTCTTGTTCCATGAGTTTATTATCAACTCAATCAGAGAAATCTCCATTTGAAAGTATGCTTTTTTGTGTATTAAAAAGCAATGTATTGAACATTCAGAATATGAAAATCGATATTCCTAATTAAAGATCACGCCTAATCGATAGGAAATGATCCATTCTAACAGTATTTTCTTGTTCCATGAGTTTATTATCAACTCAATCAGAGAAATCTCCATTTGAAAGTATGCTTTTTTGTGTATTAAAAAGCAATGTATTGAACATTCAGAATATGAAAATCGATATTCCTAATTAAAGATCACGCCTAATCGATAGGAAATGATCCATTCTAACAGTATTTTCTTGTTCCATGAGTTTATTATCAACTCAATCAGAGAAATCTCCATTTGAAAGTATGCTTTTTTGTGTATTAAAAAGCAATGTATTGAACATTCAGAATATGAAAATCGATATTCCTAATTGAAGATCACGCTTAATCGATAGGAAATGATCCATTCTAACAGTATTTTCTTGTTCCATGAGTTTATTATCAACTCAATCAGAGAAATCTCCATTTGAAAGTATGCTTTTTTGTGTATTAAAAAGCAATGTATTGAACATTCAGAATATGAAAATCGATATTCCTAATTAAAGATCACGCCTAATCGATAGGAAATGATCCATTCTAACAGTATTTTCTTGTTCCATGAGTTTATTATCAACTCAATCAGAGAAATCTCCATTTGAAAGTATGCTTTTTTGTGTATTAAAAAGCAATGTATTGAACATTCAGAATATGAAAATCGATATTCCTAATTGAAGATCACGCTTAATCGATAGGAAATGATCCATTCTAACAGTATTTTCTTGTTCCATGAGTTTATTATCAACTCAATCAGAGAAATCTCCATTTGAAAGTATGCTTTTTTGTGTATTAAAAAGCAATGTATTGAACATTCAGAATATGAAAATCGATATTCCTAATTAAAGATCACGCCTAATCGATAGGAAATGATCCATTCTAACAGTATTTTCTTGTTCCATGAGTTTATTATCAACTCAATCAGAGAAATCTCCATTTGAAAGTATGCTTTTTTGTGTATTAAAAAAGCAATGTATTGAACATTCAGAATATGAAAATCGATATTCCTAATTAAAGATCACGCCTAATCGATAGGAAATGATCCATTCTAACAGTATTTTCTTGTTCCATGAGTTTATTATCAACTCAATCAGAGAAATCTCCATTTGAAAGTATGCTTTTTTGTGTATTAAAAAGCAATGTATTGAACATTCAGAATATGAAAATCGATATTCCTAATTAAAGATCACGCCTAATCGATAGGAAATGATCCATTCTAACAGTATTTTCTTGTTCCATGAGTTTATTATCAACTCAATCAGAGAAATCTCCATTTGAAAGTATGCTTTTTTGTGTATTAAAAAGCAATGTATTGAACATTCAGAATATGAAAATCGATATTCCTAATTGAAGATCACGCTTAATCGATAGGAAATGATCCATTCTAACAGTATTTTCTTGTTCCATGAGTTTATTATCAACTCAATCAGAGAAATCTCCATTTGAAAGTATGCTTTTTTGTGTATTAAAAAGCAATGTATTGAACATTCAGAATATGAAAATCGATATTCCTAATTGAAGATCACGCTTAATCGATAGGAAATGATCCATTCTAACAGTATTTTCTTGTTCCATGAGTTTATTATCAACTCAATCAGAGAAATCTCCATTTGAAAGTATGCTTTTTTGTGTATTAAAAAGCAATGTATTGAACATTCAGAATATGAAAATCGATATTCCTAATTAAAGATCACGCCTAATCGATAGGAAATGATCCATTCTAACAGTATTTTCTTGTTCCATGAGTTTATTATCAACTCAATCAGAGAAATCTCCATTTGAAAGTATGCTTTTTTGTGTATTAAAAAGCAATGTATTGAACATTCAGAATATGAAAATCGATATTCCTAATTAAAGATCACGCCTAATCGATAGGAAATGATCCATTCTAACAGTATTTTCTTGTTCCATGAGTTTATTATCAACTCAATCAGAGAAATCTCCATTTGAAAGTATGCTTTTTTGTGTATTAAAAAGCAATGTATTGAACATTCAGAATATGAAAATCGATATTCCTAATTGAAGATCACGCTTAATCGATAGGAAATGATCCATTCTAACAGTATTTTCTTGTTCCATGAGTTTATTATCAACTCAATCAGAGAAATCTCCATTTGAAAGTATGCTTTTTTGTGTATTAAAAAGCAATGTATTGAACATTCAGAATATGAAAATCGATATTCCTAATTGAAGATCACGCTTAATCGATAGGAAATGATCCATTCTAACAGTATTTTCTTGTTCCATGAGTTTATTATCAACTCAATCAGAGAAATCTCCATTTGAAAGTATGCTTTTTTGTGTATTAAAAAGCAATGTATTGAACATTCAGAATATGAAAATCGATATTCCTAATTAAAGATCACGCCTAATCGATAGGAAATGATCCATTCTAACAGTATTTTCTTGTTCCATGAGTTTATTATCAACTCAATCAGAGAAATCTCCATTTGAAAGTATGCTTTTTTGTGTATTAAAAAGCAATGTATTGAACATTCAGAATATGAAAATCGATATTCCTAATTGAAGATCACGCTTAATCGATAGGAAATGATCCATTCTAACAGTATTTTCTTGTTCCATGAGTTTATTATCAACTCAATCAGAGAAATCTCCATTTGAAAGTATGCTTTTTTGTGTATTAAAAAGCAATGTATTGAACATTCAGAATATGAAAATCGATATTCCTAATTAAAGATCACGCCTAATCGATAGGAAATGATCCATTCTAACAGTATTTTCTTGTTCCATGAGTTTATTATCAACTCAATCAGAGAAATCTCCATTTGAAAGTATGCTTTTTTGTGTATTAAAAAGCAATGTATTGAACATTCAGAATATGAAAATCGATATTCCTAATTGAAGATCACGCTTAATCGATAGGAAATGATCCATTCTAACAGTATTTTCTTGTTCCATGAGTTTATTATCAACTCAATCAGAGAAATCTCCATTTGAAAGTATGCTTTTTTGTGTATTAAAAAGCAATGTATTGAACATTCAGAATATGAAAATCGATATTCCTAATTAAAGATCACGCCTAATCGATAGGAAATGATCCATTCTAACAGTATTTTCTTGTTCCATGAGTTTATTATCAACTCAATCAGAGAAATCTCCATTTGAAAGTATGCTTTTTTGTGTATTAAAAAGCAATGTATTGAACATTCAGAATATGAAAATCGATATTCCTAATTAAAGATCACGCCTAATCGATAGGAAATGATCCATTCTAACAGTATTTTCTTGTTCCATGAGTTTATTATCAACTCAATCAGAGAAATCTCCATTTGAAAGTATGCTTTTTTGTGTATTAAAAAGCAATGTATTGAACATTCAGAATATGAAAATCGATATTCCTAATTAAAGATCACGCCTAATCGATAGGAAATGATCCATTCTAACAGTATTTTCTTGTTCCATGAGTTTATTATCAACTCAATCAGAGAAATCTCCATTTGAAAGTATGCTTTTTTGTGTATTAAAAAGCAATGTATTGAACATTCAGAATATGAAAATCGATATTCCTAATTGAAGATCACGCTTAATCGATAGGAAATGATCCATTCTAACAGTATTTTCTTGTTCCATGAGTTTATTATCAACTCAATCAGAGAAATCTCCATTTGAAAGTATGCTTTTTTGTGTATTAAAAAGCAATGTATTGAACATTCAGAATATGAAAATCGATATTCCTAATTGAAGATCACGCTTAATCGATAGGAAATGATCCATTCTAACAGTATTTTCTTGTTCCATGAGTTTATTATCAACTCAATCAGAGAAATCTCCATTTGAAAGTATGCTTTTTTGTGTATTAAAAAGCAATGTATTGAACATTCAGAATATGAAAATCGATATTCCTAATTAAAGATCACGCCTAATCGATAGGAAATGATCCATTCTAACAGTATTTTCTTGTTCCATGAGTTTATTATCAACTCAATCAGAGAAATCTCCATTTGAAAGTATGCTTTTTTGTGTATTAAAAAGCAATGTATTGAACATTCAGAATATGAAAATCGATATTCCTAATTGAAGATCACGCTTAATCGATAGGAAATGATCCATTCTAACAGTATTTTCTTGTTCCATGAGTTTATTATCAACTCAATCAGAGAAATCTCCATTTGAAAGTATGCTTTTTTGTGTATTAAAAAGCAATGTATTGAACATTCAGAATATGAAAATCGATATTCCTAATTAAAGATCACGCCTAATCGATAGGAAATGATCCATTCTAACAGTATTTTCTTGTTCCATGAGTTTATTATCAACTCAATCAGAGAAATCTCCATTTGAAAGTATGCTTTTTTGTGTATTAAAAAGCAATGTATTGAACATTCAGAATATGAAAATCGATATTCCTAATTAAAGATCACGCCTAATCGATAGGAAATGATCCATTCTAACAGTATTTTCTTGTTCCATGAGTTTATTATCAACTCAATCAGAGAAATCTCCATTTGAAAGTATGCTTTTTTGTGTATTAAAAAGCAATGTATTGAACATTCAGAATATGAAAATCGATATTCCTAATTGAAGATCACGCTTAATCGATAGGAAATGATCCATTCTAACAGTATTTTCTTGTTCCATGAGTTTATTATCAACTCAATCAGAGAAATCTCCATTTGAAAGTATGCTTTTTTGTGTATTAAAAAGCAATGTATTGAACATTCAGAATATGAAAATCGATATTCCTAATTAAAGATCACGCCTAATCGATAGGAAATGATCCATTCTAACAGTATTTTCTTGTTCCATGAGTTTATTATCAACTCAATCAGAGAAATCTCCATTTGAAAGTATGCTTTTTTGTGTATTAAAAAGCAATGTATTGAACATTCAGAATATGAAAATCGATATTCCTAATTAAAGATCACGCCTAATCGATAGGAAATGATCCATTCTAACAGTATTTTCTTGTTCCATGAGTTTATTATCAACTCAATCAGAGAAATCTCCATTTGAAAGTATGCTTTTTTGTGTATTAAAAAGCAATGTATTGAACATTCAGAATATGAAAATCGATATTCCTAATTGAAGATCACGCTTAATCGATAGGAAATGATCCATTCTAACAGTATTTTCTTGTTCCATGAGTTTATTATCAACTCAATCAGAGAAATCTCCATTTGAAAGTATGCTTTTTTGTGTATTAAAAAGCAATGTATTGAACATTCAGAATATGAAAATCGATATTCCTAATTAAAGATCACGCCTAATCGATAGGAAATGATCCATTCTAACAGTATTTTCTTGTTCCATGAGTTTATTATCAACTCAATCAGAGAAATCTCCATTTGAAAGTATGCTTTTTTGTGTATTAAAAAGCAATGTATTGAACATTCAGAATATGAAAATCGATATTCCTAATTAAAGATCACGCCTAATCGATAGGAAATGATCCATTCTAACAGTATTTTCTTGTTCCATGAGTTTATTATCAACTCAATCAGAGAAATCTCCATTTGAAAGTATGCTTTTTTGTGTATTAAAAAGCAATGTATTGAACATTCAGAATATGAAAATCGATATTCCTAATTGAAGATCACGCTTAATCGATAGGAAATGATCCATTCTAACAGTATTTTCTTGTTCCATGAGTTTATTATCAACTCAATCAGAGAAATCTCCATTTGAAAGTATGCTTTTTTGTGTATTAAAAAGCAATGTATTGAACATTCAGAATATGAAAATCGATATTCCTAATTAAAGATCACGCCTAATCGATAGGAAATGATCCATTCTAACAGTATTTTCTTGTTCCATGAGTTTATTATCAACTCAATCAGAGAAATCTCCATTTGAAAGTATGCTTTTTTGTGTATTAAAAAGCAATGTATTGAACATTCAGAATATGAAAATCGATATTCCTAATTGAAGATCACGCTTAATCGATAGGAAATGATCCATTCTAACAGTATTTTCTTGTTCCATGAGTTTATTATCAACTCAATCAGAGAAATCTCCATTTGAAAGTATGCTTTTTTGTGTATTAAAAAGCAATGTATTGAACATTCAGAATATGAAAATCGATATTCCTAATTAAAGATCACGCCTAATCGATAGGAAATGATCCATTCTAACAGTATTTTCTTGTTCCATGAGTTTATTATCAACTCAATCAGAGAAATCTCCATTTGAAAGTATGCTTTTTTGTGTATTAAAAAGCAATGTATTGAACATTCAGAATATGAAAATCGATATTCCTAATTAAAGATCACGCCTAATCGATAGGAAATGATCCATTCTAACAGTATTTTCTTGTTCCATGAGTTTATTATCAACTTAATCAGAGAAATCTCCATTTGAAAGTATGCTTTTTTGTGTATTAAAAAGCAATGTATTGAACATTCAGAATATGAAAATCGATATTCCTAATTGAAGATCACGCTTAATCGATAGGAAATGATCCATTCTAACAGTATTTTCTTGTTCCATGAGTTTATTATCAACTCAATCAGAGAAATCTCCATTTGAAAGTATGCTTTTTTGTGTATTAAAAAGCAATGTATTGAACATTCAGAATATGAAAATCGATATTCCTAATTAAAGATCACGCCTAATCGATAGGAAATGATCCATTCTAACAGTATTTTCTTGTTCCATGAGTTTATTATCAACTCAATCAGAGAAATCTCCATTTGAAAGTATGCTTTTTTGTGTATTAAAAAGCAATGTATTGAACATTCAGAATATGAAAATCGATATTCCTAATTAAAGATCACGCCTAATCGATAGGAAATGATCCATTCTAACAGTATTTTCTTGTTCCATGAGTTTATTATCAACTCAATCAGAGAAATCTCCATTTGAAAGTATGCTTTTTTGTGTATTAAAAAGCAATGTATTGAACATTCAGAATATGAAAATCGATATTCCTAATTAAAGATCACGCCTAATCGATAGGAAATGATCCATTCTAACAGTATTTTCTTGTTCCATGAGTTTATTATCAACTCAATCAGAGAAATCTCCATTTGAAAGTATGCTTTTTTGTGTATTAAAAAGCAATGTATTGAACATTCAGAATATGAAAATCGATATTCCTAATTAAAGATCACGCCTAATCGATAGGAAATGATCCATTCTAACAGTATTTTCTTGTTCCATGAGTTTATTATCAACTCAATCAGAGAAATCTCCATTTGAAAGTATGCTTTTTTGTGTATTAAAAAGCAATGTATTGAACATTCAGAATATGAAAATCGATATTCCTAATTGAAGATCACGCTTAATCGATAGGAAATGATCCATTCTAACAGTATTTTCTTGTTCCATGAGTTTATTATCAACTCAATCAGAGAAATCTCCATTTGAAAGTATGCTTTTTTGTGTATTAAAAAGCAATGTATTGAACATTCAGAATATGAAAATCGATATTCCTAATTGAAGATCACGCTTAATCGATAGGAAATGATCCATTCTAACAGTATTTTCTTAATCCATGAGTTTATTATCAACTCAATCAGAGAAATCTCCATTTGAAAGTATGCTTTTTTGTGTATTAAAAAGCAATGTATTGAACATTCAGAATATGAAAATCGATATTCCTAATTAAAGATCACGCTTAATCGATAGGAAATGATCCATTCTAACAGTATTTTCTTAATCCATGAGTTTATTATCAACTCAATCAGAGAAATCTCCATTTGAAAGTATGCTTTTTTGTGTATTAAAAAGCAATGTATTGAACATTCAGAATATGAAAATCGATATTCCTAATTAAAGATCACGCTTAATCGATAGGAAATGATCCATTCTAACAGTATTTTCTTGTTCCATGAGTTTATTATCAACTCAATCAGAGAAATCTCCATTTGAAAGTATGCTTTTTTGTGTATTAAAAAGCAATGTATTGAACATTCAGAATATGAAAATCGATATTCCTAATTAAAGATCACGCCTAATCGATAGGAAATGATCCATTCTAACAGTATTTTCTTGTTCCATGAGTTTATTATCAACTCAATCAGAGAAATCTCCATTTGAAAGTATGCTTTTTTGTGTATTAAAAAGCAATGTATTGAACATTCAGAATATGAAAATCGATATTCCTAATTGAAGATCACGCTTAATCGATAGGAAATGATCCATTCTAACAGTATTTTCTTGTTCCATGAGTTTATTATCAACTCAATCAGAGAAATCTCCATTTGAAAGTATGCTTTTTTGTGTATTAAAAAGCAATGTATTGAACATTCAGAATATGAAAATCGATATTCCTAATTGAAGATCACGCTTAATCGATAGGAAATGATCCATTCTAACAGTATTTTCTTAATCCATGAGTTTATTATCAACTCAATCAGAGAAATCTCCATTTGAAAGTATGCTTTTTTGTGTATTAAAAAGCAATGTATTGAACATTCAGAATATGAAAATCGATATTCCTAATTAAAGATCACGCTTAATCGATAGGAAATGATCCATTCTAACAGTATTTTCTTAATCCATGAGTTTATTATCAACTCAATCAGAGAAATCTCCATTTGAAAGTATGCTTTTTTGTGTATTAAAAAGCAATGTATTGAACATTCAGAATATGAAAATCGATATTCCTAATTAAAGATCACGCTTAATCGATAGGAAATGATCCATTCTAACAGTATTTTCTTGTTCCATGAGTTTATTATCAACTCAATCAGAGAAATCTCCATTTGAAAGTATGCTTTTTTGTGTATTAAAAAGCAATGTATTGAACATTCAGAATATGAAAATCGATATTCCTAATTAAAGATCACGCCTAATCGATAGGAAATGATCCATTCTAACAGTATTTTCTTGTTCCATGAGTTTATTATCAACTCAATCAGAGAAATCTCCATTTGAAAGTATGCTTTTTTGTGTATTAAAAAGCAATGTATTGAACATTCAGAATATGAAAATCGATATTCCTAATTAAAGATCACGCCTTATCGATAGGAAATGATCCATTCTAACAGTATTTTCTTGTTCCATGAGTTTATTATCAACTCAATCAGAGAAATCTCCATTTGAAAGTATGCTTTTTTGTGTATTAAAAAGCAATGTATTGAACATTCAGAATATGAAAATCGATATTCCTAATTAAAGATCACGCCTAATCGATAGGAAATGATCCATTCTAACAGTATTTTCTTGTTCCATGAGTTTATTATCAACTCAATCAGAGAAATCTCCATTTGAAAGTATGCTTTTTTGTGTATTAAAAAGCAATGTATTGAACATTCAGAATATGAAAATCGATATTCCTAATTGAAGATCACGCTTAATCGATAGGAAATGATCCATTCTAACAGTATTTTCTTGTTCCATGAGTTTATTATCAACTCAATCAGAGAAATCTCCATTTGAAAGTATGCTTTTTTGTGTATTAAAAAGCAATGTATTGAACATTCAGAATATGAAAATCGATATTCCTAATTGAAGATCACGCTTAATCGATAGGAAATGATCCATTCTAACAGTATTTTCTTAATCCATGAGTTTATTATCAACTCAATCAGAGAAATCTCCATTTGAAAGTATGCTTTTTTGTGTATTAAAAAGCAATGTATTGAACATTCAGAATATGAAAATCGATATTCCTAATTGAAGATCACGCTTAATCGATAGGAAATGATCCATTCTAACAGTATTTTCTTGTTCCATGAGTTTATTATCAACTCAATCAGAGAAATCTCCATTTGAAAGTATGCTTTTTTGTGTATTAAAAAGCAATGTATTGAACATTCAGAATATGAAAATCGATATTCCTAATTAAAGATCACGCCTAATCGATAGGAAATGATCCATTCTAACAGTATTTTCTTGTTCCATGAGTTTATTATCAACTCAATCAGAGAAATCTCCATTTGAAAGTATGCTTTTTTGTGTATTAAAAAGCAATGTATTGAACATTCAGAATATGAAAATCGATATTCCTAATTGAAGATCACGCTTAATCGATAGGAAATGATCCATTCTAACAGTATTTTCTTGTTCCATGAGTTTATTATCAACTCAATCAGAGAAATCTCCATTTGAAAGTATGCTTTTTTGTGTATTAAAAAGCAATGTATTGAACATTCAGAATATGAAAATCGATATTCCTAATTGAAGATCACGCTTAATCGATAGGAAATGATCCATTCTAACAGTATTTTCTTGTTCCATGAGTTTATTATCAACTCAATCAGAGAAATCTCCATTTGAAAGTATGCTTTTTTGTGTATTAAAAAGCAATGTATTGAACATTCAGAATATGAAAATCGATATTCCTAATTGAAGATCACGCTTAATCGATAGGAAATGATCCATTCTAACAGTATTTTCTTAATCCATGAGTTTATTATCAACTCAATCAGAGAAATCTCCATTTGAAAGTATGCTTTTTTGTGTATTAAAAAGCAATGTATTGAACATTCAGAATATGAAAATCGATATTCCTAATTGAAGATCACGCTTAATCGATAGGAAATGATCCATTCTAACAGTATTTTCTTGTTCCATGAGTTTATTATTAACTCAATCAGAGAAATCTCCATTTGAAAGTATGCTTTTTTGTGTATTAAAAAGCAATGTATTGAACATTCAGAATATGAAAATCGATATTCCTAATTGAAGATCACGCTTAATCGATAGGAAATGATCCATTCTAACAGTATTTTCTTAATCCATGAGTTTATTATCAACTCAATCAGAGAAATCTCCATTTGAAAGTATGCTTTTTTGTGTATTAAAAAGCAATGTATTGAACATTCAGAATATGAAAATCGATATTCCTAATTGAAGATCACGCTTAATCGATAGGAAATGATCCATTCTAACAGTATTTTCTTGTTCCATGAGTTTATTATCAACTCAATCAGAGAA
Source organism: Dromius quadrimaculatus (assembly GCA_963989225.1). Lineage (NCBI taxonomy): Eukaryota > Metazoa > Arthropoda > Insecta > Coleoptera > Carabidae > Dromius > Dromius quadrimaculatus. The sequence continues at coordinate 66,393,185 of OZ022327.1, read as the reverse complement.
ATCTCCATTTGAAAGTATGCTTTTTTGTGTATTAAAAAGCAATGTATTGAACATTCAGAATATGAAAATCGATATTCCTAATTGAAGATCACGCTTAATCGATAGGAAATGATCCATTCTAACAGTATTTTCTTGTTCCATGAGTTTATTATCAACTCAATCAGAGAAATCTCCATTTGAAAGTATGCTTTTTTGTGTATTAAAAAGCAATGTATGGAACATTCAGAATATGAAAATCGATATTCCTAATTGAAGATCACGCTTAATCGATAGGAAATGATCCATTCTAACAGTATTTTCTTAATCCATGAGTTTATTATCAACTCAATCAGAGAAATCTCCATTTGAAAGTATGCTTTTTTGTGTATTAAAAAGCAATGTATTGAACATTCAGAATATGAAAATCGATATTCCTAATTGAAGATCACGCTTAATCGATAGGAAATGATCCATTCTAACAGTATTTTCTTGTTCCATGAGTTTATTATCAACTCAATCAGAGAAATCTCCATTTGAAAGTATGCTTTTTTGTGTATTAAAAAGCAATGTATTGAACATTCAGAATATGAAAATCGATATTCCTAATTGAAGATCACGCTTAATCGATAGGAAATGATCCATTCTAACAGTATTTTCTTGTTCCATGAGTTTATTATCAACTCAATCAGAGAAATCTCCATTTGAAAGTATGCTTTTTTGTGTATTAAAAAGCAATGTATTGAACATTCAGAATATGAAAATCGATATTCCTAATTGAAGATCACGCTTAATCGATAGGAAATGATCCATTCTAACAGTATTTTCTTGTTCCATGAGTTTATTATCAACTCAATCAGAGAAATCTCCATTTGAAAGTATGCTTTTTTGTGTATTAAAAAGCAATGTATGGAACATTCAGAATATGAAAATCGATATTCCTAATTGAAGATCACGCTTAATCGATAGGAAATGATCCATTCTAACAGTATTTTCTTAATCCATGAGTTTATTATCAACTCAATCAGAGAAATCTCCATTTGAAAGTATGCTTTTTTGTGTATTAAAAAGCAATGTATTGAACATTCAGAATATGAAAATCGATATTCCTAATTGAAGATCACGCTTAATCGATAGGAAATGATCCATTCTAACAGTATTTTCTTGTTCCATGAGTTTATTATCAACTCAATCAGAGAAATCTCCATTTGAAAGTATGCTTTTTTGTGTATTAAAAAGCAATGTATTGAACATTCAGAATATGAAAATCGATATTCCTAATTGAAGATCACGCTTAATCGATAGGAAATGATCCATTCTAACAGTATTTTCTTAATCCATGAGTTTATTATCAACTCAATCAGAGAAATCTCCATTTGAAAGTATGCTTTTTTGTGTATTAAAAAGCAATGTATTGAACATTCAGAATATGAAAATCGATATTCCTAATTGAAGATCACGCTTAATCGATAGGAAATGATCCATTCTAACAGTATTTTCTTGTTCCATGAGTTTATTATCAACTCAATCAGAGAAATCTCCATTTGAAAGTATGCTTTTTTGTGTATTAAAAAGCAATGTATTGAACATTCAGAATATGAAAATCGATATTCCTAATTGAAGATCACGCTTAATCGATAGGAAATGATCCATTCTAACAGTATTTTCTTAATCCATGAGTTTATTATCAACTCAATCAGAGAAATCTCCATTTGAAAGTATGCTTTTTTGTGTATTAAAAAGCAATGTATTGAACATTCAGAATATGAAAATCGATATTCCTAATTGAAGATCACGCTTAATCGATAGGAAATGATCCATTCTAACAGTATTTTCTTGTTCCATGAGTTTATTATCAACTCAATCAGAGAAATCTCCATTTGAAAGTATGCTTTTTTGTGTATTAAAAAGCAATGTATTGAACATTCAGAATATGAAAATCGATATTCCTAATTAAAGATCACGCCTCATCGATAGGAAATGATCCATTCTAACAGTATTTTCTTGTTCCATGAGTTTATTATCAACTCAATCAGAGAAATCTCCATTTGAAAGTATGCTTTTTTGTGTATTAAAAAGCAATGTATTGAACATTCAGAATATGAAAATCGATATTCCTAATTAAAGATCACGCCTTATCGATAGGAAATGATCCATTCTAACAGTATTTTCTTGTTCCATGAGTTTATTATCAACTCAATCAGAGAAATCTCCATTTGAAAGTATGCTTTTTTGTGTATTAAAAAGCAATGTATTGAACATTCAGAATATGAAAATCGATATTCCTAATTAAAGATCACGCCTAATCGATAGGAAATGATCCATTCTAACAGTATTTTCTTGTTCCATGAGTTCATTATCAACTCAATCAGAGAAATCTCCATTTGAAAGTATGCTTTTTTGTGTATTAAAAAGCAATGTATTGAACATTCAGAATATGAAAATCGATATTCCTAATTAGAGATCACGCCCAATCGATAGGAAATGATCCATTCTAACAGTATTTTCTTGTTCCATGAGTTTATTATCAACTCAATCAGAGAAATCTCCATTTGAAAGTATGCTTTTTTGTGTATTAAAAAGCAATGTATTGAACATTCAGAATATGAAAATCGATATTCCTAATTAAAGATCACGCCTAATCGATAGGAAATGATCCATTCTAACAGTATTTTCTTGTTCCATGAGTTCATTATCAACTCAATCAGAGAAATCTCCATTTGAAATTATGCTTTTTTGTGTATTAAAAAGCAATGTATTGAACATTCAGAATATGAAAATCGATATTCCTAATTAAAGATCACGCCTAATCGATAGGAAATGATCCATTCTAACAGTATTTTCTTGTTCCATGAGTTTATTATCAACTCAATCAGAGAAATCTCCATTTGAAAGTATGCTTTTTTGTGTATTAAAAAGCAATGTATTGAACATTCAGAATATGAAAATCGATATTCCTAATTAAAGATCACGCCTTATCGATAGGAAATGATCCATTCTAACAGTATTTTCTTGTTCCATGAGTTTATTATCAACTCAATCAGAGAAATCTCCATTTGAAAGTATGCTTTTTTGTGTATTAAAAAGCAATGTATTGAACATTCAGAATATGAAAATCGATATTCCTAATTAAAGATCACGCCTAATCGATAGGAAATGATCCATTCTAACAGTATTTTCTTGTTCCATGAGTTCATTATCAACTCAATCAGAGAAATCTCCATTTGAAAGTATGCTTTTTTGTGTATTAAAAAGCAATGTATTGAACATTCAGAATATGAAAATCGATATTCCTAATTAAAGATCACGCCTAATCGATAGGAAATGATCCATTCTAACAGTATTTTCTTGTTCCATGAGTTTATTATCAACTCAATCAGAGAAATCTCCATTTGAAAGTATGCTTTTTTGTGTATTAAAAAGCAATGTATTGAACATTCAGAATATGAAAATCGATATTCCTAATTAAAGATCACGCCTTATCGATAGGAAATGATCCATTCTAACAGTATTTTCTTGTTCCATGAGTTTATTATCAACTCAATCAGAGAAATCTCCATTTGAAAGTATGCTTTTTTGTGTATTAAAAAGCAATGTATTGAACATTCAGAATATGAAAATCGATATTCCTAATTGAAGATCACGCTTAATCGATAGGAAATGATCCATTCTAACAGTATTTTCTTGTTCCATGAGTTTATTATCAACTCAATCAGAGAAATCTCCATTTGAAAGTATGCTTTTTTGTGTATTAAAAAGCAATGTATTGAACATTCAGAATATGAAAATCGATATTCCTAATTAAAGATCACGCCTAATCGATAGGAAATGATCCATTCTAACAGTATTTTCTTGTTCCATGAGTTTATTATCAACTCAATCAGAGAAATCTCCATTTGAAAGTATGCTTTTTTGTGTATTAAAAAGCAATGTATTGAACATTCAGAATATGAAAATCGATATTCCTAATTGAAGATCACGCTTAATCGATAGGAAATGATCCATTCTAACAGTATTTTCTTGTTCCATGAGTTTATTATCAACTCAATCAGAGAAATCTCCATTTGAAAGTATGCTTTTTTGTGTATTAAAAAGCAATGTATTGAACATTCAGAATATGAAAATCGATATTCCTAATTAAAGATCACGCCTAATCGATAGGAAATGATCCATTCTAACAGTATTTTCTTGTTCCATGAGTTTATTATCAACTCAATCAGAGAAATCTCCATTTGAAAGTATGCTTTTTTGTGTATTAAAAAGCAATGTATTGAACATTCAGAATATGAAAATCGATATTCCTAATTGAAGATCACGCTTAATCGATAGGAAATGATCCATTCTAACAGTATTTTCTTGTTCCATGAGTTTATTATCAACTCAATCAGAGAAATCTCCATTTGAAAGTATGCTTTTTTGTGTATTAAAAAGCAATGTATTGAACATTCAGAATATGAAAATCGATATTCCTAATTGAAGATCACGCTTAATCGATAGGAAATGATCCATTCTAACAGTATTTTCTTGTTCCATGAGTTTATTATCAACTCAATCAGAGAAATCTCCATTTGAAAGTATGCTTTTTTGTGTATTAAAAAGCAATGTATTGAACATTCAGAATATGAAAATCGATATTCCTAATTAAAGATCACGCCTAATCGATAGGAAATGATCCATTCTAACAGTATTTTCTTGTTCCATGAGTTTATTATCAACTCAATCAGAGAAATCTCCATTTGAAAGTATGCTTTTTTGTGTATTAAAAAGCAATGTATTGAACATTCAGAATATGAAAATCGATATTCCTAATTAAAGATCACGCCTAATCGATAGGAAATGATCCATTCTAACAGTATTTTCTTGTTCCATGAGTTTATTATCAACTCAATCAGAGAAATCTCCATTTGAAAGTATGCTTTTTTGTGTATTAAAAAGCAATGTATTGAACATTCAGAATATGAAAATCGATATTCCTAATTGAAGATCACGCTTAATCGATAGGAAATGATCCATTCTAACAGTATTTTCTTGTTCCATGAGTTTATTATCAACTCAATCAGAGAAATCTCCATTTGAAAGTATGCTTTTTTGTGTATTAAAAAGCAATGTATTGAACATTCAGAATATGAAAATCGATATTCCTAATTGAAGATCACGCTTAATCGATAGGAAATGATCCATTCTAACAGTATTTTCTTGTTCCATGAGTTTATTATCAACTCAATCAGAGAAATCTCCATTTGAAAGTATGCTTTTTTGTGTATTAAAAAGCAATGTATTGAACATTCAGAATATGAAAATCGATATTCCTAATTGAAGATCACGCTTAATCGATAGGAAATGATCCATTCTAACAGTATTTTCTTGTTCCATGAGTTTATTATCAACTCAATCAGAGAAATCTCCATTTGAAAGTATGCTTTTTTGTGTATTAAAAAGCAATGTATTGAACATTCAGAATATGAAAATCGATATTCCTAATTGAAGATCACGCTTAATCGATAGGAAATGATCCATTCTAACAGTATTTTCTTGTTCCATGAGTTTATTATCAACTCAATCAGAGAAATCTCCATTTGAAAGTATGCTTTTTTGTGTATTAAAAAGCAATGTATTGAACATTCAGAATATGAAAATCGATATTCCTAATTAAAGATCACGCCTAATCGATAGGAAATGATCCATTCTAACAGTATTTTCTTGTTCCATGAGTTTATTATCAACTCAATCAGAGAAATCTCCATTTGAAAGTATGCTTTTTTGTGTATTAAAAAGCAATGTATTGAACATTCAGAATATGAAAATCGATATTCCTAATTGAAGATCACGCTTAATCGATAGGAAATGATCCATTCTAACAGTATTTTCTTGTTCCATGAGTTTATTATCAACTCAATCAGAGAAATCTCCATTTGAAAGTATGCTTTTTTGTGTATTAAAAAGCAATGTATTGAACATTCAGAATATGAAAATCGATATTCCTAATTAAAGATCACGCCTAATCGATAGGAAATGATCCATTCTAACAGTATTTTCTTGTTCCATGAGTTTATTATCAACTCAATCAGAGAAATCTCCATTTGAAAGTATGCTTTTTTGTGTATTAAAAAGCAATGTATTGAACATTCAGAATATGAAAATCGATATTCCTAATTGAAGATCACGCTTAATCGATAGGAAATGATCCATTCTAACAGTATTTTCTTGTTCCATGAGTTTATTATCAACTCAATCAGAGAAATCTCCATTTGAAAGTATGCTTTTTTGTGTATTAAAAAGCAATGTATTGAACATTCAGAATATGAAAATCGATATTCCTAATTAAAGATCACGCCTAATCGATAGGAAATGATCCATTCTAACAGTATTTTCTTGTTCCATGAGTTTATTATCAACTCAATCAGAGAAATCTCCATTTGAAAGTATGCTTTTTTGTGTATTAAAAAGCAATGTATTGAACATTCAGAATATGAAAATCGATATTCCTAATTGAAGATCACGCTTAATCGATAGGAAATGATCCATTCTAACAGTATTTTCTTGTTCCATGAGTTTATTATCAACTCAATCAGAGAAATCTCCATTTGAAAGTATGCTTTTTTGTGTATTAAAAAGCAATGTATTGAACATTCAGAATATGAAAATCGATATTCCTAATTAAAGATCACGCCTAATCGATAGGAAATGATCCATTCTAACAGTATTTTCTTGTTCCATGAGTTTATTATCAACTCAATCAGAGAAATCTCCATTTGAAAGTATGCTTTTTTGTGTATTAAAAAGCAATGTATTGAACATTCAGAATATGAAAATCGATATTCCTAATTGAAGATCACGCTTAATCGATAGGAAATGATCCATTCTAACAGTATTTTCTTGTTCCATGAGTTTATTATCAACTCAATCAGAGAAATCTCCATTTGAAAGTATGCTTTTTTGTGTATTAAAAAGCAATGTATTGAACATTCAGAATATGAAAATCGATATTCCTAATTAAAGATCACGCCTAATCGATAGGAAATGATCCATTCTAACAGTATTTTCTTGTTCCATGAGTTTATTATCAACTCAATCAGAGAAATCTCCATTTGAAAGTATGCTTTTTTGTGTATTAAAAAGCAATGTATTGAACATTCAGAATATGAAAATCGATATTCCTAATTGAAGATCACGCTTAATCGATAGGAAATGATCCATTCTAACAGTATTTTCTTGTTCCATGAGTTTATTATCAACTCAATCAGAGAAATCTCCATTTGAAAGTATGCTTTTTTGTGTATTAAAAAGCAATGTATTGAACATTCAGAATATGAAAATCGATATTCGTAATTAAAGATCACGCCTAATCGATAGGAAATGATCCATTCTAACAGTATTTTCTTGTTCCATGAGTTTATTATCAACTCAATCAGAGAAATCTCCATTTGAAAGTATGCTTTTTTGTGTATTAAAAAGCAATGTATTGAACATTCAGAATATGAAAATCGATATTCCTAATTGAAGATCACGCTTAATCGATAGGAAATGATCCATTCTAACAGTATTTTCTTGTTCCATGAGTTTATTATCAACTCAATCAGAGAAATCTCCATTTGAAAGTATGCTTTTTTGTGTATTAAAAAGCAATGTATTGAACATTCAGAATATGAAAATCGATATTCCTAATTAAAGATCACGCCTAATCGATAGGAAATGATCCATTCTAACAGTATTTTCTTGTTCCATGAGTTTATTATCAACTCAATCAGAGAAATCTCCATTTGAAAGTATGCTTTTTTGTGTATTAAAAAGCAATGTATTGAACATTCAGAATATGAAAATCGATATTCCTAATTGAAGATCACGCTTAATCGATAGGAAATGATCCATTCTAACAGTATTTTCTTGTTCCATGAGTTTATTATCAACTCAATCAGAGAAATCTCCATTTGAAAGTATGCTTTTTTGTGTATTAAAAAGCAATGTATTGAACATTCAGAATATGAAAATCGATATTCCTAATTAAAGATCACGCCTAATCGATAGGAAATGATCCATTCTAACAGTATTTTCTTGTTCCATGAGTTTATTATCAACTCAATCAGAGAAATCTCCATTTGAAAGTATGCTTTTTTGTGTATTAAAAAGCAATGTATTGAACATTCAGAATATGAAAATCGATATTCCTAATTGAAGATCACGCTTAATCGATAGGAAATGATCCATTCTAACAGTATTTTCTTGTTCCATGAGTTTATTATCAACTCAATCAGAGAAATCTCCATTTGAAAGTATGCTTTTTTGTGTATTAAAAAGCAATGTATTGAACATTCAGAATATGAAAATCGATATTCCTAATTAAAGATCACGCCTAATCGATAGGAAATGATCCATTCTAACAGTATTTTCTTGTTCCATGAGTTTATTATCAACTCAATCAGAGAAATCTCCATTTGAAAGTATGCTTTTTTGTGTATTAAAAAGCAATGTATTGAACATTCAGAATATGAAAATCGATATTCCTAATTGAAGATCACGCTTAATCGATAGGAAATGATCCATTCTAACAGTATTTTCTTGTTCCATGAGTTTATTATCAACTCAATCAGAGAAATCTCCATTTGAAAGTATGCTTTTTTGTGTATTAAAAAGCAATGTATTGAACATTCAGAATATGAAAATCGATATTCCTAATTGAAGATCACGCTTAATCGATAGGAAATGATCCATTCTAACAGTATTTTCTTGTTCCATGAGTTTATTATCAACTCAATCAGAGAAATCTCCATTTGAAAGTATGCTTTTTTGTGTATTAAAAAGCAATGTATTGAACATTCAGAATATGAAAATCGATATTCCTAATTAAAGATCACGCCTAATCGATAGGAAATGATCCATTCTAACAGTATTTTCTTGTTCCATGAGTTTATTATCAACTCAATCAGAGAAATCTCCATTTGAAAGTATGCTTTTTTGTGTATTAAAAAGCAATGTATTGAACATTCAGAATATGAAAATCGATATTCCTAATTGAAGATCACGCTTAATCGATAGGAAATGATCCATTCTAACAGTATTTTCTTGTTCCATGAGTTTATTATCAACTCAATCAGAGAAATCTCCATTTGAAAGTATGCTTTTTTGTGTATTAAAAAGCAATGTATTGAACATTCAGAATATGAAAATCGATATTCCTAATTAAAGATCACGCCTAATCGATAGGAAATGATCCATTCTAACAGTATTTTCTTGTTCCATGAGTTTATTATCAACTCAATCAGAGAAATCTCCATTTGAAAGTATGCTTTTTTGTGTATTAAAAAGCAATGTATTGAACATTCAGAATATGAAAAATCGATATTCCTAATTGAAGATCACGCTTAATCGATAGGAAATGATCCATTCTAACAGTATTTTCTTGTTCCATGAGTTTATTATCAACTCAATCAGAGAAATCTCCATTTGAAAGTATGCTTTTTTGTGTATTAAAAAGCAATGTATTGAACATTCAGAATATGAAAATCGATATTCCTAATTAAAGATCACGCCTAATCGATAGGAAATGATCCATTCTAACAGTATTTTCTTGTTCCATGAGTTTATTATCAACTCAATCAGAGAAATCTCCATTTGAAAGTATGCTTTTTTGTGTATTAAAAAGCAATGTATTGAACATTCAGAATATGAAAATCGATATTCCTAATTAAAGATCACGCCTAATCGATAGGAAATGATCCATTCTAACAGTATTTTCTTGTTCCATGAGTTTATTATCAACTCAATCAGAGAAATCTCCATTTGAAAGTATGCTTTTTTGTGTATTAAAAAGCAATGTATTGAACATTCAGAATATGAAAATCGATATTCCTAATTGAAGATCACGCTTAATCGATAGGAAATGATCCATTCTAACAGTATTTTCTTGTTCCATGAGTTTATTATCAACTCAATCAGAGAAATCTCCATTTGAAAGTATGCTTTTTTGTGTATTAAAAAGCAATGTATTGAACATTCAGAATATGAAAATCGATATTCCTAATTAAAGATCACGCTTAATCGATAGGAAATGATCCATTCTAACAGTATTTTCTTGTTCCATGAGTTTATTATCAACTCAATCAGAGAAATCTCCATTTGAAAGTATGCTTTTTTGTGTATTAAAAAGCAATGTATTGAACATTCAGAATATGAAAATCGATATTCCTAATTAAAGATCACGCCTAATCGATAGGAAATGATCCATTCTAACAGTATTTTCTTGTTCCATGAGTTTATTATCAACTCAATCAGAGAAATCTCCATTTGAAAGTATGCTTTTTTGTGTATTAAAAAGCAATGTATTGAACATTCAGAATATGAAAATCGATATTCCTAATTGAATATCACGCTTAATCAATAGGAAATGATCCATTCTAACAGTATTTTCTTGTTCCATGAGTTTATTATCAACTCAATCAGAGAAATCTCCATTTGAAAGTATGCTTTTTTGTGTATTAAAAAGCAATGTATTGAACATTCAGAATATGAAAATCGATATTCCTAATTAAAGATCACGCCTAATCGATAGGAAATGATCCATTCTAACAGTATTTTCTTGTTCCATGAGTTTATTATCAACTCAATCAGAGAAATCTCCATTTGAAAGTATGCTTTTTTGTGTATTAAAAAGCAATGTATTGAACATTCAGAATATGAAAATCGATATTCCTAATTGAAGATCACGCTTAATCGATAGGAAATGATCCATTCTAACAGTATTTTCTTGTTCCATGAGTTTATTATCAACTCAATCAGAGAAATCTCCATTTGAAAGTATGCTTTTTTGTGTATTAAAAAGCAATGTATTGAACATTCAGAATATGAAAATCGATATTCCTAATTAAAGATCACGCCTAATCGATAGGAAATGATCCATTCTAACAGTATTTTCTTGTTCCATGAGTTTATTATCAACTCAATCAGAGAAATCTCCATTTGAAAGTATGCTTTTTTGTGTATTAAAAAGCAATGTATTGAACATTCAGAATATGAAAATCGATATTCCTAATTGAAGATCACGCTTAATCGATAGGAAATGATCCATTCTAACAGTATTTTCTTGTTCCATGAGTTTATTATCAACTCAATCAGAGAAATCTCCATTTGAAAGTATGCTTTTTTGTGTATTAAAAAGCAATGTATTGAACATTCAGAATATGAAAATCGATATTCCTAATTAAAGATCACGCCTAATCGATAGGAAATGATCCATTCTAACAGTATTTTCTTGTTCCATGAGTTTATTATCAACTCAATCAGAGAAATCTCCATTTGAAAGTATGCTTTTTTGTGTATTAAAAAGCAATGTATTGAACATTCAGAATATGAAAATCGATATTCCTAATTAAAGATCACGCCTAATCGATAGGAAATGATCCATTCTAACAGTATTTTCTTGTTCCATGAGTTTATTATCAACTCAATCAGAGAAATCTCCATTTGAAAGTATGCTTTTTTGTGTATTAAAAAGCAATGTATTGAACATTCAGAATATGAAAATCGATATTCCTAATTGAAGATCACGCTTAATCGATAGGAAATGATCCATTCTAACAGTATTTTCTTGTTCCATGAGTTTATTATCAACTCAATCAGAGAAATCTCCATTTGAAAGTATGCTTTTTTGTGTATTAAAAAGCAATGTATTGAACATTCAGAATATGAAAATCGATATTCCTAATTAAAGATCACGCTTAATCGATAGGAAATGATCCATTCTAACAGTATTTTCTTGTTCCATGAGTTTATTATCAACTCAATCAGAGAAATCTCCATTTGAAAGTATGCTTTTTTGTGTATTAAAAAGCAATGTATTGAACATTCAGAATATGAAAATCGATATTCCTAATTAAAGATCACGCCTAATCGATAGGAAATGATCCATTCTAACAGTATTTTCTTGTTCCATGAGTTTATTATCAACTCAATCAGAGAAATCTCCATTTGAAAGTATGCTTTTTTGTGTATTAAAAAGCAATGTATTGAACATTCAGAATATGAAAATCGATATTCCTAATTGAAGATCACGCTTAATCGATAGGAAATGATCCATTCTAACAGTATTTTCTTGTTCCATGAGTTTATTATCAACTCAATCAGAGAAATCTCCATTTGAAAGTATGCTTTTTTGTGTATTAAAAAGCAATGTATTGAACATTCAGAATATGAAAATCGATATTCCTAATTAAAGATCACGCCTAATCGATAGGAAATGATCCATTCTAACAGTATTTTCTTGTTCCATGAGTTTATTATCAACTCAATCAGAGAAATCTCCATTTGAAAGTATGCTTTTTTGTGTATTAAAAAGCAATGTATTGAACATTCAGAATATGAAAATCGATATTCCTAATTGAAGATCACGCTTAATCGATAGGAAATGATCCATTCTAACAGTATTTTCTTGTTCCATGAGTTTATTATCAACTCAATCAGAGAAATCTCCATTTGAAAGTATGCTTTTTTGTGTATTAAAAAGCAATGTATTGAACATTCAGAATATGAAAATCGATATTCCTAATTAAAGATCACGCCTAATCGATAGGAAATGATCCATTCTAACAGTATTTTCTTGTTCCATGAGTTTATTATCAACTCAATCAGAGAAATCTCCATTTGAAAGTATGCTTTTTTGTGTATTAAAAAGCAATGTATTGAACATTCAGAATATGAAAATCGATATTCCTAATTGAAGATCACGCTTAATCGATAGGAAATGATCCATTCTAACAGTATTTTCTTGTTCCATGAGTTTATTATCAACTCAATCAGAGAAATCTCCATTTGAAAGTATGCTTTTTTGTGTATTAAAAAGCAATGTATTGAACATTCAGAATATGAAAATCGATATTCCTAATTAAAGATCACGCCTAATCGATAGGAAATGATCCATTCTAACAGTATTTTCTTGTTCCATGAGTTTATTATCAACTCAATCAGAGAAATCTCCATTTGAAAGTATGCTTTTTTGTGTATTAAAAAGCAATGTATTGAACATTCAGAATATGAAAATCGATATTCCTAATTGAAGATCACGCTTAATCGATAGGAAATGATCCATTCTAACAGTATTTTCTTGTTCCATGAGTTTATTATCAACTCAATCAGAGAAATCTCCATTTGAAAGTATGCTTTTTTGTGTATTAAAAAGCAATGTATTGAACATTCAGAATATGAAAATCGATATTCCTAATTGAAGATCACGCTTAATCGACAGGAAATGATCCATTCTAACAGTATTTTCTTGTTCCATGAGTTTATTATCAACTCAATCAGAGAAATCTCCATTTGAAAGTATGCTTTTTTGTGTATTAAAAAGCAATGTATTGAACATTCAGAATATGAAAATCGATATTCCTAATTGAAGATCACGCTTAATCGATAGGAAATGATCCATTCTAACAGTATTTTCTTGTTCCATGAGTTTATTATCAACTCAATCAGAGAAATCTCCATTTGAAAGTATGCTTTTTTGTGTATTAAAAAGCAATGTATTGAACATTCAGAATATGAAAATCGATATTCCTAATTAAAGATCACGCCTAATCGATAGGAAATGATCCATTCTAACAGTATTTTCTTGTTCCATGAGTTTATTATCAACTCAATCAGAGAAATCTCCATTTGAAAGTATGCTTTTTTGTGTATTAAAAAGCAATGTATTGAACATTCAGAATATGAAAATCGATATTCCTAATTGAAGATCACGCTTAATCGATAGGAAATGATCCATTCTAACAGTATTTTCTTGTTCCATGAGTTTATTATCAACTCAATCAGAGAAATCTCCATTTGAAAGTATGCTTTTTTGTGTATTAAAAAGCAATGTATTGAACATTCAGAATATGAAAATCGATATTCCTAATTAAAGATCACGCTTAATCGATAGGAAATGATCCATTCCAACAGTATTTTCTTGTTCCATGAGTTTATTATCAACTCAATCAGAGAAATCTCCATTTGAAAGTATGCTTTTTTGTGTATTAAAAAGCAATGTATTGAACATTCAGAATATGAAAATCGATATTCCTAATTAAAGATCACGCCTAATCGATAGGAAATGATCCATTCTAACAGTATTTTCTTGTTCCATGAGTTTATTATCAACTCAATCAGAGAAATCTCCATTTGAAAGTATGCTTTTTTGTGTATTAAAAAGCAATGTATTGAACATTCAGAATATGAAAATCGATATTCCTAATTGAAGATCACGCTTAATCGATAGGAAATGATCCATTCTAACAGTATTTTCTTGTTCCATGAGTTTATTATCAACTCAATCAGAGAAATCTCCATTTGAAAGTATGCTTTTTTGTGTATTAAAAAGCAATGTATTGAACATTCAGAATATGAAAATCGATATTCCTAATTAAAGATCACGCTTAATCGATAGGAAATGATCCATTCCAACAGTATTTTCTTGTTCCATGAGTTTATTATCAACTCAATCAGAGAAATCTCCATTTGAAAGTATGCTTTTTTGTGTATTAAAAAGCAATGTATTGAACATTCAGAATATGAAAATCGATATTCCTAATTAAAGATCACGCCTAATCGATAGGAAATGATCCATTCTAACAGTATTTTCTTGTTCCATGAGTTTATTATCAACTCAATCAGAGAAATCTCCATTTGAAAGTATGCTTTTTTGTGTATTAAAAAGCAATGTATTGAACATTCAGAATATGAAAATCGATATTCCTAATTGAAGATCACGCTTAATCGATAGGAAATGATCCATTCTAACAGTATTTTCTTGTTCCATGAGTTTATTATCAACTCAATCAGAGAAATCTCCATTTGAAAGTATGCTTTTTTGTGTATTAAAAAGCAATGTATTGAACATTCAGAATATGAAAATCGATATTCCTAATTGAAGATCACGCTTAATCGATAGGAAATGATCCATTCTAACAGTATTTTCTTGTTCCATGAGTTTATTATCAACTCAATCAGAGAAATCTCCATTTGAAAGTATGCTTTTTTGTGTATTAAAAAGCAATGTATTGAACATTCAGAATATGAAAATCGATATTCCTAATTAAAGATCACGCCTAATCGATAGGAAATGATCCATTCTAACAGTATTTTCTTGTTCCATGAGTTTATTATCAACTCAATCAGAGAAATCTCCATTTGAAAGTATGCTTTTTTGTGTATTAAAAAGCAATGTATTGAACATTCAGAATATGAAAATCGATATTCCTAATTGAAGATCACGCTTAATCGATAGGAAATGATCCATTCTAACAGTATTTTCTTGTTCCATGAGTTTATTATCAACTCAATCAGAGAAATCTCCATTTGAAAGTATGCTTTTTTGTGTATTAAAAAGCAATGTATTGAACATTCAGAATATGAAAATCGATATTCCTAATTAAAGATCACGCTTAATCGATAGGAAATGATCCATTCCAACAGTATTTTCTTGTTCCATGAGTTTATTATCAACTCAATCAGAGAAATCTCCATTTGAAAGTATGCTTTTTTGTGTATTAAAAAGCAATGTATTGAACATTCAGAATATGAAAATCGATATTCCTAATTAAAGATCACGCCTAATCGATAGGAAATGATCCATTCTAACAGTATTTTCTTGTTCCATGAGTTTATTATCAACTCAATCAGAGAAATCTCCATTTGAAAGTATGCTTTTTTGTGTATTAAAAAGCAATGTATTGAACATTCAGAATATGAAAATCGATATTCCTAATTGAAGATCACGCTTAATCGATAGGAAATGATCCATTCTAACAGTATTTTCTTGTTCCATGAGTTTATTATCAACTCAATCAGAGAAATCTCCATTTGAAAGTATGCTTTTTTGTGTATTAAAAAGCAATGTATTGAACATTCAGAATATGAAAATCGATATTCCTAATTAAAGATCACGCCTAATCGATAGGAAATGATCCATTCTAACAGTATTTTCTTGTTCCATGAGTTTATTATCAACTCAATCAGAGAAATCTCCATTTGAAAGTATGCTTTTTTGTGTATTAAAAAGCAATGTATTGAACATTCAGAATATGAAAATCGATATTCCTAATTAAAGATCACGCCTAATCGATAGGAAATGATCCATTCTAACAGTATTTTCTTGTTCCATGAGTTTATTATCAACTCAATCAGAGAAATCTCCATTTGAAAGTATGCTTTTTTGTGTATTAAAAAGCAATGTATTGAACATTCAGAATATGAAAATCGATATTCCTAATTGAAGATCACGCTTAATCGATAGGAAATGATCCATTCTAACAGTATTTTCTTGTTCCATGAGTTTATTATCAACTCAATCAGAGAAATCTCCATTTGAAAGTATGCTTTTTTGTGTATTAAAAAGCAATGTATTGAACATTCAGAATATGAAAATCGATATTCCTAATTAAAGATCACGCCTAATCGATAGGAAATGATCCATTCTAACAGTATTTTCTTGTTCCATGAGTTTATTATCAACTCAATCAGAGAAATCTCCATTTGAAAGTATGCTTTTTTGTGTATTAAAAAGCAATGTATTGAACATTCAGAATATGAAAATCGATATTCCTAATTAAAGATCACGCCTAATCGATAGGAAATGATCCATTCTAACAGTATTTTCTTGTTCCATGAGTTTATTATCAACTCAATCAGAGAAATCTCCATTTGAAAGTATGCTTTTTTGTGTATTAAAAAGCAATGTATTGAACATTCAGAATATGAAAATCGATATTCCTAATTGAAGATCACGCTTAATCGACAGGAAATGATCCATTCTAACAGTATTTTCTTGTTCCATGAGTTTATTATCAACTCAATCAGAGAAATCTCCATTTGAAAGTATGCTTTTTTGTGTATTAAAAAGCAATGTATTGAACATTCAGAATATGAAAATCGATATTCCTAATTGAAGATCACGCTTAATCGATAGGAAATGATCCATTCTAACAGTATTTTCTTGTTCCATGAGTTTATTATCAACTCAATCAGAGAAATCTCCATTTGAAAGTATGCTTTTTTGTGTATTAAAAAGCAATGTATTGAACATTCAGAATATGAAAATCGATATTCCTAATTAAAGATCACGCCTAATCGATAGGAAATGATCCATTCTAACAGTATTTTCTTGTTCCATGAGTTTATTATCAACTCAATCAGAGAAATCTCCATTTGAAAGTATGCTTTTTTGTGTATTAAAAAGCAATGTATTGAACATTCAGAATATGAAAATCGATATTCCTAATTGAAGATCACGCTTAATCGATAGGAAATGATCCATTCTAACAGTATTTTCTTGTTCCATGAGTTTATTATCAACTCAATCAGAGAAATCTCCATTTGAAAGTATGCTTTTTTGTGTATTAAAAAGCAATGTATTGAACATTCAGAATATGAAAATCGATATTCCTAATTAAAGATCACGCTTAATCGATAGGAAATGATCCATTCTAACAGTATTTTCTTGTTCCATGAGTTTATTATCAACTCAATCAGAGAAATCTCCATTTGAAAGTATGCTTTTTTGTGTATTAAAAAGCAATGTATTGAACATTCAGAATATGAAAATCGATATTCCTAATTAAAGATCACGCCTAATCGATAGGAAATGATCCATTCTAACAGTATTTTCTTGTTCCATGAGTTTATTATCAACTCAATCAGAGAAATCTCCATTTGAAAGTATGCTTTTTTGTGTATTAAAAAGCAATGTATTGAACATTCAGAATATGAAAATCGATATTCCTAATTGAAGATCACGCTTAATCGATAGGAAATGATCCATTCTAACAGTATTTTCTTGTTCCATGAGTTTATTATCAACTCAATCAGAGAAATCTCCATTTGAAAGTATGCTTTTTTGTGTATTAAAAAGCAATGTATTGAACATTCAGAATATGAAAATCGATATTCCTAATTAAAGATCACGCTTAATCGATAGGAAATGATCCATTCTAACAGTATTTTCTTGTTCCATGAGTTTATTATCAACTCAATCAGAGAAATCTCCATTTGAAAGTATGCTTTTTTGTGTATTAAAAAGCAATGTATTGAACATTCAGAATATGAAAATCGATATTCCTAATTAAAGATCACGCCTAATCGATAGGAAATGATCCATTCTAACAGTATTTTCTTGTTCCATGAGTTTATTATCAACTCAATCAGAGAAATCTCCATTTGAAAGTATGCTTTTTTGTGTATTAAAAAGCAATGTATTGAACATTCAGAATATGAAAATCGATATTCCTAATTGAAGATCACGCTTAATCGATAGGAAATGATCCATTCTAACAGTATTTTCTTGTTCCATGAGTTTATTATCAACTCAATCAGAGAAATCTCCATTTGAAAGTATGCTTTTTTGTGTATTAAAAAGCAATGTATTGAACATTCAGAATATGAAAATCGATATTCCTAATTAAAGATCACGCCTAATCGATAGGAAATGATCCATTCTAACAGTATTTTCTTGTTCCATGAGTTTATTATCAACTCAATCAGAGAAATCTCCATTTGAAAGTATGCTTTTTTGTGTATTAAAAAGCAATGTATTGAACATTCAGAATATGAAAATCGATATTCCTAATTGAAGATCACGCTTAATCGATAGGAAATGATCCATTCTAACAGTATTTTCTTGTTCCATGAGTTTATTATCAACTCAATCAGAGAAATCTCCATTTGAAAGTATGCTTTTTTGTGTATTAAAAAGCAATGTATTGAACATTCAGAATATGAAAATCGATATTCCTAATTAAAGATCACGCCTAATCGATAGGAAATGATCCATTCTAACAGTATTTTCTTGTTCCATGAGTTTATTATCAACTCAATCAGAGAAATCTCCATTTGAAAGTATGCTTTTTTGTGTATTAAAAAGCAATGTATTGAACATTCAGAATATGAAAATCGATATTCCTAATTGAAGATCACGCTTAATCGATAGGAAATGATCCATTCTAACAGTATTTTCTTGTTCCATGAGTTTATTATCAACTCAATCAGAGAAATCTCCATTTGAAAGTATGCTTTTTTGTGTATTAAAAAGCAATGTATTGAACATTCAGAATATGAAAATCGATATTCCTAATTGAAGATCACGCTTAATCGATAGGAAATGATCCATTCTAACAGTATTTTCTTGTTCCATGAGTTTATTATCAACTCAATCAGAGAAATCTCCATTTGAAAGTATGCTTTTTTGTGTATTAAAAAGCAATGTATTGAACATTCAGAATATGAAAATCGATATTCCTAATTGAAGATCACGCTTAATCGATAGGAAATGATCCATTCTAACAGTATTTTCTTGTTCCATGAGTTTATTATCAACTCAATCAGAGAAATCTCCATTTGAAAGTATGCTTTTTTGTGTATTAAAAAGCAATGTATTGAACATTCAGAATATGAAAATCGATATTCCTAATTAAAGATCACGCCTAATCGATAGGAAATGATCCATTCTAACAGTATTTTCTTGTTCCATGAGTTTATTATCAACTCAATCAGAGAAATCTCCATTTGAAAGTATGCTTTTTTGTGTATTAAAAAGCAATGTATTGAACATTCAGAATATGAAAATCGATATTCCTAATTAAAGATCACGCCTAATCGATAGGAAATGATCCATTCTAACAGTATTTTCTTGTTCCATGAGTTTATTATCAACTCAATCAGAGAAATCTCCATTTGAAAGTATGCTTTTTTGTGTATTAAAAAGCAATGTATTGAACATTCAGAATATGAAAATCGATATTCCTAATTGAAGATCACGCTTAATCGATAGGAAATGATCCATTCTAACAGTATTTTCTTGTTCCATGAGTTTATTATCAACTCAATCAGAGAAATCTCCATTTGAAAGTATGCTTTTTTGTGTATTAAAAAGCAATGTATTGAACATTCAGAATATGAAAATCGATATTCCTAATTAAAGATCACGCCTAATCGATAGGAAATGATCCATTCTAACAGTATTTTCTTGTTCCATGAGTTTATTATCAACTCAATCAGAGAAATCTCCATTTGAAAGTATGCTTTTTTGTGTATTAAAAAGCAATGTATTGAACATTCAGAATATGAAAATCGATATTCCTAATTAAAGATCACGCCTAATCGATAGGAAATGATCCATTCTAACAGTATTTTCTTGTTCCATGAGTTTATTATCAACTCAATCAGAGAAATCTCCATTTGAAAGTATGCTTTTTTGTGTATTAAAAAGCAATGTATTGAACATTCAGAATATGAAAATCGATATTCCTAATTAAAGATCACGCTTAATCGATAGGAAATGATCCATTCTAACAGTATTTTCTTGTTCCATGAGTTTATTATCAACTCAATCAGAGAAATCTCCATTTGAAAGTATGCTTTTTTGTGTATTAAAAAGCAATGTATTGAACATTCAGAATATGAAAATCGATATTCCTAATTAAAGATCACGCCTAATCGATAGGAAATGATCCATTCTAACAGTATTTTCTTGTTCCATGAGTTATTATCAACTCAATCAGAGAAATCTCCATTTGAAAGTATGCTTTTTTGTGTATTAAAAAGCAATGTATTGAACATTCAGAATATGAAAATCGATATTCCTAATTAAAGATCACGCCTAATCGATAGGAAATGATCCATTCTAACAGTATTTTCTTGTTCCATGAGTTTATTATCAACTCAATCAGAGAAATCTCCATTTGAAAGTATGCTTTTTTGTGTATTAAAAAGCAATGTATTGAACATTCAGAATATGAAAATCGATATTCCTAATTAAAGATCACGCTTAATCGATAGGAAATGATCCATTCTAACAGTATTTTCTTGTTCCATGAGTTTATTATCAACTCAATCAGAGAAATCTCCATTTGAAAGTATGCTTTTTTGTGTATTAAAAAGCAATGTATTGAACATTCAGAATATGAAAATCGATATTCCTAATTAAAGATCACGCCTAATCGATAGGAAATGATCCATTCTAACAGTATTTTCTTGTTCCATGAGTTTATTATCAACTCAATCAGAGAAATCTCCATTTGAAAGTATGCTTTTTTGTGTATTAAAAAGCAATGTATTGAACATTCAGAATATGAAAATCGATATTCCTAATTAAAGATCACGCCTAATCGATAGGAAATGATCCATTCTAACAGTATTTTCTTGTTCCATGAGTTTATTATCAACTCAATCAGAGAAATCTCCATTTGAAAGTATGCTTTTTTGTGTATTAAAAAGCAATGTATTGAACATTCAGAATATGAAAATCGATATTCCTAATTAAAGATCACGCCTAATCGATAGGAAATGATCCATTCTAACAGTATTTTCTTGTTCCATGAGTTTATTATCAACTCAATCAGAGAAATCTCCATTTGAAAGTATGCTTTTTTGTGTATTAAAAAGCAATGTATTGAACATTCAGAATATGAAAATCGATATTCCTAATTAAAGATCACGCCTAATCGATAGGAAATGATCCATTCTAACAGTATTTTCTTGTTCCATGAGTTTATTATCAACTCAATCAGAGAAATCTCCATTTGAAAGTATGCTTTTTTGTGTATTAAAAAGCAATGTATTGAACATTCAGAATATGAAAATCGATATTCCTAATTAAAGATCACGCCTAATCGATAGGAAATGATCCATTCTAACAGTATTTTCTTGTTCCATGAGTTTATTATCAACTCAATCAGAGAAATCTCCATTTGAAAGTATGCTTTTTTGTGTATTAAAAAGCAATGTATTGAACATTCAGAATATGAAAATCGATATTCCTAATTAAAGATCACGCCTAATCGATAGGAAATGATCCATTCTAACAGTATTTTCTTGTTCCATGAGTTTATTATCAACTCAATCAGAGAAATCTCCATTTGAAAGTATGCTTTTTTGTGTATTAAAAAGCAATGTATTGAACATTCAGAATATGAAAATCGATATTCCTAATTAAAGATCACGCCTAATCGATAGGAAATGATCCATTCTAACAGTATTTTCTTGTTCCATGAGTTTATTATCAACTCAATCAGAGAAATCTCCATTTGAAAGTATGCTTTTTTGTGTATTAAAAAGCAATGTATTGAACATTCAGAATATGAAAATCGATATTCCTAATTAAAGATCACGCCTAATCGATAGGAAATGATCCATTCTAACAGTATTTTCTTGTTCCATGAGTTTATTATCAACTCAATCAGAGAAATCTCCATTTGAAAGTATGCTTTTTTGTGTATTAAAAAGCAATGTATTGAACATTCAGAATATGAAAATCGATATTCCTAATTAAAGATCACGCTTAATCGATAGGAAATGATCCATTCTAACAGTATTTTCTTGTTCCATGAGTTTATTATCAACTCAATCAGAGAAATCTCCATTTGAAAGTATGCTTTTTTGTGTATTAAAAAGCAATGTATTGAACATTCAGAATATGAAAATCGATATTCCTAATTAAAGATCACGCCTAATCGATAGGAAATGATCCATTCTAACAGTATTTTCTTGTTCCATGAGTTTATTATCAACTCAATCAGAGAAATCTCCATTTGAAAGTATGCTTTTTTGTGTATTAAAAAGCAATGTATTGAACATTCAGAATATGAAAATCGATATTCCTAATTAAAGATCACGCTTAATCGATAGGAAATGATCCATTCTAACAGTATTTTCTTGTTCCATGAGTTTATTATCAACTCAATCAGAGAAATCTCCATTTGAAAGTATGCTTTTTTGTGTATTAAAAAGCAATGTATTGAACATTCAGAATATGAAAATCGATATTCCTAATTAAAGATCACGCCTAATCGATAGGAAATGATCCATTCTAACAGTATTTTCTTGTTCCATGAGTTTATTATCAACTCAATCAGAGAAATCTCCATTTGAAAGTATGCTTTTTTGTGTATTAAAAAGCAATGTATTGAACATTCAGAATATGAAAATCGATATTCCTAATTAAAGATCACGCCTAATCGATAGGAAATGATCCATTCTAACAGTATTTTCTTGTTCCATGAGTTTATTATCAACTCAATCAGAGAAATCTCCATTTGAAAGTATGCTTTTTTGTGTATTAAAAAGCAATGTATTGAACATTCAGAATATGAAAATCGATATTCCTAATTGAAGATCACGCTTAATCGATAGGAAATGATCCATTCTAACAGTATTTTCTTGTTCCATGAGTTTATTATCAACTCAATCAGAGAAATCTCCATTTGAAAGTATGCTTTTTTGTGTATTAAAAAGCAATGTATTGAACATTCAGAATATGAAAATCGATATTCCTAATTAAAGATCATGCTTAATCGATAGGAAATGATCCATTCTAACAGTATTTTCTTGTTCCATCAGTTTATTATCAACTCAATCAGAGAAATCTCCATTTGAAAGTATGCTTTTTTGTGTATTAAAAAGCAATGTATTGAACATTCAGAATATGAAAATCGATATTCCTAATTAAAGATCACGCTTAATCGATAGGAAATGATCCATTCTAACAGTATTTTCTTGTTCCATGAGTTTATTATCAACTCAATCAGAGAAATCTCCATTTGAAAGTATGCTTTTTTGTGTATTAAAAAGCAATGTATTGAACATTCAGAATATGAAAATCGATATTCCTAATTGAAGATCACGCTTAATCGATAGGAAATGATCCATTCTAACAGTATTTTCTTGTTCCATGAGTTTATTATCAACTCAATCAGAGAAATCTCCATTTGAAAGTATGCTTTTTTGTGTATTAAAAAGCAATGTATTGAACATTCAGAATATGAAAATCGATATTCCTAATTAAAGATCACGCTTAATCGATAGGAAATGATCCATTCTAACAGTATTTTCTTGTTCCATGAGTTTATTATCAACTCAATCAGAGAAATCTCCATTTGAAAGTATGCTTTTTTGTGTATTAAAAAGCAATGTATTGAACATTCAGAATATGAAAATCGATATTCCTAATTAAAGATCACGCTTAATCGATAGGAAATGATCCATTCTAACAGTATTTTCTTGTTCCATGAGTTTATTATCAACTCAATCAGAGAAATCTCCATTTGAAAGTATGCTTTTTTGTGTATTAAAAAGCAATGTATTGAACATTCAGAATATGAAAATCGATATTCCTAATTAAAGATCACGCTTAATCGATAGGAAATGATCCATTCTAACAGTATTTTCTTGTTCCATGAGTTTATTATCAACTCAATCAGAGAAATCTCCATTTGAAAGTATGCTTTTTTGTGTATTAAAAAGCAATGTATTGAACATTCAGAATATGAAAATCGATATTCCTAATTGAAGATCACGCTTAATCGATAGGAAATGATCCATTCTAACAGTATTTTCTTGTTCCATGAGTTTATTATCAACTCAATCAGAGAAATCTCCATTTGAAAGTATGCTTTTTTGTGTATTAAAAAGCAATGTATTGAACATTCAGAATATGAAAATCGATATTCCTAATTAAAGATCACGCCTAATCGATAGGAAATGATCCATTCTAACAGTATTTTCTTGTTCCATGAGTTTATTATCAACTCAATCAGAGAAATCTCCATTTGAAAGTATGCTTTTTTGTGTATTAAAAAGCAATGTATTGAACATTCAGAATATGAAAATCGATATTCCTAATTAAAGATCACGCTTAATCGATAGGAAATGATCCATTCTAACAGTATTTTCTTGTTCCATGAGTTTATTATCAACTCAATCAGAGAAATCTCCATTTGAAAGTATGCTTTTTTGTGTATTAAAAAGCAATGTATTGAACATTCAGAATATGAAAATCGATATTCCTAATTGAAGATCACGCTTAATCGATAGGAAATGATCCATTCTAACAGTATTTTCTTGTTCCATGAGTTTATTATCAACTCAATCAGAGAAATCTCCATTTGAAAGTATGCTTTTTTGTGTATTAAAAAGCAATGTATTGAACATTCAGAATATGAAAATCGATATTCCTAATTAAAGATCACGCTTAATCGATAGGAAATGATCCATTCTAACAGTATTTTCTTGTTCCATGAGTTTATTATCAACTCAATCAGAGAAATCTCCATTTGAAAGTATGCTTTTTTGTGTATTAAAAAGCAATGTATTGAACATTCAGAATATGAAAATCGATATTCCTAATTAAAGATCACGCTTAATCGATAGGAAATGATCCATTCTAACAGTATTTTCTTGTTCCATGAGTTTATTATCAACTCAATCAGAGAAATCTCCATTTGAAAGTATGCTTTTTTGTGTATTAAAAAGCAATGTATTGAACATTCAGAATATGAAAATCGATATTCCTAATTAAAGATCACGCTTAATCGATAGGAAATGATCCATTCTAACAGTATTTTCTTGTTCCATGAGTTTATTATCAACTCAATCAGAGAAATCTCCATTTGAAAGTATGCTTTTTTGTGTATTAAAAAGCAATGTATTGAACATTCAGAATATGAAAATCGATATTCCTAATTGAAGATCACGCTTAATCGATAGGAAATGATCCATTCTAACAGTATTTTCTTGTTCCATGAGTTTATTATCAACTCAATCAGAGAAATCTCCATTTGAAAGTATGCTTTTTTGTGTATTAAAAAGCAATGTATTGAACATTCAGAATATGAAAATCGATATTCCTAATTAAAGATCACGCCTAATCGATAGGAAATGATCCATTCTAACAGTATTTTCTTGTTCCATGAGTTTATTATCAACTCAATCAGAGAAATCTCCATTTGAAAGTATGCTTTTTTGTGTATTAAAAAGCAATGTATTGAACATTCAGAATATGAAAATCGATATTCCTAATTAAAGATCACGCTTAATCGATAGGAAATGATCCATTCTAACAGTATTTTCTTGTTCCATGAGTTTATTATCAACTCAATCAGAGAAATCTCCATTTGAAAGTATGCTTTTTTGTGTATTAAAAAGCAATGTATTGAACATTCAGAATATGAAAATCGATATTCCTAATTAAAGATCACGCTTAATCGATAGGAAATGATCCATTCTAACAGTATTTTCTTGTTCCATGAGTTTATTATCAACTCAATCAGAGAAATCTCCATTTGAAAGTATGCTTTTTTGTGTATTAAAAAGCAATGTATTGAACATTCAGAATATGAAAATCGATATTCCTAATTAAAGATCACGCTTAATCGATAGGAAATGATCCATTCTAACAGTATTTTCTTGTTCCATGAGTTTATTATCAACTCAATCAGAGAAATCTCCATTTGAAAGTATGCTTTTTTGTGTATTAAAAAGCAATGTATTGAACATTCAGAATATGAAAATCGATATTCCTAATTGAAGATCACGCTTAATCGATAGGAAATGATCCATTCTAACAGTATTTTCTTGTTCCATGAGTTTATTATCAACTCAATCAGAGAAATCTCCATTTGAAAGTATGCTTTTTTGTGTATTAAAAAGCAATGTATTGAACATTCAGAATATGAAAATCGATATTCCTAATTAAAGATCACGCTTAATCGATAGGAAATGATCCATTCTAACAGTATTTTCTTGTTCCATGAGTTTATTATCAACTCAATCAGAGAAATCTCCATTTGAAAGTATGCTTTTTTGTGTATTAAAAAGCAATGTATTGAACATTCAGAATATGAAAATCGATATTCCTAATTAAAGATCACGCTTAATCGATAGGAAATGATCCATTCTAACAGTATTTTCTTGTTCCATGAGTTTATTATCAACTCAATCAGAGAAATCTCCATTTGAAAGTATGCTTTTTTGTATATTAAAAAGCAATGTATTGAACATTCAGAATATGAAAATCGATATTCCTAATTAAAGATCACGCCTAATCGATAGGAAATGATCCATTCTAACAGTATTTTCTTGTTCCATGAGTTTATTATCAACTCAATCAGAGAAATCTCCATTTGAAAGTATGCTTTTTTGTGTATTAAAAAGCAATGTATTGAACATTCAGAATATGAAAATCGATATTCCTAATTAAAGATCACGCCTAATCGATAGGAAATGATCCATTCTAACAGTATTTTCTTGTTCCATGAGTTTATTATCAACTCAATCAGAGAAATCTCCATTTGAAAGTATGCTTTTTTGTGTATTAAAAAGCAATGTATTGAACATTCAGAATATGAAAATCGATATTCCTAATTGAAGATCACGCTTAATCGATAGGAAATGATCCATTCTAACAGTATTTTCTTGTTCCATGAGTTTATTATCAACTCAATCAGAGAAATCTCCATTTGAAAGTATGCTTTTTTGTGTATTAAAAAGCAATGTATTGAACATTCAGAATATGAAAATCGATATTCCTAATTAAAGATCACGCTTAATCGATAGGAAATGATCCATTCTAACAGTATTTTCTTGTTCCATGAGTTTATTATCAACTCAATCAGAGAAATCTCCATTTGAAAGTATGCTTTTTTGTGTATTAAAAAGCAATGTATTGAACATTCAGAATATGAAAATCGATATTCCTAATTAAAGATCACGCTTAATCGATAGGAAATGATCCATTCTAACAGTATTTTCTTGTTCCATGAGTTTATTATCAACTCAATCAGAGAAATCTCCATTTGAAAGTATGCTTTTTTGTGTATTAAAAAGCAATGTATTGAACATTCAGAATATGAAAATCGATATTCCTAATTGAAGATCACGCTTAATCGATAGGAAATGATCCATTCTAACAGTATTTTCTTGTTCCATGAGTTTATTATCAACTCAATCAGAGAAATCTCCATTTGAAAGTATGCTTTTTTGTGTATTAAAAAGCAATGTATTGAACATTCAGAATATGAAAATCGATATTCCTAATTAAAGATCACGCTTAATCGATAGGAAATGATCCATTCTAACAGTATTTTCTTGTTCCATGAGTTTATTATCAACTCAATCAGAGAAATCTCCATTTGAAAGTATGCTTTTTTGTGTATTAAAAAGCAATGTATTGAACATTCAGAATATGAAAATCGATATTCCTAATTAAAGATCACGCTTAATCGATAGGAAATGATCCATTCTAACAGTATTTTCTTGTTCCATGAGTTTATTATCAACTCAATCAGAGAAATCTCCATTTGAAAGTATGCTTTTTTGTGTATTAAAAAGCAATGTATTGAACATTCAGAATATGAAAATCGATATTCCTAATTAAAGATCACGCTTAATCGATAGGAAATGATCCATTCTAACAGTATTTTCTTGTTCCATGAGTTTATTATCAACTCAATCAGAGAAATCTCCATTTGAAAGTATGCTTTTTTGTGTATTAAAAAGCAATGTATTGAACATTCAGAATATGAAAATCGATATTCCTAAGTAAAGATCACGCTTAATCGATAGGAAATGATCCATTCTAACAGTATTTTCTTGTTCCATGAGTTTATTATCAACTCAATCAGAGAAATCTCCATTTGAAAGTATGCTTTTTTGTGTATTAAATAGCAATGTATTGAACATTCAGAATATGAAAATCGATATTCCTAATTAAAGATCACGCTTAATCGATAGGAAATGATCCATTCTAACAGTATTTTCTTGTTCCATGAGTTTATTATCAACTCAATCAGAGAAATCTCCATTTGAAAGTATGCTTTTTTGTGTATTAAAAAGCAATGTATTGAACATTCAGAATATGAAAATCGATATTCCTAATTGAAGATCACGCTTAATCGATAGGAAATGATCCATTCTAACAGTATTTTCTTGTTCCATGAGTTTATTATCAACTCAATCAGAGAAATCTCCATTTGAAAGTATGCTTTTTTGTGTATTAAAAAGCAATGTATTGAACATTCAGAATATGAAAATCGATATTCCTAATTAAAGATCACGCCTAATCGATAGGAAATGATCCATTCTAACAGTATTTTCTTGTTCCATGAGTTTATTATCAACTCAATCAGAGAAATCTCCATTTGAAAGTATGCTTTTTTGTGTATTAAAAAGCAATGTATTGAACATTCAGAATATGAAAATCGATATTCCTAATTGAAGATCACGCTTAATCGATAGGAAATGATCCATTCTAACAGTATTTTCTTGTTCCATGAGTTTATTATCAACTCAATCAGAGAAATCTCCATTTGAAAGTATGCTTTTTTGTGTATTAAAAAGCAATGTATTGAACATTCAGAATATGAAAATCGATATTCCTAATTAAAGATCACGCCTAATCGATAGGAAATGATCCATTCTAACAGTATTTTCTTGTTCCATGAGTTTATTATCAACTCAATCAGAGAAATCTCCATTTGAAAGTATGCTTTTTTGTGTATTAAAAAGCAATGTATTGAACATTCAGAATATGAAAATCGATATTCCTAATTGAAGATCACGCTTAATCGATAGGAAATGATCCATTCTAACAGTATTTTCTTGTTCCATGAGTTTATTATCAACTCAATCAGAGAAATCTCCATTTGAAAGTATGCTTTTTTGTGTATTAAAAAGCAATGTATTGAACATTCAGAATATGAAAATCGATATTCCTAATTAAAGATCACGCCTAATCGATAGGAAATGATCCATTCTAACAGTATTTTCTTGTTCCATGAGTTTATTATCAACTCAATCAGAGAAATCTCCATTTGAAAGTATGCTTTTTTGTGTATTAAAAAGCAATGTATTGAACATTCAGAATATGAAAATCGATATTCCTAATTGAAGATCACGCTTAATCGATAGGAAATGATCCATTCTAACAGTATTTTCTTGTTCCATGAGTTTATTATCAACTCAATCAGAGAAATCTCCATTTGAAAGTATGCTTTTTTGTGTATTAAAAAGCAATGTATTGAACATTCAGAATATGAAAATCGATATTCCTAATTAAAGATCACGCCTAATCGATAGGAAATGATCCATTCTAACAGTATTTTCTTGTTCCATGAGTTTATTATCAACTCAATCAGAGAAATCTCCATTTGAAAGTATGCTTTTTTGTGTATTAAAAAGCAATGTATTGAACATTCAGAATATGAAAATCGATATTCCTAATTAAAGATCACGCCTAATCGATAGGAAATGATCCATTCTAACAGTATTTTCTTGTTCCATGAGTTTATTATCAACTCAATCAGAGAAATCTCCATTTGAAAGTATGCTTTTTTGTGTATTAAAAAGCAATGTATTGAACATTCAGAATATGAAAATCGATATTCCTAATTGAAGATCACGCTTAATCGATAGGAAATGATCCATTCTAACAGTATTTTCTTGTTCCATGAGTTTATTATCAACTCAATCAGAGAAATCTCCATTTGAAAGTATGCTTTTTTGTGTATTAAAAAGCAATGTATTGAACATTCAGAATATGAAAATCGATATTCCTAATTAAAGATCACGCTTAATCGATAGGAAATGATCCATTCTAACAGTATTTTCTTGTTCCATGAGTTTATTATCAACTCAATCAGAGAAATCTCCATTTGAAAGTATGCTTTTTTGTGTATTAAAAAGCAATGTATTGAACATTCAGAATATGAAAATCGATATTCCTAATTAAAGATCACGCTTAATCGATAGGAAATGATCCATTCTAACAGTATTTTCTTGTTCCATGAGTTTATTATCAACTCAATCAGAGAAATCTCCATTTGAAAGTATGCTTTTTTGTGTATTAAAAAGCAATGTATTGAACATTCAGAATATGAAAATCGATATTCCTAATTGAAGATCACGCTTAATCGATAGGAAATGATCCATTCTAACAGTATTTTCTTGTTCCATGAGTTTATTATCAACTCAATCAGAGAAATCTCCATTTGAAAGTATGCTTTTTTGTGTATTAAAAAGCAATGTATTGAACATTCAGAATATGAAAATCGATATTCCTAATTAAAGATCACGCTTAATCGATAGGAAATGATCCATTCTAACAGTATTTTCTTGTTCCATGAGTTTATTATCAACTCAATCAGAGAAATCTCCATTTGAAAGTATGCTTTTTTGTGTATTAAAAAGCAATGTATTGAACATTCAGAATATGAAAATCGATATTCCTAATTAAAGATCACGCTTAATCGATAGGAAATGATCCATTCTAACAGTATTTTCTTGTTCCATGAGTTTATTATCAACTCAATCAGAGAAATCTCCATTTGAAAGTATGCTTTTTTGTGTATTAAAAAGCAATGTATTGAACATTCAGAATATGAAAATCGATATTCCTAATTAAAGATCACGCCTAATCGATAGGAAATGATCCATTCTAACAGTATTTTCTTGTTCCATGAGTTTATTATCAACTCAATCAGAGAAATCTCCATTTGAAAGTATGCTTTTTTGTGTATTAAAAAGCAATGTATTGAACATTCAGAATATGAAAATCGATATTCCTAATTAAAGATCACGCCTAATCGATAGGAAATGATCCATTCTAACAGTATTTTCTTGTTCCATGAGTTTATTATCAACTCAATCAGAGAAATCTCCATTTGAAAGTATGCTTTTTTGTGTATTAAAAAGCAATGTATTGAACATTCAGAATATGAAAATCGATATTCCTAATTGAAGATCACGCTTAATCGATAGGAAATGATCCATTCTAACAGTATTTTCTTGTTCCATGAGTTTATTATCAACTCAATCAGAGAAATCTCCATTTGAAAGTATGCTTTTTTGTGTATTAAAAAGCAATGTATTGAACATTCAGAATATGAAAATCGATATTCCTAATTAAAGATCACGCCTAATCGATAGGAAATGATCCATTCTAACAGTATTTTCTTGTTCCATGAGTTTATTATCAACTCAATCAGAGAAATCTCCATTTGAAAGTATGCTTTTTTGTGTATTAAAAAGCAATGTATTGAACATTCAGAATATGAAAATCGATATTCCTAATTAAAGATCACGCTTAATCGATAGGAAATGATCCATTCTAACAGTATTTTCTTGTTCCATGAGTTTATTATCAACTCAATCAGAGAAATCTCCATTTGAAAGTATGCTTTTTTGTGTATTAAAAAGCAATGTATTGAACATTCAGAATATGAAAATCGATATTCCTAATTAAAGATCACGCTTAATCGATAGGAAATGATCCATTCTAACAGTATTTTCTTGTTCCATGAGTTTATTATCAACTCAATCAGAGAAATCTCCATTTGAAAGTATGCTTTTTTGTGTATTAAAAAGCAATGTATTGAACATTCAGAATATGAAAATCGATATTCCTAATTGAAGATCACGCTTAATCGATAGGAAATGATCCATTCTAACAGTATTTTCTTGTTCCATGAGTTTATTATCAACTCAATCAGAGAAATCTCCATTTGAAAGTATGCTTTTTTGTGTATTAAAAAGCAATGTATTGAACATTCAGAATATGAAAATCGATATTCCTAATTAAAGATCACGCTTAATCGATAGGAAATGATCCATTCTAACAGTATTTTCTTGTTCCATGAGTTTATTATCAACTCAATCAGAGAAATCTCCATTTGAAAGTATGCTTTTTTGTGTATTAAAAAGCAATGTATTGAACATTCAGAATATGAAAATCGATATTCCTAATTAAAGATCACGCTTAATCGATAGGAAATGATCCATTCTAACAGTA
Source organism: Dromius quadrimaculatus (assembly GCA_963989225.1). Lineage (NCBI taxonomy): Eukaryota > Metazoa > Arthropoda > Insecta > Coleoptera > Carabidae > Dromius > Dromius quadrimaculatus. The sequence goes on along the minus strand of OZ022327.1, from coordinate 66,360,634 downwards.
TTTTCTTGTTCCATGAGTTTATTATCAACTCAATCAGAGAAATCTCCATTTGAAAGTATGCTTTTTTGTGTATTAAAAAGCAATGTATTGAACATTCAGAATATGAAAATCGATATTCCTAATTAAAGATCACGCCTAATCGATAGGAAATGATCCATTCTAACAGTATTTTCTTGTTCCATGAGTTTATTATCAACTCAATCAGAGAAATCTCCATTTGAAAGTATGCTTTTTTGTGTATTAAAAAGCAATGTATTGAACATTCAGAATATGAAAATCGATATTCCTAATTAAAGATCACGCCTAATCGATAGGAAATGATCCATTCTAACAGTATTTTCTTGTTCCATGAGTTTATTATCAACTCAATCAGAGAAATCTCCATTTGAAAGTATGCTTTTTTGTGTATTAAAAAGCAATGTATTGAACATTCAGAATATGAAAATCGATATTCCTAATTGAAGATCACGCTTAATCGATAGGAAATGATCCATTCTAACAGTATTTTCTTGTTCCATGAGTTTATTATCAACTCAATCAGAGAAATCTCCATTTGAAAGTATGCTTTTTTGTGTATTAAAAAGCAATGTATTGAACATTCAGAATATGAAAATCGATATTCCTAATTAAAGATCACGCTTAATCGATAGGAAATGATCCATTCTAACAGTATTTTCTTGTTCCATGAGTTTATTATCAACTCAATCAGAGAAATCTCCATTTGAAAGTATGCTTTTTTGTGTATTAAAAAGCAATGTATTGAACATTCAGAATATGAAAATCGATATTCCTAATTAAAGATCACGCTTAATCGATAGGAAATGATCCATTCTAACAGTATTTTCTTGTTCCATGAGTTTATTATCAACTCAATCAGAGAAATCTCCATTTGAAAGTATGCTTTTTTGTGTATTAAAAAGCAATGTATTGAACATTCAGAATATGAAAATCGATATTCCTAATTGAAGATCACGCTTAATCGATAGGAAATGATCCATTCTAACAGTATTTTCTTGTTCCATGAGTTTATTATCAACTCAATCAGAGAAATCTCCATTTGAAAGTATGCTTTTTTGTGTATTAAAAAGCAATGTATTGAACATTCAGAATATGAAAATCGATATTCCTAATTAAAGATCACGCTTAATCGATAGGAAATGATCCATTCTAACAGTATTTTCTTGTTCCATGAGTTTATTATCAACTCAATCAGAGAAATCTCCATTTGAAAGTATGCTTTTTTGTGTATTAAAAAGCAATGTATTGAACATTCAGAATATGAAAATCGATATTCCTAATTAAAGATCACGCTTAATCGATAGGAAATGATCCATTCTAACAGTATTTTCTTGTTCCATGAGTTTATTATCAACTCAATCAGAGAAATCTCCATTTGAAAGTATGCTTTTTTGTGTATTAAAAAGCAATGTATTGAACATTCAGAATATGAAAATCGATATTCCTAATTAAAGATCACGCTTAATCGATAGGAAATGATCCATTCTAACAGTATTTTCTTGTTCCATGAGTTTATTATCAACTCAATCAGAGAAATCTCCATTTGAAAGTATGCTTTTTTGTGTATTAAAAAGCAATGTATTGAACATTCAGAATATGAAAATCGATATTCCTGAGTAAAGATCACGCTTAATCGATAGGAAATGATCCATTCTAACAGTATTTTCTTGTTCCATGAGTTTATTATCAACTCAATCAGAGAAATCTCCATTTGAAAGTATGCTTTTTTGTGTATTAAATAGCAATGTATTGAACATTCAGAATATGAAAATCGATATTCCTAATTAAAGATCACGCTTAATCGATAGGAAATGATCCATTCTAACAGTATTTTCTTGTTCCATGAGTTTATTATCAACTCAATCAGAGAAATCTCCATTTGAAAGTATGCTTTTTTGTGTATTAAAAAGCAATGTATTGAACATTCAGAATATGAAAATCGATATTCCTAATTGAAGATCACGCTTAATCGATAGGAAATGATCCATTCTAACAGTATTTTCTTGTTCCATGAGTTTATTATCAACTCAATCAGAGAAATCTCCATTTGAAAGTATGCTTTTTTGTGTATTAAAAAGCAATGTATTGAACATTCAGAATATGAAAATCGATATTCCTAATTAAAGATCACGCCTAATCGATAGGAAATGATCCATTCTAACAGTATTTTCTTGTTCCATGAGTTTATTATCAACTCAATCAGAGAAATCTCCATTTGAAAGTATGCTTTTTTGTGTATTAAAAAGCAATGTATTGAACATTCAGAATATGAAAATCGATATTCCTAATTGAAGATCACGCTTAATCGATAGGAAATGATCCATTCTAACAGTATTTTCTTGTTCCATGAGTTTATTATCAACTCAATCAGAGAAATCTCCATTTGAAAGTATGCTTTTTTGTGTATTAAAAAGCAATGTATTGAACATTCAGAATATGAAAATCGATATTCCTAATTAAAGATCACGCCTAATCGATAGGAAATGATCCATTCTAACAGTATTTTCTTGTTCCATGAGTTTATTATCAACTCAATCAGAGAAATCTCCATTTGAAAGTATGCTTTTTTGTGTATTAAAAAGCAATGTATTGAACATTCAGAATATGAAAATCGATATTCCTAATTGAAGATCACGCTTAATCGATAGGAAATGATCCATTCTAACAGTATTTTCTTGTTCCATGAGTTTATTATCAACTCAATCAGAGAAATCTCCATTTGAAAGTATGCTTTTTTGTGTATTAAAAAGCAATGTATTGAACATTCAGAATATGAAAATCGATATTCCTAATTAAAGATCACGCCTAATCGATAGGAAATGATCCATTCTAACAGTATTTTCTTGTTCCATGAGTTTATTATCAACTCAATCAGAGAAATCTCCATTTGAAAGTATGCTTTTTTGTGTATTAAAAAGCAATGTATTGAACATTCAGAATATGAAAATCGATATTCCTAATTGAAGATCACGCTTAATCGATAGGAAATGATCCATTCTAACAGTATTTTCTTGTTCCATGAGTTTATTATCAACTCAATCAGAGAAATCTCCATTTGAAAGTATGCTTTTTTGTGTATTAAAAAGCAATGTATTGAACATTCAGAATATGAAAATCGATATTCCTAATTAAAGATCACGCCTAATCGATAGGAAATGATCCATTCTAACAGTATTTTCTTGTTCCATGAGTTTATTATCAACTCAATCAGAGAAATCTCCATTTGAAAGTATGCTTTTTTGTGTATTAAAAAGCAATGTATTGAACATTCAGAATATGAAAATCGATATTCCTAATTAAAGATCACGCCTAATCGATAGGAAATGATCCATTCTAACAGTATTTTCTTGTTCCATGAGTTTATTATCAACTCAATCAGAGAAATCTCCATTTGAAAGTATGCTTTTTTGTGTATTAAAAAGCAATGTATTGAACATTCAGAATATGAAAATCGATATTCCTAATTGAAGATCACGCTTAATCGATAGGAAATGATCCATTCTAACAGTATTTTCTTGTTCCATGAGTTTATTATCAACTCAATCAGAGAAATCTCCATTTGAAAGTATGCTTTTTTGTGTATTAAAAAGCAATGTATTGAACATTCAGAATATGAAAATCGATATTCCTAATTAAAGATCACGCTTAATCGATAGGAAATGATCCATTCTAACAGTATTTTCTTGTTCCATGAGTTTATTATCAACTCAATCAGAGAAATCTCCATTTGAAAGTATGCTTTTTTGTGTATTAAAAAGCAATGTATTGAACATTCAGAATATGAAAATCGATATTCCTAATTAAAGATCACGCTTAATCGATAGGAAATGATCCATTCTAACAGTATTTTCTTGTTCCATGAGTTTATTATCAACTCAATCAGAGAAATCTCCATTTGAAAGTATGCTTTTTTGTGTATTAAAAAGCAATGTATTGAACATTCAGAATATGAAAATCGATATTCCTAATTGAAGATCACGCTTAATCGATAGGAAATGATCCATTCTAACAGTATTTTCTTGTTCCATGAGTTTATTATCAACTCAATCAGAGAAATCTCCATTTGAAAGTATGCTTTTTTGTGTATTAAAAAGCAATGTATTGAACATTCAGAATATGAAAATCGATATTCCTAATTAAAGATCACGCTTAATCGATAGGAAATGATCCATTCTAACAGTATTTTCTTGTTCCATGAGTTTATTATCAACTCAATCAGAGAAATCTCCATTTGAAAGTATGCTTTTTTGTGTATTAAAAAGCAATGTATTGAACATTCAGAATATGAAAATCGATATTCCTAATTAAAGATCACGCTTAATCGATAGGAAATGATCCATTCTAACAGTATTTTCTTGTTCCATGAGTTTATTATCAACTCAATCAGAGAAATCTCCATTTGAAAGTATGCTTTTTTGTGTATTAAAAAGCAATGTATTGAACATTCAGAATATGAAAATCGATATTCCTAATTGAAGATCACGCTTAATCGATAGGAAATGATCCATTCTAACAGTATTTTCTTGTTCCATGAGTTTATTATCAACTCAATCAGAGAAATCTCCATTTGAAAGTATGCTTTTTTGTGTATTAAAAAGCAATGTATTGAACATTCAGAATATGAAAATCGATATTCCTAATTAAAGATCACGCTTAATCGATAGGAAATGATCCATTCTAACAGTATTTTCTTGTTCCATGAGTTTATTATCAACTCAATCAGAGAAATCTCCATTTGAAAGTATGCTTTTTTGTGTATTAAAAAGCAATGTATTGAACATTCAGAATATGAAAATCGATATTCCTAATTAAAGATCACGCTTAATCGATAGGAAATGATCCATTCTAACAGTATTTTCTTGTTCCATGAGTTTATTATCAACTCAATCAGAGAAATCTCCATTTGAAAGTATGCTTTTTTGTGTATTAAAAAGCAATGTATTGAACATTCAGAATATGAAAATCGATATTCCTAATTAAAGATCACGCCTAATCGATAGGAAATGATCCATTCTAACAGTATTTTCTTGTTCCATGAGTTTATTATCAACTCAATCAGAGAAATCTCCATTTGAAAGTATGCTTTTTTGTGTATTAAAAAGCAATGTATTGAACATTCAGAATATGAAAATCGATATTCCTAATTAAAGATCACGCCTAATCGATAGGAAATGATCCATTCTAACAGTATTTTCTTGTTCCATGAGTTTATTATCAACTCAATCAGAGAAATCTCCATTTGAAAGTATGCTTTTTTGTGTATTAAAAAGCAATGTATTGAACATTCAGAATATGAAAATCGATATTCCTAATTAAAGATCACGCCTAATCGATAGGAAATGATCCATTCTAACAGTATTTTCTTGTTCCATGAGTTTATTATCAACTCAATCAGAGAAATCTCCATTTGAAAGTATGCTTTTTTGTGTATTAAAAAGCAATGTATTGAACATTCAGAATATGAAAATCGATATTCCTAATTAAAGATCACGCCTAATCGATAGGAAATGATCCATTCTAACAGTATTTTCTTGTTCCATGAGTTTATTATCAACTCAATCAGAGAAATCTCCATTTGAAAGTATGCTTTTTTGTGTATTAAAAAGCAATGTATTGAACATTCAGAATATGAAAATCGATATTCCTAATTAAAGATCACGCCTAATCGATAGGAAATGATCCATTTCTAACAGTATTTTCTTGTTCCATGAGTTTATTATCAACTCAATCAGAGAAATCTCCATTTGAAAGTATGCTTTTTTGTGTATTAAAAAGCAATGTATTGAACATTCAGAATATGAAAATCGATATTCCTAATTAAAGATCACGCCTAATCGATAGGAAATGATCCATTCTAACAGTATTTTCTTGTTCCATGAGTTTATTATCAACTCAATCAGAGAAATCTCCATTTGAAAGTATGCTTTTTTGTGTATTAAAAAGCAATGTATTGAACATCAGAATATGAAAATCGATATTCCTAATTGAAGATCACGCCTAATCGATAGGAAATGATCCATTCTAACAGTATTTTCTTGTTCCATGAGTTTATTATCAACTCAATCAGAGAAATCTCCATTTGAAAGTATGCTTTTTTGTGTATTAAAAAGCAATGTATTGAACATTCAGAATATGAAAATCGATATTCCTAATTGAAGATCACGCCTAATCGATAGGAAATGATCCATTCTAACAGTATTTTCTTGTTCCATGAGTTTATTATCAACTCAATCAGAGAAATCTCCATTTGAAAGTATGCTTTTTTGTGTATTAAAAAGCAATGTATTGAACATTCAGAATATGAAAATCGATATTCCTAATTAAAGATCACGCCTAATCGATAGGAAATGATCCATTCTAACAGTATTTTCTTGTTCCATGAGTTTATTATCAACTCAATCAGAGAAATCTCCATTTGAAAGTATGCTTTTTTGTGTATTAAAAAGCAATGTATTGAACATTCAGAATATGAAAATCGATATTCCTAATTAAAGATCACGCCTAATCGATAGGAAATGATCCATTCTAACAGTATTTTCTTGTTCCATGAGTTTATTATCAACTCAATCAGAGAAATCTCCATTTGAAAGTATGCTTTTTTGTGTATTAAAAAGCAATGTATTGAACATTCAGAATATGAAAATTGATATTCCTAATTAAAGATCACGCCTAATAGATAGGAAATGATCCATTCTAACAGTATTTTCTTGTTCCATGAGTTTATTATCAACTCAATCAGAGAAATCTCCATTTGAAAGTATGCTTTTTTGTGTATTAAAAAGCAATGTATTGAACATTCAGAATATGAAAATCGATATTCCTAATTAAAGATCACGCCTAATCGATAGGAAATGATCCATTCTAACAGTATTTTCTTGTTCCATGAGTTTATTATCAACTCAATCAGAGAAATCTCCATTTGAAAGTATGCTTTTTTGTGTATTAAAAAGCAATGTATTGAACATTCAGAATATGAAAATCGATATTCCTAATTGAAGATCACGCCTAATCGATAGGAAATGATCCATTCTAACAGTATTTTCTTGTTCCATGAGTTTATTATCAACTCAATCAGAGAAATCTCCATTTGAAAGTATGCTTTTTTGTGTATTAAAAAGCAATGTATTGAACATTCAGAATATGAAAATCGATATTCCTAATTGAAGATCACGCCTAATCGATAGGAAATGATCCATTCTAACAGTATTTTCTTGTTCCATGAGTTTATTATCAACTCAATCAGAGAAATCTCCATTTGAAAGTATGCTTTTTTGTGTATTAAAAAGCAATGTATTGAACATTCAGAATATGAAAATCGATATTCCTAATTAAAGATCACGCCTAATCGATAGGAAATGATCCATTCTAACAGTATTTTCTTGTTCCATGAGTTTATTATCAACTCAATCAGAGAAATCTCCATTTGAAAGTATGCTTTTTTGTGTATTAAAAAGCAATGTATTGAACATTCAGAATATGAAAATCGATATTCCTAATTAAAGATCACGCCTAATCGATAGGAAATGATCCATTCTAACAGTATTTTCTTGTTCCATGAGTTTATTATCAACTCAATCAGAGAAATCTCCATTTGAAAGTATGCTTTTTTGTGTATTAAAAAGCAATGTATTGAACATTCAGAATATGAAAATTGATATTCCTAATTAAAGATCACGCCTAATAGATAGGAAATGATCCATTCTAACAGTATTTTCTTGTTCCATGAGTTTATTATCAACTCAATCAGAGAAATCTCCATTTGAAAGTATGCTTTTTTGTGTATTAAAAAGCAATGTATTGAACATTCAGAATATGAAAATCGATATTCCTAATTAAAGATCACGCCTAATCGATAGGAAATGATCCATTCTAACAGTATTTTCTTGTTCCATGAGTTTATTATCAACTCAATCAGAGAAATCTCCATTTGAAAGTATGCTTTTTTGTGTATTAAAAAGCAATGTATTGAACATTCAGAATATGAAAATCGATATTCCTAATTAAAGATCACGCCTAATCGATAGGAAATGATCCATTCTAACAGTATTTTCTTGTTCCATGAGTTTATTATCAACTCAATCAGAGAAATCTCCATTTGAAAGTATGCTTTTTTGTGTATTAAAAAGCAATGTATTGAACATTCAGAATATGAAAATCGATATTCCTAATTGAAGATCACGCCTAATCGATAGGAAATGATCCATTCTAACAGTATTTTCTTGTTCCATGAGTTTATTATCAACTCAATCAGAGAAATCTCCATTTGAAAGTATGCTTTTTTGTGTATTAAAAAGCAATGTATTGAACATTCAGAATATGAAAATCGATATTCCTAATTGAAGATCACGCCTAATCGATAGGAAATGATCCATTCTAACAGTATTTTCTTGTTCCATGAGTTTATTATCAACTCAATCAGAGAAATCTCCATTTGAAAGTATGCTTTTTTGTGTATTAAAAAGCAATGTATTGAACATTCAGAATATGAAAATCGATATTCCTAATTAAAGATCACGCCTAATCGATAGGAAATGATCCATTCTAACAGTATTTTCTTGTTCCATGAGTTTATTATCAACTCAATCAGAGAAATCTCCATTTGAAAGTATGCTTTTTTGTGTATTAAAAAGCAATGTATTGAACATTCAGAATATGAAAATCGATATTCCTAATTGAAGATCACGCCTAATCGATAGGAAATGATCCATTCTAACAGTATTTTCTTGTTCCATGAGTTTATTATCAACTCAATCAGAGAAATCTCCATTTGAAAGTATGCTTTTTTGTGTATTAAAAAGCAATGTATTGAACATTCAGAATATGAAAATCGATATTCCTAATTGAAGATCACGCCTAATCGATAGGAAATGATCCATTCTAACAGTATTTTCTTGTTCCATGAGTTTATTATCAACTCAATCAGAGAAATCTCCATTTGAAAGTATGCTTTTTTGTGTATTAAAAAGCAATGTATTGAACATTCAGAATATGAAAATCGATATTCCTAATTGAAGATCACGCCTAATCGATAGGAAATGATCCATTCTAACAGTATTTTCTTGTTCCATGAGTTTATTATCAACTCAATCAGAGAAATCTCCATTTGAAAGTATGCTTTTTTGTGTATTAAAAAGCAATGTATTGAACATTCAGAATATGAAAATCGATATTCCTAATTGAAGATCACGCCTAATCGATAGGAAATGATCCATTCTAACAGTATTTTCTTGTTCCATGAGTTTATTATCAACTCAATCAGAGAAATCTCCATTTGAAAGTATGCTTTTTTGTGTATTAAAAAGCAATGTATTGAACATTCAGAATATGAAAATCGATATTCCTAATTAAAGATCACGCCTAATCGATAGGAAATGATCCATTCTAACAGTATTTTCTTGTTCCATGAGTTTATTATCAACTCAATCAGAGAAATCTCCATTTGAAAGTATGCTTTTTTGTGTATTAAAAAGCAATGTATTGAACATTCAGAATATGAAAATCGATATTCCTAATTGAAGATCACGCCTAATCGATAGGAAATGATCCATTCTAACAGTATTTTCTTGTTCCATGAGTTTATTATCAACTCAATCAGAGAAATCTCCATTTGAAAGTATGCTTTTTTGTGTATTAAAAAGCAATGTATTGAACATTCAGAATATGAAAATCGATATTCCTAATTGAAGATCACGCCTAATCGATAGGAAATGATCCATTCTAACAGTATTTTCTTGTTCCATGAGTTTATTATCAACTCAATCAGAGAAATCTCCATTTGAAAGTATGCTTTTTTGTGTATTAAAAAGCAATGTATTGAACATTCAGAATATGAAAATCGATATTCCTAATTAAAGATCACGCCTAATCGATAGGAAATGATCCATTCTAACAGTATTTTCTTGTTCCATGAGTTTATTATCAACTCAATCAGAGAAATCTCCATTTGAAAGTATGCTTTTTTGTGTATTAAAAAGCAATGTATTGAACATTCAGAATATGAAAATTGATATTCCTAATTAAAGATCACGCCTAATAGATAGGAAATGATCCATTCTAACAGTATTTTCTTGTTCCATGAGTTTATTATCAACTCAATCAGAGAAATCTCCATTTGAAAGTATGCTTTTTTGTGTATTAAAAAGCAATGTATTGAACATTCAGAATATGAAAATCGATATTCCTAATTGAAGATCACGCCTAATCGATAGGAAATGATCCATTCTAACAGTATTTTCTTGTTCCATGAGTTTATTATCAACTCAATCAGAGAAATCTCCATTTGAAAGTATGCTTTTTTGTGTATTAAAAAGCAATGTATTGAACATTCAGAATATGAAAATCGATATTCCTAATTAAAGATCACGCCTAATCGATAGGAAATGATCCATTCTAACAGTATTTTCTTGTTCCATGAGTTTATTATCAACTCAATCAGAGAAATCTCCATTTGAAAGTATGCTTTTTTGTGTATTAAAAAGCAATGTATTGAACATTCAGAATATGAAAATCGATATTCCTAATTGAAGATCACGCCTAATCGATAGGAAATGATCCATTCTAACAGTATTTTCTTGTTCCATGAGTTTATTATCAACTCAATCAGAGAAATCTCCATTTGAAAGTATGCTTTTTTGTGTATTAAAAAGCAATGTATTGAACATTCAGAATATGAAAATCGATATACCTAATTGAAGATCACGCCTAATCGATAGGAAATGATCCATTCTAACAGTATTTTCTTGTTCCATGAGTTTATTATCAACTCAATCAGAGAAATCTCCATTTGAAAGTATGCTTTTTTGTGTATTAAAAAGCAATGTATTGAACATTCAGAATATGAAAATCGATATTCCTAATTAAAGATCACGCCTAATCGATAGGAAATGATCCATTCTAACAGTATTTTCTTGTTCCATGAGTTTATTATCAACTCAATCAGAGAAATCTCCATTTGAAAGTATGCTTTTTTGTGTATTAAAAAGCAATGTATTGAACATTCAGAATATGAAAATCGATATTCCTAATTGAAGATCACGCCTAATCGATAGGAAATGATCCATTCTAACAGTATTTTCTTGTTCCATGAGTTTATTATCAACTCAATCAGAGAAATCTCCATTTGAAAGTATGCTTTTTTGTGTATTAAAAAGCAATGTATTGAACATTCAGAATATGAAAATCGATATTCCTAATTGAAGATCACGCCTAATCGATAGGAAATGATCCATTCTAACAGTATTTTCTTGTTCCATGAGTTTATTATCAACTCAATCAGAGAAATCTCCATTTGAAAGTATGCTTTTTTGTGTATTAAAAAGCAATGTATTGAACATTCAGAATATGAAAATCGATATTCCTAATTGAAGATCACGCCTAATCGATAGGAAATGATCCATTCTAACAGTATTTTCTTGTTCCATGAGTTTATTATCAACTCAATCAGAGAAATCTCCATTTGAAAGTATGCTTTTTTGTGTATTAAAAAGCAATGTATTGAACATTCAGAATATGAAAATCGATATTCCTAATTGAAGATCACGCCTAATCGATAGGAAATGATCCATTCTAACAGTATTTTCTTGTTCCATGAGTTTATTATCAACTCAATCAGAGAAATCTCCATTTGAAAGTATGCTTTTTTGTGTATTAAAAAGCAATGTATTGAACATTCAGAATATGAAAATCGATATTCCTAATTAAAGATCACGCCTAATCGATAGGAAATGATCCATTCTAACAGTATTTTCTTGTTCCATGAGTTTATTATCAACTCAATCAGAGAAATCTCCATTTGAAAGTATGCTTTTTTGTGTATTAAAAAGCAATGTATTGAACATTCAGAATATGAAAATCGATATTCCTAATTGAAGATCACGCCTAATCGATAGGAAATGATCCATTCTAACAGTATTTTCTTGTTCCATGAGTTTATTATCAACTCAATCAGAGAAATCTCCATTTGAAAGTATGCTTTTTTGTGTATTAAAAAGCAATGTATTGAACATTCAGAATATGAAAATCGATATTCCTAATTGAAGATCACGCCTAATCGATAGGAAATGATCCATTCTAACAGTATTTTCTTGTTCCATGAGTTTATTATCAACTCAATCAGAGAAATCTCCATTTGAAAGTATGCTTTTTTGTGTATTAAAAAGCAATGTATTGAACATTCAGAATATGAAAATCGATATTCCTAATTAAAGATCACGCCTAATCGATAGGAAATGATCCATTCTAACAGTATTTTCTTGTTCCATGAGTTTATTATCAACTCAATCAGAGAAATCTCCATTTGAAAGTATGCTTTTTTGTGTATTAAAAAGCAATGTATTGAACATTCAGAATATGAAAATCGATATTCCTAATTGAAGATCACGCCTAATCGATAGGAAATGATCCATTCTAACAGTATTTTCTTGTTCCATGAGTTTATTATCAACTCAATCAGAGAAATCTCCATTTGAAAGTATGCTTTTTTGTGTATTAAAAAGCAATGTATTGAACATTCAGAATATGAAAATCGATATACCTAATTGAAGATCACGCCTAATCGATAGGAAATGATCCATTCTAACAGTATTTTCTTGTTCCATGAGTTTATTATCAACTCAATCAGAGAAATCTCCATTTGAAAGTATGCTTTTTTGTGTATTAAAAAGCAATGTATTGAACATTCAGAATATGAAAATCGATATTCCTAATTAAAGATCACGCCTAATCGATAGGAAATGATCCATTCTAACAGTATTTTCTTGTTCCATGAGTTTATTATCAACTCAATCAGAGAAATCTCCATTTGAAAGTATGCTTTTTTGTGTATTAAAAAGCAATGTATTGAACATTCAGAATATGAAAATCGATATTCCTAATTGAAGATCACGCCTAATCGATAGGAAATGATCCATTCTAACAGTATTTTCTTGTTCCATGAGTTTATTATCAACTCAATCAGAGAAATCTCCATTTGAAAGTATGCTTTTTTGTGTATTAAAAAGCAATGTATTGAACATTCAGAATATGAAAATCGATATTCCTAATTGAAGATCACGCCTAATCGATAGGAAATGATCCATTCTAACAGTATTTTCTTGTTCCATGAGTTTATTATCAACTCAATCAGAGAAATCTCCATTTGAAAGTATGCTTTTTTGTGTATTAAAAAGCAATGTATTGAACATTCAGAATATGAAAATCGATATTCCTAATTGAAGATCACGCCTAATCGATAGGAAATGATCCATTCTAACAGTATTTTCTTGTTCCATGAGTTTATTATCAACTCAATCAGAGAAATCTCCATTTGAAAGTATGCTTTTTTGTGTATTAAAAAGCAATGTATTGAACATTCAGAATATGAAAATCGATATTCCTAATTAAAGATCACGCCTAATCGATAGGAAATGATCCATTCTAACAGTATTTTCTTGTTCCATGAGTTTATTATCAACTCAATCAGAGAAATCTCCATTTGAAAGTATGCTTTTTTGTGTATTAAAAAGCAATGTATTGAACATTCAGAATATGAAAATCGATATTCCTAATTGAAGATCACGCCTAATCGATAGGAAATGATCCATTCTAACAGTATTTTCTTGTTCCATGAGTTTATTATCAACTCAATCAGAGAAATCTCCATTTGAAAGTATGCTTTTTTGTGTATTAAAAAGCAATGTATTGAACATTCAGAATATGAAAATCGATATTCCTAATTGAAGATCACGCCTAATCGATAGGAAATGATCCATTCTAACAGTATTTTCTTGTTCCATGAGTTTATTATCAACTCAATCAGAGAAATCTCCATTTGAAAGTATGCTTTTTTGTGTATTAAAAAGCAATGTATTGAACATTCAGAATATGAAAATCGATATTCCTAATTAAAGATCACGCCTAATCGATAGGAAATGATCCATTCTAACAGTATTTTCTTGTTCCATGAGTTTATTATCAACTCAATCAGAGAAATCTCCATTTGAAAGTATGCTTTTTTGTGTATTAAAAAGCAATGTATTGAACATTCAGAATATGAAAATCGATATTCCTAATTAAAGATCACGCCTAATCGATAGGAAATGATCCATTCTAACAGTATTTTCTTGTTCCATGAGTTTATTATCAACTCAATCAGAGAAATCTCCATTTGAAAGTATGCTTTTTTGTGTATTAAAAAGCAATGTATTGAACATTCAGAATATGAAAATTGATATTCCTAATTAAAGATCACGCCTAATAGATAGGAAATGATCCATTCTAACAGTATTTTCTTGTTCCATGAGTTTATTATCAACTCAATCAGAGAAATCTCCATTTGAAAGTATGCTTTTTTGTGTATTAAAAAGCAATGTATTGAACATTCAGAATATGAAAATCGATATTCCTAATTAAAGATCACGCCTAATCGATAGGAAATGATCCATTCTAACAGTATTTTCTTGTTCCATGAGTTTATTATCAACTCAATCAGAGAAATCTCCATTTGAAAGTATGCTTTTTTGTGTATTAAAAAGCAATGTATTGAACATTCAGAATATGAAAATCGATATTCCTAATTGAAGATCACGCCTAATCGATAGGAAATGATCCATTCTAACAGTATTTTCTTGTTCCATGAGTTTATTATCAACTCAATCAGAGAAATCTCCATTTGAAAGTATGCTTTTTTGTGTATTAAAAAGCAATGTATTGAACATTCAGAATATGAAAATCGATATTCCTAATTGAAGATCACGCCTAATCGATAGGAAATGATCCATTCTAACAGTATTTTCTTGTTCCATGAGTTTATTATCAACTCAATCAGAGAAATCTCCATTTGAAAGTATGCTTTTTTGTGTATTAAAAAGCAATGTATTGAACATTCAGAATATGAAAATCGATATTCCTAATTAAAGATCACGCCTAATCGATAGGAAATGATCCATTCTAACAGTATTTTCTTGTTCCATGAGTTTATTATCAACTCAATCAGAGAAATCTCCATTTGAAAGTATGCTTTTTTGTGTATTAAAAAGCAATGTATTGAACATTCAGAATATGAAAATCGATATTCCTAATTAAAGATCACGCCTAATCGATAGGAAATGATCCATTCTAACAGTATTTTCTTGTTCCATGAGTTTATTATCAACTCAATCAGAGAAATCTCCATTTGAAAGTATGCTTTTTTGTGTATTAAAAAGCAATGTATTGAACATTCAGAATATGAAAATTGATATTCCTAATTAAAGATCACGCCTAATAGATAGGAAATGATCCATTCTAACAGTATTTTCTTGTTCCATGAGTTTATTATCAACTCAATCAGAGAAATCTCCATTTGAAAGTATGCTTTTTTGTGTATTAAAAAGCAATGTATTGAACATTCAGAATATGAAAATCGATATTCCTAATTGAAGATCACGCCTAATCGATAGGAAATGATCCATTCTAACAGTATTTTCTTGTTCCATGAGTTTATTATCAACTCAATCAGAGAAATCTCCATTTGAAAGTATGCTTTTTTGTGTATTAAAAAGCAATGTATTGAACATTCAGAATATGAAAATCGATATTCCTAATTAAAGATCACGCCTAATCGATAGGAAATGATCCATTCTAACAGTATTTTCTTGTTCCATGAGTTTATTATCAACTCAATCAGAGAAATCTCCATTTGAAAGTATGCTTTTTTGTGTATTAAAAAGCAATGTATTGAACATTCAGAATATGAAAATCGATATTCCTAATTGAAGATCACGCCTAATCGATAGGAAATGATCCATTCTAACAGTATTTTCTTGTTCCATGAGTTTATTATCAACTCAATCAGAGAAATCTCCATTTGAAAGTATGCTTTTTTGTGTATTAAAAAGCAATGTATTGAACATTCAGAATATGAAAATCGATATTCCTAATTGAAGATCACGCCTAATCGATAGGAAATGATCCATTCTAACAGTATTTTCTTGTTCCATGAGTTTATTATCAACTCAATCAGAGAAATCTCCATTTGAAAGTATGCTTTTTTGTGTATTAAAAAGCAATGTATTGAACATTCAGAATATGAAAATTGATATTCCTAATTAAAGATCACGCCTAATAGATAGGAAATGATCCATTCTAACAGTATTTTCTTGTTCCATGAGTTTATTATCAACTCAATCAGAGAAATCTCCATTTGAAAGTATGCTTTTTTGTGTATTAAAAAGCAATGTATTGAACATTCAGAATATGAAAATCGATATTCCTAATTGAAGATCACGCCTAATCGATAGGAAATGATCCATTCTAACAGTATTTTCTTGTTCCATGAGTTTATTATCAACTCAATCAGAGAAATCTCCATTTGAAAGTATGCTTTTTTGTGTATTAAAAAGCAATGTATTGAACATTCAGAATATGAAAATCGATATTCCTAATTAAAGATCACGCCTAATCGATAGGAAATGATCCATTCTAACAGTATTTTCTTGTTCCATGAGTTTATTATCAACTCAATCAGAGAAATCTCCATTTGAAAGTATGCTTTTTTGTGTATTAAAAAGCAATGTATTGAACATTCAGAATATGAAAATCGATATTCCTAATTGAAGATCACGCCTAATCGATAGGAAATGATCCATTCTAACAGTATTTTCTTGTTCCATGAGTTTATTATCAACTCAATCAGAGAAATCTCCATTTGAAAGTATGCTTTTTTGTGTATTAAAAAGCAATGTATTGAACATTCAGAATATGAAAATCGATATTCCTAATTGAAGATCACGCCTAATCGATAGGAAATGATCCATTCTAACAGTATTTTCTTGTTCCATGAGTTTATTATCAACTCAATCAGAGAAATCTCCATTTGAAAGTATGCTTTTTTGTGTATTAAAAAGCAATGTATTGAACATTCAGAATATGAAAATCGATATTCCTAATTAAAGATCACGCCTAATCGATAGGAAATGATCCATTCTAACAGTATTTTCTTGTTCCATGAGTTTATTATCAACTCAATCAGAGAAATCTCCATTTGAAAGTATGCTTTTTTGTGTATTAAAAAGCAATGTATTGAACATTCAGAATATGAAAATCGATATTCCTAATTAAAGATCACGCCTAATAGATAGGAAATGATCCATTCTAACAGTATTTTCTTGTTCCATGAGTTTATTATCAACTCAATCAGAGAAATCTCCATTTGAAAGTATGCTTTTTTGTGTATTAAAAAGCAATGTATTGAACATTCAGAATATGAAAATCGATATTCCTAATTGAAGATCACGCCTAATCGATAGGAAATGATCCATTCTAACAGTATTTTCTTGTTCCATGAGTTTATTATCAACTCAATCAGAGAAATCTCCATTTGAAAGTATGCTTTTTTGTGTATTAAAAAGCAATGTATTGAACATTCAGAATATGAAAATCGATATTCCTAATTAAAGATCACGCCTAATCGATAGGAAATGATCCATTCTAACAGTATTTTCTTGTTCCATGAGTTTATTATCAACTCAATCAGAGAAATCTCCATTTGAAAGTATGCTTTTTTGTGTATTAAAAAGCAATGTATTGAACATTCAGAATATGAAAATCGATATTCCTAATTAAAGATCACGCCTAATAGATAGGAAATGATCCATTCTAACAGTATTTTCTTGTTCCATGAGTTTATTATCAACTCAATCAGAGAAATCTCCATTTGAAAGTATGCTTTTTTGTGTATTAAAAAGCAATGTATTGAACATTCAGAATATGAAAATCGATATTCCTAATTGAAGATCACGCCTAATCGATAGGAAATGATCCATTCTAACAGTATTTTCTTGTTCCATGAGTTTATTATCAACTCAATCAGAGAAATCTCCATTTGAAAGTATGCTTTTTTGTGTATTAAAAAGCAATGTATTGAACATTCAGAATATGAAAATCGATATTCCTAATTAAAGATCACGCCTAATCGATAGGAAATGATCCATTCTAACAGTATTTTCTTGTTCCATGAGTTTATTATCAACTCAATCAGAGAAATCTCCATTTGAAAGTATGCTTTTTTGTGTATTAAAAAGCAATGTATTGAACATTCAGAATATGAAAATCGATATTCCTAATTGAAGATCACGCCTAATCGATAGGAAATGATCCATTCTAACAGTATTTTCTTGTTCCATGAGTTTATTATCAACTCAATCAGAGAAATCTCCATTTGAAAGTATGCTTTTTTGTGTATTAAAAAGCAATGTATTGAACATTCAGAATATGAAAATCGATATTCCTAATTAAAGATCACGCCTAATAGATAGGAAATGATCCATTCTAACAGTATTTTCTTGTTCCATGAGTTTATTATCAACTCAATCAGAGAAATCTCCATTTGAAAGTATGCTTTTTTGTGTATTAAAAAGCAATGTATTGAACATTCAGAATATGAAAATCGATATTCCTAATTGAAGATCACGCCTAATCGATAGGAAATGATCCATTCTAACAGTATTTTCTTGTTCCATGAGTTTATTATCAACTCAATCAGAGAAATCTCCATTTGAAAGTATGCTTTTTTGTGTATTAAAAAGCAATGTATTGAACATTCAGAATATGAAAATCGATATTCCTAATTAAAGATCACGCCTAATCGATAGGAAATGATCCATTCTAACAGTATTTTCTTGTTCCATGAGTTTATTATCAACTCAATCAGAGAAATCTCCATTTGAAAGTATGCTTTTTTGTGTATTAAAAAGCAATGTATTGAACATTCAGAATATGAAAATCGATATTCCTAATTAAAGATCACGCCTAATCGATAGGAAATGATCCATTCTAACAGTATTTTCTTGTTCCATGAGTTTATTATCAACTCAATCAGAGAAATCTCCATTTGAAAGTATGCTTTTTTGTGTATTAAAAAGCAATGTATTGAACATTCAGAATATGAAAATCGATATTCCTAATTGAAGATCACGCCTAATCGATAGGAAATGATCCATTCTAACAGTATTTTCTTGTTCCATGAGTTTATTATCAACTCAATCAGAGAAATCTCCATTTGAAAGTATGCTTTTTTGTGTATTAAAAAGCAATGTATTGAACATTCAGAATATGAAAATCGATATTCCTAATTAAAGATCACGCCTAATCGATAGGAAATGATCCATTCTAACAGTATTTTCTTGTTCCATGAGTTTATTATCAACTCAATCAGAGAAATCTCCATTTGAAAGTATGCTTTTTTGTGTATTAAAAAGCAATGTATTGAACATTCAGAATATGAAAATCGATATTCCTAATTAAAGATCACGCCTAATAGATAGGAAATGATCCATTCTAACAGTATTTTCTTGTTCCATGAGTTTATTATCAACTCAATCAGAGAAATCTCCATTTGAAAGTATGCTTTTTTGTGTATTAAAAAGCAATGTATTGAACATTCAGAATATGAAAATCGATATTCCTAATTGAAGATCACGCCTAATCGATAGGAAATGATCCATTCTAACAGTATTTTCTTGTTCCATGAGTTTATTATCAACTCAATCAGAGAAATCTCCATTTGAAAGTATGCTTTTTTGTGTATTAAAAAGCAATGTATTGAACATTCAGAATATGAAAATCGATATTCCTAATTAAAGATCACGCCTAATCGATAGGAAATGATCCATTCTAACAGTATTTTCTTGTTCCATGAGTTTATTATCAACTCAATCAGAGAAATCTCCATTTGAAAGTATGCTTTTTTGTGTATTAAAAAGCAATGTATTGAACATTCAGAATATGAAAATCGATATTCCTAATTAAAGATCACGCCTAATAGATAGGAAATGATCCATTCTAACAGTATTTTCTTGTTCCATGAGTTTATTATCAACTCAATCAGAGAAATCTCCATTTGAAAGTATGCTTTTTTGTGTATTAAAAAGCAATGTATTGAACATTCAGAATATGAAAATCGATATTCCTAATTGAAGATCACGCCTAATCGATAGGAAATGATCCATTCTAACAGTATTTTCTTGTTCCATGAGTTTATTATCAACTCAATCAGAGAAATCTCCATTTGAAAGTATGCTTTTTTGTGTATTAAAAAGCAATGTATTGAACATTCAGAATATGAAAATCGATATTCCTAATTAAAGATCACGCCTAATAGATAGGAAATGATCCATTCTAACAGTATTTTCTTGTTCCATGAGTTTATTATCAACTCAATCAGAGAAATCTCCATTTGAAAGTATGCTTTTTTGTGTATTAAAAAGCAATGTATTGAACATTCAGAATATGAAAATCGATATTCCTAATTGAAGATCACGCCTAATCGATAGGAAATGATCCATTCTAACAGTATTTTCTTGTTCCATGAGTTTATTATCAACTCAATCAGAGAAATCTCCATTTGAAAGTATGCTTTTTTGTGTATTAAAAAGCAATGTATTGAACATTCAGAATATGAAAATCGATATTCCTAATTAAAGATCACGCCTAATCGATAGGAAATGATCCATTCTAACAGTATTTTCTTGTTCCATGAGTTTATTATCAACTCAATCAGAGAAATCTCCATTTGAAAGTATGCTTTTTTGTGTATTAAAAAGCAATGTATTGAACATTCAGAATATGAAAATCGATATTCCTAATTAAAGATCACGCCTAATAGATAGGAAATGATCCATTCTAACAGTATTTTCTTGTTCCATGAGTTTATTATCAACTCAATCAGAGAAATCTCCATTTGAAAGTATGCTTTTTTGTGTATTAAAAAGCAATGTATTGAACATTCAGAATATGAAAATCGATATTCCTAATTGAAGATCACGCCTAATCGATAGGAAATGATCCATTCTAACAGTATTTTCTTGTTCCATGAGTTTATTATCAACTCAATCAGAGAAATCTCCATTTGAAAGTATGCTTTTTTGTGTATTAAAAAGCAATGTATTGAACATTCAGAATATGAAAATCGATATTCCTAATTAAAGATCACGCCTAATCGATAGGAAATGATCCATTCTAACAGTATTTTCTTGTTCCATGAGTTTATTATCAACTCAATCAGAGAAATCTCCATTTGAAAGTATGCTTTTTTGTGTATTAAAAAGCAATGTATTGAACATTCAGAATATGAAAATCGATATTCCTAATTAAAGATCACGCCTAATAGATAGGAAATGATCCATTCTAACAGTATTTTCTTGTTCCATGAGTTTATTATCAACTCAATCAGAGAAATCTCCATTTGAAAGTATGCTTTTTTGTGTATTAAAAAGCAATGTATTGAACATTCAGAATATGAAAATCGATATTCCTAATTGAAGATCACGCCTAATCGATAGGAAATGATCCATTCTAACAGTATTTTCTTGTTCCATGAGTTTATTATCAACTCAATCAGAGAAATCTCCATTTGAAAGTATGCTTTTTTGTGTATTAAAAAGCAATGTATTGAACATTCAGAATATGAAAATCGATATTCCTAATTAAAGATCACGCCTAATCGATAGGAAATGATCCATTCTAACAGTATTTTCTTGTTCCATGAGTTTATTATCAACTCAATCAGAGAAATCTCCATTTGAAAGTATGCTTTTTTGTGTATTAAAAAGCAATGTATTGAACATTCAGAATATGAAAATCGATATTCCTAATTAAAGATCACGCCTAATCGATAGGAAATGATCCATTCTAACAGTATTTTCTTGTTCCATGAGTTTATTATCAACTCAATCAGAGAAATCTCCATTTGAAAGTATGCTTTTTTGTGTATTAAAAAGCAATGTATTGAACATTCAGAATATGAAAATCGATATTCCTAATTAAAGATCACGCCTAATCGATAGGAAATGATCCATTCTAACAGTATTTTCTTGTTCCATGAGTTTATTATCAACTCAATCAGAGAAATCTCCATTTGAAAGTATGCTTTTTTGTGTATTAAAAAGCAATGTATTGAACATTCAGAATATGAAAATCGATATTCCTAATTGAAGATCACGCCTAATCGATAGGAAATGATCCATTCTAACAGTATTTTCTTGTTCCATGAGTTTATTATCAACTCAATCAGAGAAATCTCCATTTGAAAGTATGCTTTTTTGTGTATTAAAAAGCAATGTATTGAACATTCAGAATATGAAAATCGATATTCCTAATTAAAGATCACGCCTAATCGATAGGAAATGATCCATTCTAACAGTATTTTCTTGTTCCATGAGTTTATTATCAACTCAATCAGAGAAATCTCCATTTGAAAGTATGCTTTTTTGTGTATTAAAAAGCAATGTATTGAACATTCAGAATATGAAAATCGATATTCCTAATTGAAGATCACGCCTAATCGATAGGAAATGATCCATTCTAACAGTATTTTCTTGTTCCATGAGTTTATTATCAACTCAATCAGAGAAATCTCCATTTGAAAGTATGCTTTTTTGTGTATTAAAAAGCAATGTATTGAACATTCAGAATATGAAAATCGATATTCCTAATTAAAGATCACGCCTAATCGATAGGAAATGATCCATTCTAACAGTATTTTCTTGTTCCATGAGTTTATTATCAACTCAATCAGAGAAATCTCCATTTGAAAGTATGCTTTTTTGTGTATTAAAAAGCAATGTATTGAACATTCAGAATATGAAAATCGATATTCCTAATTGAAGATCACGCCTAATCGATAGGAAATGATCCATTCTAACAGTATTTTCTTGTTCCATGAGTTTATTATCAACTCAATCAGAGAAATCTCCATTTGAAAGTATGCTTTTTTGTGTATTAAAAAGCAATGTATTGAACATTCAGAATATGAAAATCGATATTCCTAATTAAAGATCACGCCTAATCGTGCATACTTTCAAATGGAGATTTCTCTGATTGAGTTGATAATAAACTCATGGAACAAGAAAATACTGTTAGAATTGATCATTTCCTATCGATTAAGCGTGATCTTCAATTAGGAATATCGATTTTCATATTCTGGATGTTCAATACATTGCTTTTTAATACACAAAAAAGCATACTTTCAAATGGAGATTTCTCTGATTGAGTTGATAATAAACTCATGGAACAAGAAAATACTGTTAGAATTGATCATTTCCTATCGATTAAGCGTGATCTTCAATTAGGAATATCGATTTTCATATTCTGGATGTTCAATACATTGCTTTTTAATACACAAAAAAGCATACTTTCAAATGGAGATTTCTCTGATTGAGTTGATAATAAACTCATGGAACAAGAAAATACTGTTAGAATGGATCATTTCCTATCGATTAGGCGTGATCTTTAATTAGGAATATCGATTTTCATATTCTGAATGTTCAATACATTGCTTTTTAATACACAAAAAAGCATACTTTCAAATGGAGATTTCTCTGATTGAGTTGATAATAAACTCATGGAACAAGAAAATACTGTTAGAATTGATCATTTCCTATCGATTAAGCGTGATCTTCAATTAGGAATATCGATTTTCATATTCTGAATGTTCAATACATTGCTTTTTAATACACAAAAAAGCATACTTTCAAATGGAGATTTCTCTGATTGAGTTGATAATAAACTCATGGAACAAGAAAATACTGTTAGAATGGATCATTTCCTATCGATTAAGCGTGATTTTCAATTAGGAATATCGATTTTCATATTCTGAATGTTCAATACATTGCTTTTTAATACACAAAAAAGCATACTTTCAAATGGAGATTTCTCTGATTGAGTTGATAATAAACTCATGGAACAAGAAAATACTGTTAGAATGGATCATTTCCTATCGATTAGGCGTGATCTTTAATTAGGAATATCGATTTTCATATTCTGAATGTTCAATACATTGCTTTTTAATACTCAAAAAAGCATACTTTCAAATGGAGATTTCTCTGATTGAGTTGATAATAAACTCATGGAACAAGAAAATACTGTTAGAATGGATCATTTCCTATCGATTAGGCGTGATCTTTAATTAGGAATATCGATTTTCATATTCTGAATGTTCAATACATTGCTTTTTAATACACAAAAAAGCATACTTTCAAATGGAGATTTCTCTGATTGAGTTGATAATAAACTCATGGAACAAGAAAATACTGTTAGAATGGATCATTTCCTATCGATTAGGCGTGATCTTTAATTAGGAATATCGATTTTCATATTCTGAATGTTCAATACATTGCTTTTTAATACACAAAAAAGCATACTTTCAAATGGAGATTTCTCTGATTGAGTTGATAATAAACTCATGGAACAAGAAAATACTGTTAGAATGGATCATTTCCTATCGATTAAGCGTGATCTTCAATTAGGAATATCGATTTTCATATTCTGAATGTTCAATACATTGCTTTTTAATACACAAAAAAGCATACTTTCAAATGGAGATTTCTCTGATTGAGTTGATAATAAACTCATGGAACAAGAAAATACTGTTAGAATGGATCATTTCCTATCGATTAAGCGTGATCTTCAATTAGGAATATCGATTTTCATATTCTGAATGTTCAATACATTGCTTTTTAATACACAAAAAAGCATACTTTCAAATGGAGATTTCTCTGATTGAGTTGATAATAAACTCATGGAACAAGAAAATACTGTTAGAATGGATCATTTCCTATCGATTAGGCGTGATCTTTAATTAGGAATATCGATTTTCATATTCTGAATGTTCAATACATTGCTTTTTAATACACAAAAAAGCATACTTTCAAATGGAGATTTCTCTGATTGAGTTGATAATAAACTCATGGAACAAGAAAATACTGTTAGAATGGATCATTTCCTATCGATTAAGCGTGATCTTCAATTAGGAATATCGATTTTCATATTCTGAATGTTCAATACATTGCTTTTTAATACACAAAAAAGCATACTTTCAAATGGAGATTTCTCTGATTGAGTTGATAATAAACTCATGGAACAAGAAAATACTGTTAGAATGGATCATTTCCTATCGATTAAGCGTGATCTTCAATTAGGAATATCGATTTTCATATTCTGAATGTTCAATACATTGCTTTTTAATACACAAAAAAGCATACTTTCAAATGGAGATTTCTCTGATTGAGTTGATAATAAACTCATGGAACAAGAAAATACTGTTAGAATGGATCATTTCCTATCGATTAAGCGTGATCTTCAACTAGGAATATCGATTTTCATATTCTGAATGTTCAATACATTGCTTTTTAATACACAAAAAAGCATACTTTCAAATGGAGATTTCTCTGATTGAGTTGATAATAAACTCATGGAACAAGTAAATACTGTTAGAATGGATCATTTCCTATCGATTAAGCGTGATCTTCAATTAGGAATATCGATTTTCATATTCTGAATGTTCAATACATTGCTTTTTAATACACAAAAAAGCATACTTTCAAATGGAGATTTCTCTGATTGAGTTGATAATAAACTCATGGAACAAGAAAATACTGTTAGAATGGATCATTTCCTATCGATTAAGCGTGATCTTCAATTAGGAATATCGATTTTCATATTCTGAATGTTCAATACATTGCTTTTTAATACACAAAAAAGCATACTTTCAAATGGAGATTTCTCTGATTGAGTTGATAATAAACTCATGGAACAAGAAAATACTGTTAGAATGGATCATTTCCTATCGATTAGGCGTGATCTTTAATTAGGAATATCGATTTTCATATTCTGAATGTTCAATACATTGCTTTTTAATACACAAAAAAGCATACTTTCAAATGGAGATTTCTCTGATTGAGTTGATAATAAACTCATGGAACAAGAAAATACTGTTAGAATGGATCATTTCCTATCGATTAAGCGTGATCTTCAATTAGGAATATCGATTTTCATATTCTGAATGTTCAATACATTGCTTTTTAATACACAAAAAAGCATACTTTCAAATGGAGATTTCTCTGATTGAGTTGATAATAAACTCATGGAACAAGAAAATACTGTTAGAATGGATCATTTCCTATCGATTAGGCGTGATCTTCAATTAGGAATATCGATTTTCATATTCTGAATGTTCAATACATTGCTTTTTAATACACAAAAAAGCATACTTTCAAATGGAGATTTCTCTGATTGAGTTGATAATAAACTCATGGAACAAGAAAATACTGTTAGAATGGATCATTTCCTATCGATTAAGCGTGATCTTCAATTAGGAATATCGATTTTCATATTCTGAATGTTCAATACATTGCTTTTTAATACACAAAAAAGCATACTTTCAAATGGAGATTTCTCTGATTGAGTTGATAATAAACTCATGGAACAAGAAAATACTGTTAGAATGGATCATTTCCTATCGATTAAGCGTGATCTTCAATTAGGAATATCGATTTTCATATTCTGAATGTTCAATACATTGCTTTTTAATACACAAAAAAGCATACTTTCAAATGGAGATTTCTCTGATTGAGTTGATAATAAACTCATGGAACAAGAAAATACTGTTAGCATGGATCATTTCCTATCGATAAGGCGTGATCTTTAATTAGGAATATCGATTTTCATATTCTGAATGTTCAATACATTGCTTTTTAATACACAAAAAAGCATACTTTCAAATGGAGATTCCTCTGATTGAGTTGATAATAAACTCATGGAACAAGAAAATACTGTTAGAATGGATCATTTCCTATCGATTAGGCGTGATCTTCAATTAGGAATATCGATTTTCATATTCTGAATGTTCAATACATTGCTTTTTAATACACAAAAAAGCATACTTTCAAATGGAGATTCCTCTGATTGAGTTGATAATAAACTCATGGAACAAGAAAATACTGTTAGAATGGATCATTTCCTATCGATTAGGCGTGATCTTCAATTAGGAATATCGATTTTCATATTCTGAATGTTCAATACATTGCTTTTTAATACACAAAAAAGCATACTTTCAAATGGAGATTTCTCTGATTGAGTTGATAATAAACTCATGGAACAAGAAAATACTGTTAGAATGGATCATTTCCTATCGATTAGGCGTGATCTTTAATTAGGAATATCGATTTTCATATTCTGAATGTTCAATACATTGCTTTTTAATACACAAAAAAGCATACTTTCAAATGGAGATTCCTCTGATTGAGTTGATAATAAACTCATGGAACAAGAAAATACTGTTAGAATGGATCATTTCCTATCGATTAGGCGTGATCTTTAATTAGGAATATCGATTTTCATATTCTGAATGTTCAATACATTGCTTTTTAATACACAAAAAAGCATACTTTCAAATGGAGATTTCTCTGATTGAGTTGATAATAAACTCATGGAACAAGAAAATACTGTTAGAATGGATCATTTCCTATCGATTAGGCGTGATCTTTAATTAGGAATATCGCTTTTCATATTCTGAATGTTCAATACATTGCTTTTTAATACACAAAAAAGCATACTTTCAAATGGAGATTTCTCTGATTGAGTTGATAATAAACTCATGGAACAAGAAAATACTGTTAGAATGGATCATTTCCTATCGATTAGGCGTGATCTTCAATTAGGAATATCGATTTTCATATTCTGAATGTTCAATACATTGCTTTTTAATACACAAAAAAGCATACTTTCAAATGGAGATTTCTCTGATTGAGTTGATAATAAACTCATGGAACAAGAAAATACTGTTAGAATGGATCATTTCCTATCGATTAGGCGTGATCTTCAATTAGGAATATCGATTTTCATATTCTGAATGTTCAATACATTGCTTTTTAATACACAAAAAAGCATACTTTCAAATGGAGATTTCTCTGATTGAGTTGATAATAAACTCATGGAACAAGAAAATACTGTTAGAATGGATCATTTCCTATCGATTAGGCGTGATCTTTAATTAGGAATATCGATTTTCATATTCTGAATGTTCAATACATTGCTTTTTAATACACAAAAAAGCATACTTTCAAATGGAGATTTCTCTGATTGAGTTGATAATAAACTCATGGAACAAGAAAATACTGTTAGAATGGATCATTTCCTATCGATTAGGCGTGATCTTCAATTAGGAATATCGATTTTCATATTCTGAATGTTCAATACATTGCTTTTTAATACACAAAAAAGCATACTTTCAAATGGAGATTCCTCTGATTGAGTTGATAATAAACTCATGGAACAAGAAAATACTGTCAGAATGGATCATTTCCTATCTATTAGGCGTGATCTTTAATTAGGAATATCGATTTTCATATTCTGAATGTTCAATACATTGCTTTTTAATACACAAAAAAGCATACTTTCAAATGGAGATTTCTCTGATTGAGTTGATAATAAACTCATGGAACAAGAAAATACTGTTAGAATGGATCATTTCCTATCGATTAGGCGTGATCTTTAATTAGGAATATCGATTTTCATATTCTGAATGTTCAATACATTGCTTTTTAATACACAAAAAAGCATACTTTCAAATGGAGATTCCTCTGATTGAGTTGATAATAAACTCATGGAACAAGAAAATACTGTTAGAATGGATCATTTCCTATCGATTAGGCGTGATCTTTAATTAGGAATATCGATTTTCATATTCTGAATGTTCAATACATTGCTTTTTAATACACAAAAAAGCATACTTTCAAATGGAGATTTCTCTGATTGAGTTGATAATAAACTCATGGAACAAGAAAATACTGTTAGAATGGATCATTTCCTATCGATTAGGCGTGATCTTTAATTAGGAATATCGATTTTCATATTCTGAATGTTCAATACATTGCTTTTTAATACACAAAAAAGCATACTTTCAAATGGAGATTCCTCTGATTGAGTTGATAATAAACTCATGGAACAAGAAAATACTGTTAGAATGGATCATTTCCTATCGATTAGGCGTGATCTTCAATTAGGAATATCGATTTTCATATTCTGAATGTTCAATACATTGCTTTTTAATACACAAAAAAGCATACTTTCAAATGGAGATTTCTCTGATTGAGTTGATAATAAACTCATGGAACAAGAAAATACTGTTAGAATGGATCATTTCCTATCGATTAGGCGTGATCTTTAATTAGGAATATCGATTTTCATATTCTGAATGTTCAATACATTGCTTTTTAATACACAAAAAAGCATACTTTCAAATGGAGATTTCTCTGATTGAGTTGATAATAAACTCATGGAACAAGAAAATACTGTTAGAATGGATCATTTCCTATCGATTAGGCGTGATCTTTAATTAGGAATATCGATTTTCATATTCTGAATGTTCAATACATTGCTTTTTAATACACAAAAAAGCATACTTTCAAATGGAGATTTCTCTGATTGAGTTGATAATAAACTCATGGAACAAGAAAATACTGTTAGAATGGATCATTTCCTATCGATTAGGCGTGATCTTTAATTAGGAATATCGCTTTTCATATTCTGAATGTTCAATACATTGCTTTTTAATACACAAAAAAGCATACTTTCAAATGGAGATTTCTCTGATTGAGTTGATAATAAACTCATGGAACAAGAAAATACTGTTAGAATGGATCATTTCCTATCGATTAGGCGTGATCTTCAATTAGGAATATCGATTTTCATATTCTGAATGTTCAATACATTGCTTTTTAATACACAAAAAAGCATACTTTCAAATGGAGATTTCTCTGATTGAGTTGATAATAAACTCATGGAACAAGAAAATACTGTTAGAATGGATCATTTCCTATCGATTAGGCGTGATCTTCAATTAGGAATATCGATTTTCATATTCTGAATGTTCAATACATTGCTTTTTAATACACAAAAAAGCATACTTTCAAATGGAGATTTCTCTGATTGAGTTGATAATAAACTCATGGAACAAGAAAATACTGTTAGAATGGATCATTTCCTATCGATTAGGCGTGATCTTTAATTAGGAATATCGATTTTCATATTCTGAATGTTCAATACATTGCTTTTTAATACACAAAAAAGCATACTTTCAAATGGAGATTTCTCTGATTGAGTTGATAATAAACTCATGGAACAAGAAAATACTGTTAGAATGGATCATTTCCTATCGATTAGGCGTGATCTTCAATTAGGAATATCGATTTTCATATTCTGAATGTTCAATACATTGCTTTTTAATACACAAAAAAGCATACTTTCAAATGGAGATTTCTCTGATTGAGTTGATAATAAACTCATGGAACAAGAAAATACTGTTAGAATGGATCATTTCCTATCGATTAGGCGTGATCTTTAATTAGGAATATCGATTTTCATATTCTGAATGTTCAATACATTGCTTTTTAATACACAAAAAAGCATACTTTCAAATGGAGATTTCTCTGATTGAGTTGATAATAAACTCATGGAACAAGAAAATACTGTTAGAATGGATCATTTCCTATCGATTAGGCGTGATCTTTAATTAGGAATATCGATTTTCATATTCTGAATGTTCAATACATTGCTTTTTAATACACAAAAAAGCATACTTTCAAATGGAGATTCCTCTGATTGAGTTGATAATAAACTCATGGAACAAGAAAATACTGTTAGAATGGATCATTTCCTATCGATTAGGCGTGATCTTTAATTAGGAATATCGATTTTCATATTCTGAATGTTCAATACATTGCTTTTTAATACACAAAAAAGCATACTTTCAAATGGAGATTTCTCTGATTGAGTTGATAATAAACTCATGGAACAAGAAAATACTGTTAGAATGGATCATTTCCTATCGATTAGGCGTGATCTTTAATTAGGAATATCGATTTTCATATTCTGAATGTTCAATACATTGCTTTTTAATACACAAAAAAGCATACTTTCAAATGGAGATTCCTCTGATTGAGTTGATAATAAACTCATGGAACAAGAAAATACTGTTAGAATGGATCATTTCCTATCGATTAGGCGTGATCTTTAATTAGGAATATCGATTTTCATATTCTGAATGTTCAATACATTGCTTTTTAATACACAAAAAAGCATACTTTCAAATGGAGATTTCTCTGATTGAGTTGATAATAAACTCATGGAACAAGAAAATACTGTTAGAATGGATCATTTCCTATCGATTAGGCGTGATCTTTAATTAGGAATATCGATTTTCATATTCTGAATGTTCAATACATTGCTTTTTAATACACAAAAAAGCATACTTTCAAATGGAGATTTCTCTGATTGAGTTGATAATAAACTCATGGAACAAGAAAATACTGTTAGAATGGATCATTTCCTATCGATTAGGCGTGATCTTCAATTAGGAATATCGATTTTCATATTCTGAATGTTCAATACATTGCTTTTTAATACACAAAAAAGCATACTTTCAAATGGAGATTCCTCTGATTGAGTTGATAATAAACTCATGGAACAAGAAAATACTGTTAGAATGGATCATTTCCTATCGATTAGGCGTGATCTTTAATTAGGAATATCGATTTTCATATTCTGAATGTTCAATACATTGCTTTTTAATACACAAAAAAGCATACTTTCAAATGGAGATTTCTCTGATTGAGTTGATAATAAACTCATGGAACAAGAAAATACTGTTAGAATGGATCATTTCCTATCGATTAGGCGTGATCTTTAATTAGGAATATCGATTTTCATATTCTGAATGTTCAATACATTGCTTTTTAATACACAAAAAAGCATACTTTCAAATGGAGATTCCTCTGATTGAGTTGATAATAAACTCATGGAACAAGAAAATACTGTTAGAATGGATCATTTCCTATCGATTAGGCGTGATCTTTAATTAGGAATATCGATTTTCATATTCTGAATGTTCAATACATTGCTTTTTAATACACAAAAAAGCATACTTTCAAATGGAGATTTCTCTGATTGAGTTGATAATAAACTCATGGAACAAGAAAATACTGTTAGAATGGATCATTTCCTATCGATTAGGCGTGATCTTTAATTAGGAATATCGCTTTTCATATTCTGAATGTTCAATACATTGCTTTTTAATACACAAAAAAGCATACTTTCAAATGGAGATTTCTCTGATTGAGTTGATAATAAACTCATGGAACAAGAAAATACTGTTAGAATGGATCATTTCCTATCGATTAGGCGTGATCTTCAATTAGGAATATCGATTTTCATATTCTGAATGTTCAATACATTGCTTTTTAATACACAAAAAAGCATACTTTCAAATGGAGATTTCTCTGATTGAGTTGATAATAAACTCATGGAACAAGAAAATACTGTTAGAATGGATCATTTCCTATCGATTAGGCGTGATCTTCAATTAGGAATATCGATTTTCATATTCTGAATGTTCAATACATTGCTTTTTAATACACAAAAAAGCATACTTTCAAATGGAGATTTCTCTGATTGAGTTGATAATAAACTCATGGAACAAGAAAATACTGTTAGAATGGATCATTTCCTATCGATTAGGCGTGATCTTTAATTAGGAATATCGATTTTCATATTCTGAATGTTCAATACATTGCTTTTTAATACACAAAAAAGCATACTTTCAAATGGAGATTTCTCTGATTGAGTTGATAATAAACTCATGGAACAAGAAAATACTGTTAGAATGGATCATTTCCTATCGATTAGGCGTGATCTTCAATTAGGAATATCGATTTTCATATTCTGAATGTTCAATACATTGCTTTTTAATACACAAAAAAGCATACTTTCAAATGGAGATTCCTCTGATTGAGTTGATAATAAACTCATGGAACAAGAAAATACTGTCAGAATGGATCATTTCCTATCTATTAGGCGTGATCTTTAATTAGGAATATCGATTTTCATATTCTGAATGTTCAATACATTGCTTTTTAATACACAAAAAAGCATACTTTCAAATGGAGATTTCTCTGATTGAGTTGATAATAAACTCATGGAACAAGAAAATACTGTTAGAATGGATCATTTCCTATCGATTAGGCGTGATCTTTAATTAGGAATATCGATTTTCATATTCTGAATGTTCAATACATTGCTTTTTAATACACAAAAAAGCATACTTTCAAATGGAGATTCCTCTGATTGAGTTGATAATAAACTCATGGAACAAGAAAATACTGTTAGAATGGATCATTTCCTATCGATTAGGCGTGATCTTTAATTAGGAATATCGATTTTCATATTCTGAATGTTCAATACATTGCTTTTTAATACACAAAAAAGCATACTTTCAAATGGAGATTTCTCTGATTGAGTTGATAATAAACTCATGGAACAAGAAAATACTGTTAGAATGGATCATTTCCTATCGATTAGGCGTGATCTTTAATTAGGAATATCGATTTTCATATTCTGAATGTTCAATACATTGCTTTTTAATACACAAAAAAGCATACTTTCAAATGGAGATTCCTCTGATTGAGTTGATAATAAACTCATGGAACAAGAAAATACTGTTAGAATGGATCATTTCCTATCTATTAGGCGTGATCTTTAATTAGGAATATCGATTTTCATATTCTGAATGTTCAATACATTGCTTTTTAATACACAAAAAAGCATACTTTCAAATGGAGATTTCTCTGATTGAGTTGATAATAAACTCATGGAACAAGAAAATACTGTTAGAATGGATCATTTCCTATCGATTAGGCGTGATCTTTAATTAGGAATATCGATTTTCATATTCTGAATGTTCAATACATTGCTTTTTAATACACAAAAAAGCATACTTTCAAATGGAGATTTCTCTGATTGAGTTGATAATAAACTCATGGAACAAGAAAATACTGTTAGAATGGATCATTTCCTATCGATTAGGCGTGATCTTTAATTAGGAATATCGATTTTCATATTCTGAATGTTCAATACATTGCTTTTTAATACACAAAAAAGCATACTTTCAAATGGAGATTTCTCTGATTGAGTTGATAATAAACTCATGGAACAAGAAAATACTGTTAGAATGGATCATTTCCTATCGATTAGGCGTGATCTTTAATTAGGAATATCGCTTTTCATATTCTGAATGTTCAATACATTGCTTTTTAATACACAAAAAAGCATACTTTCAAATGGAGATTTCTCTGATTGAGTTGATAATAAACTCATGGAACAAGAAAATACTGTTAGAATGGATCATTTCCTATCGATTAGGCGTGATCTTCAATTAGGAATATCGATTTTCATATTCTGAATGTTCAATACATTGCTTTTTAATACACAAAAAAGCATACTTTCAAATGGAGATTTCTCTGATTGAGTTGATAATAAACTCATGGAACAAGAAAATACTGTTAGAATGGATCATTTCCTATCGATTAGGCGTGATCTTCAATTAGGAATATCGATTTTCATATTCTGAATGTTCAATACATTGCTTTTTAATACACAAAAAAGCATACTTTCAAATGGAGATTTCTCTGATTGAGTTGATAATAAACTCATGGAACAAGAAAATACTGTTAGAATGGATCATTTCCTATCGATTAGGCGTGATCTTTAATTAGGAATATCGATTTTCATATTCTGAATGTTCAATACATTGCTTTTTAATACACAAAAAAGCATACTTTCAAATGGAGATTTCTCTGATTGAGTTGATAATAAACTCATGGAACAAGAAAATACTGTTAGAATGGATCATTTCCTATCGATTAGGCGTGATCTTCAATTAGGAATATCGATTTTCATATTCTGAATGTTCAATACATTGCTTTTTAATACACAAAAAAGCATACTTTCAAATGGAGATTTCTCTGATTGAGTTGATAATAAACTCATGGAACAAGAAAATACTGTTAGAATGGATCATTTCCTATCGATTAGGCGTGATCTTTAATTAGGAATATCGATTTTCATATTCTGAATGTTCAATACATTGCTTTTTAATACACAAAAAAGCATACTTTCAAATGGAGATTTCTCTGATTGAGTTGATAATAAACTCATGGAACAAGAAAATACTGTTAGAATGGATCATTTCCTATCGATTAGGCGTGATCTTTAATTAGGAATATCGATTTTCATATTCTGAATGTTCAATACATTGCTTTTTAATACACAAAAAAGCATACTTTCAAATGGAGATTCCTCTGATTGAGTTGATAATAAACTCATGGAACAAGAAAATACTGTTAGAATGGATCATTTCCTATCGATTAGGCGTGATCTTTAATTAGGAATATCGATTTTCATATTCTGAATGTTCAATACATTGCTTTTTAATACACAAAAAAGCATACTTTCAAATGGAGATTTCTCTGATTGAGTTGATAATAAACTCATGGAACAAGAAAATACTGTTAGAATGGATCATTTCCTATCGATTAGGCGTGATCTTTAATTAGGAATATCGATTTTCATATTCTGAATGTTCAATACATTGCTTTTTAATACACAAAAAAGCATACTTTCAAATGGAGATTCCTCTGATTGAGTTGATAATAAACTCATGGAACAAGAAAATACTGTTAGAATGGATCATTTCCTATCGATTAGGCGTGATCTTTAATTAGGAATATCGATTTTCATATTCTGAATGTTCAATACATTGCTTTTTAATACACAAAAAAGCATACTTTCAAATGGAGATTTCTCTGATTGAGTTGATAATAAACTCATGGAACAAGAAAATACTGTTAGAATGGATCATTTCCTATCGATTAGGCGTGATCTTTAATTAGGAATATCGCTTTTCATATTCTGAATGTTCAATACATTGCTTTTTAATACACAAAAAAGCATACTTTCAAATGGAGATTTCTCTGATTGAGTTGATAATAAACTCATGGAACAAGAAAATACTGTTAGAATGGATCATTTCCTATCGATTAGGCGTGATCTTCAATTAGGAATATCGATTTTCATATTCTGAATGTTCAATACATTGCTTTTTAATACACAAAAAAGCATACTTTCAAATGGAGATTTCTCTGATTGAGTTGATAATAAACTCATGGAACAAGAAAATACTGTTAGAATGGATCATTTCCTATCGATTAGGCGTGATCTTCAATTAGGAATATCGATTTTCATATTCTGAATGTTCAATACATTGCTTTTTAATACACAAAAAAGCATACTTTCAAATGGAGATTTCTCTGATTGAGTTGATAATAAACTCATGGAACAAGAAAATACTGTTAGAATGGATCATTTCCTATCGATTAGGCGTGATCTTTAATTAGGAATATCGATTTTCATATTCTGAATGTTCAATACATTGCTTTTTAATACACAAAAAAGCATACTTTCAAATGGAGATTTCTCTGATTGAGTTGATAATAAACTCATGGAACAAGAAAATACTGTTAGAATGGATCATTTCCTATCGATAAGGCGTGATCTTCAATTAGGAATATCGATTTTCATATTCTGAATGTTCAATACATTGCTTTTTAATACACAAAAAAGCATACTTTCAAATGGAGATTTCTCTGATTGAGTTGATAATAAACTCATGGAACAAGAAAATACTGTTAGAATGGATCATTTCCTATCGATTAGGCGTGATCTTCAATTAGGAATATCGATTTTCATATTCTGAATGTTCAATACATTGCTTTTTAATACACAAAAAAGCATACTTTCAAATGGAGATTCCTCTGATTGAGTTGATAATAAACTCATGGAACAAGAAAATACTGTTAGAATGGATCATTTCCTATCGATTAGGCGTGATCTTTAATTAGGAATATCGATTTTCATATTCTGAATGTTCAATACATTGCTTTTTAATACACAAAAAAGCATACTTTCAAATGGAGATTTCTCTGATTGAGTTGATAATAAACTCATGGAACAAGAAAATACTGTCAGAATGGATCATTTCCTATCTATTAGGCGTGATCTTTAATTAGGAATATCGATTTTCATATTCTGAATGTTCAATACATTGCTTTTTAATACACAAAAAAGCATACTTTCAAATGGAGATTTCTCTGATTGAGTTGATAATAAACTCATGGAACAAGAAAATACTGTTAGAATGGATCATTTCCTATCGATTAGGCGTGATCTTCAATTAGGAATATCGATTTTCATATTCTGAATGTTCAATACATTGCTTTTTAATACACAAAAAAGCATACTTTCAAATGGAGATTTCTCTGATTGAGTTGATAATAAACTCATGGAACAAGAAAATACTGTTAGAATGGATCATTTCCTATCGATTAGGCGTGATCTTCAATTAGGAATATCGATTTTCATATTCTGAATGTTCAATACATTGCTTTTTAATACACAAAAAAGCATACTTTCAAATGGAGATTTCTCTGATTGAGTTGATAATAAACTCATGGAACAAGAAAATACTGTTAGAATGGATCATTTCCTATCGATTAGGCGTGATCTTCAATTAGGAATATCGATTTTCATATTCTGAATGTTCAATACATTGCTTTTTAATACACAAAAAAGCATACTTTCAAATGGAGATTTCTCTGATTGAGTTGATAATAAACTCATGGAACAAGAAAATACTGTTAGAATGGATCATTTCCTATCGATAAGGCGTGATCTTCAATTAGGAATATCGATTTTCATATTCTGAATGTTCAATACATTGCTTTTTAATACACAAAAAAGCATACTTTCAAATGGAGATTTCTCTGATTGAGTTGATAATAAACTCATGGAACAAGAAAATACTGTTAGAATGGATCATTTCCTATCGATTAGGCGTGATCTTCAATTAGGAATATCGATTTTCATATTCTGAATGTTCAATACATTGCTTTTTAATACACAAAAAAGCATACTTTCAAATGGAGATTCCTCTGATTGAGTTGATAATAAACTCATGGAACAAGAAAATACTGTTAGAATGGATCATTTCCTATCGATAAGGCGTGATCTTCAATTAGGAATATCGATTTTCATATTCTGAATGTTCAATACATTGCTTTTTAATACACAAAAAAGCATACTTTCAAATGGAGATTTCTCTGATTGAGTTGATAATAAACTCATGGAACAAGAAAATACTGTCAGAATGGATCATTTCCTATCTATTAGGCGTGATCTTTAATTAGGAATATCGATTTTCATATTCTGAATGTTCAATACATTGCTTTTTAATACACAAAAAAGCATACTTTCAAATGGAGATTTCTCTGATTGAGTTGATAATAAACTCATGGAACAAGAAAATACTGTTAGAATGGATCATTTCCTATCGATTAGGCGTGATCTTCAATTAGGAATATCGATTTTCATATTCTGAATGTTCAATACATTGCTTTTTAATACACAAAAAAGCATACTTTCAAATGGAGATTTCTCTGATTGAGTTGATAATAAACTCATGGAACAAGAAAATACTGTTAGAATGGATCATTTCCTATCGATTAGGCGTGATCTTCAATTAGGAATATCGATTTTCATATTCTGAATGTTCAATACATTGCTTTTTAATACACAAAAAAGCATACTTTCAAATGGAGATTTCTCTGATTGAGTTGATAATAAACTCATGGAACAAGAAAATACTGTTAGAATGGATCATTTCCTATCGATAAGGCGTGATCTTCAATTAGGAATATCGATTTTCATATTCTGAATGTTCAATACATTGCTTTTTAATACACAAAAAAGCATACTTTCAAATGGAGATTTCTCTGATTGAGTTGATAATAAACTCATGGAACAAGAAAATACTGTTAGAATGGATCATTTCCTATCGATTAGGCGTGATCTTCAATTAGGAATATCGATTTTCATATTCTGAATGTTCAATACATTGCTTTTTAATACACAAAAAAGCATACTTTCAAATGGAGATTTCTCTGATTGAGTTGATAATAAACTCATGGAACAAGAAAATACTGTTAGAATGGATCATTTCCTATCGATAAGGCGTGATCTTCAATTAGGAATATCGATTTTCATATTCTGAATGTTCAATACATTGCTTTTTAATACACAAAAAAGCATACTTTCAAATGGAGATTTCTCTGATTGAGTTGATAATAAACTCATGGAACAAGAAAATACTGTCAGAATGGATCATTTCCTATCTATTAGGCGTGATCTTTAATTAGGAATATCGATTTTCATATTCTGAATGTTCAATACATTGCTTTTTAATACACAAAAAAGCATACTTTCAAATGGAGATTTCTCTGATTGAGTTGATAATAAACTCATGGAACAAGAAAATACTGTTAGAATGGATCATTTCCTATCGATTAGGCGTGATCTTCAATTAGGAATATCGATTTTCATATTCTGAATGTTCAATACATTGCTTTTTAATACACAAAAAAGCATACTTTCAAATGGAGATTTCTCTGATTGAGTTGATAATAAACTCATGGAACAAGAAAATACTGTTAGAATGGATCATTTCCTATCTATTAGGCGTGATCTTTAATTAGGAATATCGATTTTCATATTCTGAATGTTCAATACATTGCTTTTTAATACACAAAAAAGCATACTTTCAAATGGAGATTTCTCTGATTGAGTTGATAATAAACTCATGGAACAAGAAAATACTGTTAGAATGGATCATTTCCTATCGATTAGGCGTGATCTTCAATTAGGAATATCGATTTTCATATTCTGAATGTTCAATACATTGCTTTTTAATACACAAAAAAGCATACTTTCAAATGGAGATTTCTCTGATTGAGTTGATAATAAACTCATGGAACAAGAAAATACTGTTAGAATGGATCATTTCCTATCGATAAGGCGTGATCTTCAATTAGGAATATCGATTTTCATATTCTGAATGTTCAATACATTGCTTTTTAATACACAAAAAAGCATACTTTCAAATGGAGATTTCTCTGATTGAGTTGATAATAAACTCATGGAACAAGAAAATACTGTCAGAATGGATCATTTCCTATCTATTAGGCGTGATCTTTAATTAGGAATATCGATTTTCATATTCTGAATGTTCAATACATTGCTTTTTAATACACAAAAAAGCATACTTTCAAATGGAGATTTCTCTGATTGAGTTGATAATAAACTCATGGAACAAGAAAATACTGTTAGAATGGATCATTTCCTATCGATTAGGCGTGATCTTCAATTAGGAATATCGATTTTCATATTCTGAATGTTCAATACATTGCTTTTTAATACACAAAAAAGCATACTTTCAAATGGAGATTTCTCTGATTGAGTTGATAATAAACTCATGGAACAAGAAAATACTGTTAGAATGGATCATTTCCTATCGATTAGGCGTGATCTTCAATTAGGAATATCGATTTTCATATTCTGAATGTTCAATACATTGCTTTTTAATACACAAAAAAGCATACTTTCAAATGGAGATTTCTCTGATTGAGTTGATAATAAACTCATGGAACAAGAAAATACTGTCAGAATGGATCATTTCCTATCTATTAGGCGTGATCTTTAATTAGGAATATCGATTTTCATATTCTGAATGTTCAATACATTGCTTTTTAATACACAAAAAAGCATACTTTCAAATGGAGATTTCTCTGATTGAGTTGATAATAAACTCATGGAACAAGAAAATACTGTTAGAATGGATCATTTCCTATCGATTAGGCGTGATCTTCAATTAGGAATATCGATTTTCATATTCTGAATGTTCAATACATTGCTTTTTAATACACAAAAAAGCATACTTTCAAATGGAGATTTCTCTGATTGAGTTGATAATAAACTCATGGAACAAGAAAATACTGTTAGAATGGATCATTTCCTATCGATTAGGCGTGATCTTCAATTAGGAATATCGATTTTCATATTCTGAATGTTCAATACATTGCTTTTTAATACACAAAAAAGCATACTTTCAAATGGAGATTTCTCTGATTGAGTTGATAATAAACTCATGGAACAAGAAAATACTGTTAGAATGGATCATTTCCTATCGATTAGGCGTGATCTTCAATTAGGAATATCGATTTTCATATTCTGAATGTTCAATACATTGCTTTTTAATACACAAAAAAGCATACTTTCAAATGGAGATTTCTCTGATTGAGTTGATAATAAACTCATGGAACAAGAAAATACTGTTAGAATGGATCATTTCCTATCGATAAGGCGTGATCTTCAATTAGGAATATCGATTTTCATATTCTGAATGTTCAATACATTGCTTTTTAATACACAAAAAAGCATACTTTCAAATGGAGATTTCTCTGATTGAGTTGATAATAAACTCATGGAACAAGAAAATACTGTTAGAATGGATCATTTCCTATCGATTAGGCGTGATCTTCAATTAGGAATATCGATTTTCATATTCTGAATGTTCAATACATTGCTTTTTAATACACAAAAAAGCATACTTTCAAATGGAGATTCCTCTGATTGAGTTGATAATAAACTCATGGAACAAGAAAATACTGTTAGAATGGATCATTTCCTATCGATTAGGCGTGATCTTTAATTAGGAATATCGATTTTCATATTCTGAATGTTCAATACATTGCTTTTTAATACACAAAAAAGCATACTTTCAAATGGAGATTTCTCTGATTGAGTTGATAATAAACTCATGGAACAAGAAAATACTGTCAGAATGGATCATTTCCTATCTATTAGGCGTGATCTTTAATTAGGAATATCGATTTTCATATTCTGAATGTTCAATACATTGCTTTTTAATACACAAAAAAGCATACTTTCAAATGGAGATTTCTCTGATTGAGTTGATAATAAACTCATGGAACAAGAAAATACTGTTAGAATGGATCATTTCCTATCGATTAGGCGTGATCTTCAATTAGGAATATCGATTTTCATATTCTGAATGTTCAATACATTGCTTTTTAATACACAAAAAAGCATACTTTCAAATGGAGATTTCTCTGATTGAGTTGATAATAAACTCATGGAACAAGAAAATACTGTTAGAATGGATCATTTCCTATCGATTAGGCGTGATCTTCAATTAGGAATATCGATTTTCATATTCTGAATGTTCAATACATTGCTTTTTAATACACAAAAAAGCATACTTTCAAATGGAGATTTCTCTGATTGAGTTGATAATAAACTCATGGAACAAGAAAATACTGTTAGAATGGATCATTTCCTATCGATTAGGCGTGATCTTCAATTAGGAATATCGATTTTCATATTCTGAATGTTCAATACATTGCTTTTTAATACACAAAAAAGCATACTTTCAAATGGAGATTTCTCTGATTGAGTTGATAATAAACTCATGGAACAAGAAAATACTGTTAGAATGGATCATTTCCTATCGATAAGGCGTGATCTTCAATTAGGAATATCGATTTTCATATTCTGAATGTTCAATACATTGCTTTTTAATACACAAAAAAGCATACTTTCAAATGGAGATTTCTCTGATTGAGTTGATAATAAACTCATGGAACAAGAAAATACTGTTAGAATGGATCATTTCCTATCGATTAGGCGTGATCTTCAATTAGGAATATCGATTTTCATATTCTGAATGTTCAATACATTGCTTTTTAATACACAAAAAAGCATACTTTCAAATGGAGATTCCTCTGATTGAGTTGATAATAAACTCATGGAACAAGAAAATACTGTTAGAATGGATCATTTCCTATCGATAAGGCGTGATCTTCAATTAGGAATATCGATTTTCATATTCTGAATGTTCAATACATTGCTTTTTAATACACAAAAAAGCATACTTTCAAATGGAGATTTCTCTGATTGAGTTGATAATAAACTCATGGAACAAGAAAATACTGTCAGAATGGATCATTTCCTATCTATTAGGCGTGATCTTTAATTAGGAATATCGATTTTCATATTCTGAATGTTCAATACATTGCTTTTTAATACACAAAAAAGCATACTTTCAAATGGAGATTTCTCTGATTGAGTTGATAATAAACTCATGGAACAAGAAAATACTGTTAGAATGGATCATTTCCTATCGATTAGGCGTGATCTTCAATTAGGAATATCGATTTTCATATTCTGAATGTTCAATACATTGCTTTTTAATACACAAAAAAGCATACTTTCAAATGGAGATTTCTCTGATTGAGTTGATAATAAACTCATGGAACAAGAAAATACTGTTAGAATGGATCATTTCCTATCGATTAGGCGTGATCTTCAATTAGGAATATCGATTTTCATATTCTGAATGTTCAATACATTGCTTTTTAATACACAAAAAAGCATACTTTCAAATGGAGATTTCTCTGATTGAGTTGATAATAAACTCATGGAACAAGAAAATACTGTTAGAATGGATCATTTCCTATCGATAAGGCGTGATCTTCAATTAGGAATATCGATTTTCATATTCTGAATGTTCAATACATTGCTTTTTAATACACAAAAAAGCATACTTTCAAATGGAGATTTCTCTGATTGAGTTGATAATAAACTCATGGAACAAGAAAATACTGTTAGAATGGATCATTTCCTATCGATTAGGCGTGATCTTCAATTAGGAATATCGATTTTCATATTCTGAATGTTCAATACATTGCTTTTTAATACACAAAAAAGCATACTTTCAAATGGAGATTTCTCTGATTGAGTTGATAATAAACTCATGGAACAAGAAAATACTGTTAGAATGGATCATTTCCTATCGATAAGGCGTGATCTTCAATTAGGAATATCGATTTTCATATTCTGAATGTTCAATACATTGCTTTTTAATACACAAAAAAGCATACTTTCAAATGGAGATTTCTCTGATTGAGTTGATAATAAACTCATGGAACAAGAAAATACTGTCAGAATGGATCATTTCCTATCTATTAGGCGTGATCTTTAATTAGGAATATCGATTTTCATATTCTGAATGTTCAATACATTGCTTTTTAATACACAAAAAAGCATACTTTCAAATGGAGATTTCTCTGATTGAGTTGATAATAAACTCATGGAACAAGAAAATACTGTTAGAATGGATCATTTCCTATCGATTAGGCGTGATCTTCAATTAGGAATATCGATTTTCATATTCTGAATGTTCAATACATTGCTTTTTAATACACAAAAAAGCATACTTTCAAATGGAGATTTCTCTGATTGAGTTGATAATAAACTCATGGAACAAGAAAATACTGTTAGAATGGATCATTTCCTATCTATTAGGCGTGATCTTTAATTAGGAATATCGATTTTCATATTCTGAATGTTCAATACATTGCTTTTTAATACACAAAAAAGCATACTTTCAAATGGAGATTTCTCTGATTGAGTTGATAATAAACTCATGGAACAAGAAAATACTGTTAGAATGGATCATTTCCTATCGATTAGGCGTGATCTTCAATTAGGAATATCGATTTTCATATTCTGAATGTTCAATACATTGCTTTTTAATACACAAAAAAGCATACTTTCAAATGGAGATTTCTCTGATTGAGTTGATAATAAACTCATGGAACAAGAAAATACTGTTAGAATGGATCATTTCCTATCGATAAGGCGTGATCTTCAATTAGGAATATCGATTTTCATATTCTGAATGTTCAATACATTGCTTTTTAATACACAAAAAAGCATACTTTCAAATGGAGATTTCTCTGATTGAGTTGATAATAAACTCATGGAACAAGAAAATACTGTCAGAATGGATCATTTCCTATCTATTAGGCGTGATCTTTAATTAGGAATATCGATTTTCATATTCTGAATGTTCAATACATTGCTTTTTAATACACAAAAAAGCATACTTTCAAATGGAGATTTCTCTGATTGAGTTGATAATAAACTCATGGAACAAGAAAATACTGTTAGAATGGATCATTTCCTATCGATTAGGCGTGATCTTCAATTAGGAATATCGATTTTCATATTCTGAATGTTCAATACATTGCTTTTTAATACACAAAAAAGCATACTTTCAAATGGAGATTTCTCTGATTGAGTTGATAATAAACTCATGGAACAAGAAAATACTGTTAGAATGGATCATTTCCTATCGATTAGGCGTGATCTTCAATTAGGAATATCGATTTTCATATTCTGAATGTTCAATACATTGCTTTTTAATACACAAAAAAGCATACTTTCAAATGGAGATTTCTCT
Source organism: Dromius quadrimaculatus (assembly GCA_963989225.1). Taxonomy (NCBI): domain Eukaryota; kingdom Metazoa; phylum Arthropoda; class Insecta; order Coleoptera; family Carabidae; genus Dromius; species Dromius quadrimaculatus. The sequence goes on along the minus strand of OZ022327.1, from coordinate 66,315,777 downwards.
GATTGAGTTGATAATAAACTCATGGAACAAGAAAATACTGTCAGAATGGATCATTTCCTATCTATTAGGCGTGATCTTTAATTAGGAATATCGATTTTCATATTCTGAATGTTCAATACATTGCTTTTTAATACACAAAAAAGCATACTTTCAAATGGAGATTTCTCTGATTGAGTTGATAATAAACTCATGGAACAAGAAAATACTGTTAGAATGGATCATTTCCTATCGATTAGGCGTGATCTTCAATTAGGAATATCGATTTTCATATTCTGAATGTTCAATACATTGCTTTTTAATACACAAAAAAGCATACTTTCAAATGGAGATTTCTCTGATTGAGTTGATAATAAACTCATGGAACAAGAAAATACTGTTAGAATGGATCATTTCCTATCGATTAGGCGTGATCTTCAATTAGGAATATCGATTTTCATATTCTGAATGTTCAATACATTGCTTTTTAATACACAAAAAAGCATACTTTCAAATGGAGATTTCTCTGATTGAGTTGATAATAAACTCATGGAACAAGAAAATACTGTTAGAATGGATCATTTCCTATCGATAAGGCGTGATCTTCAATTAGGAATATCGATTTTCATATTCTGAATGTTCAATACATTGCTTTTTAATACACAAAAAAGCATACTTTCAAATGGAGATTTCTCTGATTGAGTTGATAATAAACTCATGGAACAAGAAAATACTGTTAGAATGGATCATTTCCTATCGATTAGGCGTGATCTTCAATTAGGAATATCGATTTTCATATTCTGAATGTTCAATACATTGCTTTTTAATACACAAAAAAGCATACTTTCAAATGGAGATTCCTCTGATTGAGTTGATAATAAACTCATGGAACAAGAAAATACTGTTAGAATGGATCATTTCCTATCGATAAGGCGTGATCTTCAATTAGGAATATCGATTTTCATATTCTGAATGTTCAATACATTGCTTTTTAATACACAAAAAAGCATACTTTCAAATGGAGATTTCTCTGATTGAGTTGATAATAAACTCATGGAACAAGAAAATACTGTCAGAATGGATCATTTCCTATCTATTAGGCGTGATCTTTAATTAGGAATATCGATTTTCATATTCTGAATGTTCAATACATTGCTTTTTAATACACAAAAAAGCATACTTTCAAATGGAGATTTCTCTGATTGAGTTGATAATAAACTCATGGAACAAGAAAATACTGTTAGAATGGATCATTTCCTATCGATTAGGCGTGATCTTCAATTAGGAATATCGATTTTCATATTCTGAATGTTCAATACATTGCTTTTTAATACACAAAAAAGCATACTTTCAAATGGAGATTTCTCTGATTGAGTTGATAATAAACTCATGGAACAAGAAAATACTGTTAGAATGGATCATTTCCTATCGATTAGGCGTGATCTTCAATTAGGAATATCGATTTTCATATTCTGAATGTTCAATACATTGCTTTTTAATACACAAAAAAGCATACTTTCAAATGGAGATTTCTCTGATTGAGTTGATAATAAACTCATGGAACAAGAAAATACTGTTAGAATGGATCATTTCCTATCGATTAGGCGTGATCTTCAATTAGGAATATCGATTTTCATATTCTGAATGTTCAATACATTGCTTTTTAATACACAAAAAAGCATACTTTCAAATGGAGATTTCTCTGATTGAGTTGATAATAAACTCATGGAACAAGAAAATACTGTTAGAATGGATCATTTCCTATCGATAAGGCGTGATCTTCAATTAGGAATATCGATTTTCATATTCTGAATGTTCAATACATTGCTTTTTAATACACAAAAAAGCATACTTTCAAATGGAGATTTCTCTGATTGAGTTGATAATAAACTCATGGAACAAGAAAATACTGTTAGAATGGATCATTTCCTATCGATTAGGCGTGATCTTCAATTAGGAATATCGATTTTCATATTCTGAATGTTCAATACATTGCTTTTTAATACACAAAAAAGCATACTTTCAAATGGAGATTCCTCTGATTGAGTTGATAATAAACTCATGGAACAAGAAAATACTGTTAGAATGGATCATTTCCTATCGATTAGGCGTGATCTTTAATTAGGAATATCGATTTTCATATTCTGAATGTTCAATACATTGCTTTTTAATACACAAAAAAGCATACTTTCAAATGGAGATTTCTCTGATTGAGTTGATAATAAACTCATGGAACAAGAAAATACTGTTAGAATGGATCATTTCCTATCGATTAGGCGTGATCTTCAATTAGGAATATCGATTTTCATATTCTGAATGTTCAATACATTGCTTTTTAATACACAAAAAAGCATACTTTCAAATGGAGATTTCTCTGATTGAGTTGATAATAAACTCATGGAACAAGAAAATACTGTTAGAATGGATCATTTCCTATCGATTAGGCGTGATCTTCAATTAGGAATATCGATTTTCATATTCTGAATGTTCAATACATTGCTTTTTAATACACAAAAAAGCATACTTTCAAATGGAGATTTCTCTGATTGAGTTGATAATAAACTCATGGAACAAGAAAATACTGTTAGAATGGATCATTTCCTATCGATTAGGCGTGATCTTTAATTAGGAATATCGATTTTCATATTCTGAATGTTCAATACATTGCTTTTTAATACACAAAAAAGCATACTTTCAAATGGAGATTTCTCTGATTGAGTTGATAATAAACTCATGGAACAAGAAAATACTGTTAGAATGGATCATTTCCTATCGATAAGGCGTGATCTTCAATTAGGAATATCGATTTTCATATTCTGAATGTTCAATACATTGCTTTTTAATACACAAAAAAGCATACTTTCAAATGGAGATTTCTCTGATTGAGTTGATAATAAACTCATGGAACAAGAAAATACTGTTAGAATGGATCATTTCCTATCGATTAGGCGTGATCTTCAATTAGGAATATCGATTTTCATATTCTGAATGTTCAATACATTGCTTTTTAATACACAAAAAAGCATACTTTCAAATGGAGATTCCTCTGATTGAGTTGATAATAAACTCATGGAACAAGAAAATACTGTTAGAATGGATCATTTCCTATCGATTAGGCGTGATCTTTAATTAGGAATATCGATTTTCATATTCTGAATGTTCAATACATTGCTTTTTAATACACAAAAAAGCATACTTTCAAATGGAGATTTCTCTGATTGAGTTGATAATAAACTCATGGAACAAGAAAATACTGTTAGAATGGATCATTTCCTATCGATTAGGCGTGATCTTTAATTAGGAATATCGATTTTCATATTCTGAATGTTCAATACATTGCTTTTTAATACACAAAAAAGCATACTTTCAAATGGAGATTTCTCTGATTGAGTTGATAATAAACTCATGGAACAAGAAAATACTGTTAGAATGGATCATTTCCTATCGATTAGGCGTGATCTTCAATTAGGAATATCGATTTTCATATTCTGAATGTTCAATACATTGCTTTTTAATACACAAAAAAGCATACTTTCAAATGGAGATTCCTCTGATTGAGTTGATAATAAACTCATGGAACAAGAAAATACTGTTAGAATGGATCATTTCCTATCGATTAGGCGTGATCTTTAATTAGGAATATCGATTTTCATATTCTGAATGTTCAATACATTGCTTTTTAATACACAAAAAAGCATACTTTCAAATGGAGATTTCTCTGATTGAGTTGATAATAAACTCATGGAACAAGAAAATACTGTTAGAATGGATCATTTCCTATCGATTAGGCGTGATCTTCAATTAGGAATATCGATTTTCATATTCTGAATGTTCAATACATTGCTTTTTAATACACAAAAAAGCATACTTTCAAATGGAGATTTCTCTGATTGAGTTGATAATAAACTCATGGAACAAGAAAATACTGTTAGAATGGATCATTTCCTATCGATTAGGCGTGATCTTCAATTAGGAATATCGATTTTCATATTCTGAATGTTCAATACATTGCTTTTTAATACACAAAAAAGCATACTTTCAAATGGAGATTTCTCTGATTGAGTTGATAATAAACTCATGGAACAAGAAAATACTGTTAGAATGGATCATTTCCTATCGATTAGGCGTGATCTTTAATTAGGAATATCGATTTTCATATTCTGAATGTTCAATACATTGCTTTTTAATACACAAAAAAGCATACTTTCAAATGGAGATTTCTCTGATTGAGTTGATAATAAACTCATGGAACAAGAAAATACTGTTAGAATGGATCATTTCCTATCGATAAGGCGTGATCTTCAATTAGGAATATCGATTTTCATATTCTGAATGTTCAATACATTGCTTTTTAATACACAAAAAAGCATACTTTCAAATGGAGATTTCTCTGATTGAGTTGATAATAAACTCATGGAACAAGAAAATACTGTTAGAATGGATCATTTCCTATCGATAAGGCGTGATCTTCAATTAGGAATATCGATTTTCATATTCTGAATGTTCAATACATTGCTTTTTAATACACAAAAAAGCATACTTTCAAATGGAGATTTCTCTGATTGAGTTGATAATAAACTCATGGAACAAGAAAATACTGTTAGAATGGATCATTTCCTATCGATTAGGCGTGATCTTCAATTAGGAATATCGATTTTCATATTCTGAATGTTCAATACATTGCTTTTTAATACACAAAAAAGCATACTTTCAAATGGAGATTCCTCTGATTGAGTTGATAATAAACTCATGGAACAAGAAAATACTGTTAGAATGGATCATTTCCTATCGATTAGGCGTGATCTTCAATTAGGAATATCGATTTTCATATTCTGAATGTTCAATACATTGCTTTTTAATACACAAAAAAGCATACTTTCAAATGGAGATTCCTCTGATTGAGTTGATAATAAACTCATGGAACAAGAAAATACTGTTAGAATGGATCATTTCCTATCGATTAGGCGTGATCTTTAATTAGGAATATCGATTTTCATATTCTGAATGTTCAATACATTGCTTTTTAATACACAAAAAAGCATACTTTCAAATGGAGATTTCTCTGATTGAGTTGATAATAAACTCATGGAACAAGAAAATACTGTTAGAATGGATCATTTCCTATCGATAAGGCGTGATCTTCAATTAGGAATATCGATTTTCATATTCTGAATGTTCAATACATTGCTTTTTAATACACAAAAAAGCATACTTTCAAATGGAGATTTCTCTGATTGAGTTGATAATAAACTCATGGAACAAGAAAATACTGTTAGAATGGATCATTTCCTATCGATTAGGCGTGATCTTCAATTAGGAATATCGATTTTCATATTCTGAATGTTCAATACATTGCTTTTTAATACACAAAAAAGCATACTTTCAAATGGAGATTCCTCTGATTGAGTTGATAATAAACTCATGGAACAAGAAAATACTGTTAGAATGGATCATTTCCTATCGATTAAGCGTGATCTTTAATCCGGAATATCGATTTTCATATTCTGAATGTTCAATACATTGCTTTTTAATACACAAAAAAGCATACTTTCAAATGGAGATTCCTCTGATTGAGTTGATAATAAACTCATGGAACAAGAAAATACTGTTAGAATGGATCATTTCCTATCGATTAGGCGTGATCTTTAATTAGGAATATCGATTTTCATATTCTGAATGTTCAATACATTGCTTTTTAATACACAAAAAAGCATACTTTCAAATGGAGATTCCTCTGATTGAGTTGATAATAAACTCATGGAACAAGAAAATACTGTTAGAATGGATCATTTCCTATCGATTAGGCGTGATCTTCAATTAGGAATATCGATTTTCATATTCTGAATGTTCAATACATTGCTTTTTAATACACAAAAAAGCATACTTTCAAATGGAGATTTCTCTGATTGAGTTGATAATAAACTCATGGAACAAGAAAATACTGTTAGAATGGATCATTTCCTATCGATAAGGCGTGATCTTCAATTAGGAATATCGATTTTCATATTCTGAATGTTCAATACATTGCTTTTTAATACACAAAAAAGCATACTTTCAAATGGAGATTTCTCTGATTGAGTTGATAATAAACTCATGGAACAAGAAAATACTGTTAGAATGGATCATTTCCTATCGATTAGGCGTGATCTTCAATTAGGAATATCGATTTTCATATTCTGAATGTTCAATACATTGCTTTTTAATACACAAAAAAGCATACTTTCAAATGGAGATTCCTCTGATTGAGTTGATAATAAACTCATGGAACAAGAAAATACTGTTAGAATGGATCATTTCCTATCGATTAGGCGTGATCTTTAATTAGGAATATCGATTTTCATATTCTGAATGTTCAATACATTGCTTTTTAATACACAAAAAAGCATACTTTCAAATGGAGATTTCTCTGATTGAGTTGATAATAAACTCATGGAACAAGAAAATACTGTCAGAATGGATCATTTCCTATCTATTAGGCGTGATCTTTAATTAGGAATATCGATTTTCATATTCTGAATGTTCAATACATTGCTTTTTAATACACAAAAAAGCATACTTTCAAATGGAGATTTCTCTGATTGAGTTGATAATAAACTCATGGAACAAGAAAATACTGTTAGAATGGATCATTTCCTATCGATTAGGCGTGATCTTCAATTAGGAATATCGATTTTCATATTCTGAATGTTCAATACATTGCTTTTTAATACACAAAAAAGCATACTTTCAAATGGAGATTTCTCTGATTGAGTTGATAATAAACTCATGGAACAAGAAAATACTGTTAGAATGGATCATTTCCTATCGATTAGGCGTGATCTTCAATTGGGAATATCGATTTTCATATTCTGAATGTTCAATACATTGCTTTTTAATACACAAAAAAGCATACTTTCAAATGGAGATTCCTCTGATTGAGTTGATAATAAACTCATGGAACAAGAAAATACTGTTAGAATGGATCATTTCCTATCGATTAGGCGTGATCTTTAATTAGGAATATCGATTTTCATATTCTGAATGTTCAATACATTGCTTTTTAATACACAAAAAAGCATACTTTCAAATGGAGATTTCTCTGATTGAGTTGATAATAAACTCATGGAACAAGAAAATACTGTTAGAATGGATCATTTCCTATCGATTAGGCGTGATCTTCAATTAGGAATATCGATTTTCATATTCTGAATGTTCAATACATTGCTTTTTAATACACAAAAAAGCATACTTTCAAATGGAGATTTCTCTGATTGAGTTGATAATAAACTCATGGAACAAGAAAATACTGTTAGAATGGATCATTTCCTATCTATTAGGCGTGATCTTTAATTAGGAATATCGATTTTCATATTCTGAATGTTCAATACATTGCTTTTTAATACACAAAAAAGCATACTTTCAAATGGAGATTTCTCTGATTGAGTTGATAATAAACTCATGGAACAAGAAAATACTGTTAGAATGGATCATTTCCTATCGATTAGGCGTGATCTTTAATTAGGAATATCGATTTTCATATTCTGAATGTTCAATACATTGCTTTTTAATACACAAAAAAGCATACTTTCAAATGGAGATTTCTCTGATTGAGTTGATAATAAACTCATGGAACAAGAAAATACTGTTAGAATGGATCATTTCCTATCGATTAGGCGTGATCTTTAATTAGGAATATCGATTTTCATATTCTGAATGTTCAATACATTGCTTTTTAATACACAAAAAAGCATACTTTCAAATGGAGATTTCTCTGATTGAGTTGATAATAAACTCATGGAACAAGAAAATACTGTTAGAATGGATCATTTCCTATCGATTAGGCGTGATCTTTAATTAGGAATATCGATTTTCATATTCTGAATGTTCAATACATTGCTTTTTAATACACAAAAAAGCATACTTTCAAATGGAGATTTCTCTGATTGAGTTGATAATAAACTCATGGAACAAGAAAATACTGTTAGAATGGATCATTTCCTATCGATTAGGCGTGATCTTTAATTAGGAATATCGATTTTCATATTCTGAATGTTCAATACATTGCTTTTTAATACACAAAAAAGCATACTTTCAAATGGAGATTTCTCTGATTGAGTTGATAATAAACTCATGGAACAAGAAAATACTGTTAGAATGGATCATTTCCTATCGATTAGGCGTGATCTTTAATTAGGAATATCGATTTTCATATTCTGAATGTTCAATACATTGCTTTTTAATACACAAAAAAGCATACTTTCAAATGGAGATTTCTCTGATTGAGTTGATAATAAACTCATGGAACAAGAAAATACTGTTAGAATGGATCATTTCCTATCGATTAGGCGTGATCTTTAATTAGGAATATCGATTTTCATATTCTGAATGTTCAATACATTGCTTTTTAATACACAAAAAAGCATACTTTCAAATGGAGATTTCTCTGATTGAGTTGATAATAAACTCATGGAACAAGAAAATACTGTTAGAATGGATCATTTCCTATCGATTAGGCGTGATCTTTAATTAGGAATATCGATTTTCATATTCTGAATGTTCAATACATTGCTTTTTAATACACAAAAAAGCATACCTTCAAATGGAGATTTCTCTGATTGAGTTGATAATAAACTCATGGAACAAGAAAATACTGTTAGAATGGATCATTTCCTATCGATTAGGCGTGATCTTCAATTAGGAATATCGATTTTCATATTCTGAATGTTCAATACATTGCTTTTTAATACACAAAAAAGCATACTTTCAAATGGAGATTTCTCTGATTGAGTTGATAATAAACTCATGGAACAAGAAAATACTGTTAGAATGGATCATTTCCTATCGATTAGGCGTGATCTTCAATTAGGAATATCGATTTTCATATTCTGAATGTTCAATACATTGCTTTTTAATACACAAAAAAGCATACTTTCAAATGGAGATTTCTCTGATTGAGTTGATAATAAACTCATGGAACAAGAAAATACTGTTAGAATGGATCATTTCCTATCGATTAGGCGTGATCTTCAATTAGGAATATCGATTTTCATATTCTGAATGTTCAATACATTGCTTTTTAATACACAAAAAAGCATACTTTCAAATGGAGATTTCTCTGATTGAGTTGATAATAAACTCATGGAACAAGAAAATACTGTTAGAATGGATCATTTCCTATCGATTAGGCGTGATCTTCAATTAGGAATATCGATTTTCATATTCTGAATGTTCAATACATTGCTTTTTAATACACAAAAAAGCATACTTTCAAATGGAGATTTCTCTGATTGAGTTGATAATAAACTCATGGAACAAGAAAATACTGTTAGAATGGATCATTTCCTATCGATTAGGCGTGATCTTTAATTAGGAATATCGATTTTCATATTCTGAATGTTCAATACATTGCTTTTTAATACACAAAAAAGCATACTTTCAAATGGAGATTTCTCTGATTGAGTTGATAATAAACTCATGGAACAAGAAAATACTGTTAGAATGGATCATTTCCTATCGATTAGGCGTGATCTTTAATTAGGAATATCGATTTTCATATTCTGAATGTTCAATACATTGCTTTTTAATACACAAAAAAGCATACTTTCAAATGGAGATTTCTCTGATTGAGTTGATAATAAACTCATGGAACAAGAAAATACTGTTAGAATGGATCATTTCCTATCGATTAGGCGTGATCTTCAATTAGGAATATCGATTTTCATATTCTGAATGTTCAATACATTGCTTTTTAATACACAAAAAAGCATACTTTCAAATGGAGATTTCTCTGATTGAGTTGATAATAAACTCATGGAACAAGAAAATACTGTTAGAATGGATCATTTCCTATCGATTAGGCGTGATCTTCAATTAGGAATATCGATTTTCATATTCTGAATGTTCAATACATTGCTTTTTAATACACAAAAAAGCATACTTTCAAATGGAGATTTCTCTGATTGAGTTGATAATAAACTCATGGAACAAGAAAATACTGTTAGAATGGATCATTTCCTATCGATTAGGCGTGATCTTTAATTAGGAATATCGATTTTCATATTCTGAATGTTCAATACATTGCTTTTTAATACACAAAAAAGCATACTTTCAAATGGAGATTTCTCTGATTGAGTTGATAATAAACTCATGGAACAAGAAAATACTGTTAGAATGGATCATTTCCTATCGATTAGGCGTGATCTTTAATTAGGAATATCGATTTTCATATTCTGAATGTTCAATACATTGCTTTTTAATACACAAAAAAGCATACTTTCAAATGGAGATTTCTCTGATTGAGTTGATAATAAACTCATGGAACAAGAAAATACTGTTAGAATGGATCATTTCCTATCGATTAGGCGTGATCTTCAATTAGGAATATCGATTTTCATATTCTGAATGTTCAATACATTGCTTTTTAATACACAAAAAAGCATACTTTCAAATGGAGATTTCTCTGATTGAGTTGATAATAAACTCATGGAACAAGAAAATACTGTTAGAATGGATCATTTCCTATCGATTAGGCGTGATCTTTAATTAGGAATATCGATTTTCATATTCTGAATGTTCAATACATTGCTTTTTAATACACAAAAAAGCATACTTTCAAATGGAGATTTCTCTGATTGAGTTGATAATAAACTCATGGAACAAGAAAATACTGTTAGAATGGATCATTTCCTATCGATTAGGCGTGATCTTTAATTAGGAATATCGATTTTCATATTCTGAATGTTCAATACATTGCTTTTTAATACACAAAAAAGCATACTTTCAAATGGAGATTTCTCTGATTGAGTTGATAATAAACTCATGGAACAAGAAAATACTGTTAGAATGGATCATTTCCTATCGATTAGGCGTGATCTTTAATTAGGAATATCGATTTTCATATTCTGAATGTTCAATACATTGCTTTTTAATACACAAAAAAGCATACTTTCAAATGGAGATTTCTCTGATTGAGTTGATAATAAACTCATGGAACAAGAAAATACTGTTAGAATGGATCATTTCCTATCGATTAGGCGTGATCTTTAATTAGGAATATCGATTTTCATATTCTGAATGTTCAATACATTGCTTTTTAATACACAAAAAAGCATACTTTCAAATGGAGATTTCTCTGATTGAGTTGATAATAAACTCATGGAACAAGAAAATACTGTTAGAATGGATCATTTCCTATCGATTAGGCGTGATCTTTAATTAGGAATATCGATTTTCATATTCTGAATGTTCAATACATTGCTTTTTAATACACAAAAAAGCATACTTTCAAATGGAGATTTCTCTGATTGAGTTGATAATAAACTCATGGAACAAGAAAATACTGTTAGAATGGATCATTTCCTATCGATTAGGCGTGATCTTTAATTAGGAATATCGATTTTCATATTCTGAATGTTCAATACATTGCTTTTTAATACACAAAAAAGCATACTTTCAAATGGAGATTTCTCTGATTGAGTTGATAATAAACTCATGGAACAAGAAAATACTGTTAGAATGGATCATTTCCTATCGATTAGGCGTGATCTTTAATTAGGAATATCGATTTTCATATTCTGAATGTTCAATACATTGCTTTTTAATACACAAAAAAGCATACTTTCAAATGGAGATTTCTCTGATTGAGTTGATAATAAACTCATGGAACAAGAAAATACTGTTAGAATGGATCATTTCCTATCGATTAGGCGTGATCTTTAATTAGGAATATCGATTTTCATATTCTGAATGTTCAATACATTGCTTTTTAATACACAAAAAAGCATACTTTCAAATGGAGATTTCTCTGATTGAGTTGATAATAAACTCATGGAACAAGAAAATACTGTTAGAATGGATCATTTCCTATCGATTAGGCGTGATCTTTAATTAGGAATATCGATTTTCATATTCTGAATGTTCAATACATTGCTTTTTAATACACAAAAAAGCATACCTTCAAATGGAGATTTCTCTGATTGAGTTGATAATAAACTCATGGAACAAGAAAATACTGTTAGAATGGATCATTTCCTATCGATTAGGCGTGATCTTCAATTAGGAATATCGATTTTCATATTCTGAATGTTCAATACATTGCTTTTTAATACACAAAAAAGCATACTTTCAAATGGAGATTTCTCTGATTGAGTTGATAATAAACTCATGGAACAAGAAAATACTGTTAGAATGGATCATTTCCTATCGATTAGGCGTGATCTTCAATTAGGAATATCGATTTTCATATTCTGAATGTTCAATACATTGCTTTTTAATACACAAAAAAGCATACTTTCAAATGGAGATTTCTCTGATTGAGTTGATAATAAACTCATGGAACAAGAAAATACTGTTAGAATGGATCATTTCCTATCGATTAGGCGTGATCTTCAATTAGGAATATCGATTTTCATATTCTGAATGTTCAATACATTGCTTTTTAATACACAAAAAAGCATACTTTCAAATGGAGATTTCTCTGATTGAGTTGATAATAAACTCATGGAACAAGAAAATACTGTTAGAATGGATCATTTCCTATCGATTAGGCGTGATCTTCAATTAGGAATATCGATTTTCATATTCTGAATGTTCAATACATTGCTTTTTAATACACAAAAAAGCATACTTTCAAATGGAGATTTCTCTGATTGAGTTGATAATAAACTCATGGAACAAGAAAATACTGTTAGAATGGATCATTTCCTATCGATTAGGCGTGATCTTCAATTAGGAATATCGATTTTCATATTCTGAATGTTCAATACATTGCTTTTTAATACACAAAAAAGCATACTTTCAAATGGAGATTTCTCTGATTGAGTTGATAATAAACTCATGGAACAAGAAAATACTGTTAGAATGGATCATTTCCTATCGATTAGGCGTGATCTTCAATTAGGAATATCGATTTTCATATTCTGAATGTTCAATACATTGCTTTTTAATACACAAAAAAGCATACTTTCAAATGGAGATTTCTCTGATTGAGTTGATAATAAACTCATGGAACAAGAAAATACTGTTAGAATGGATCATTTCCTATCGATTAGGCGTGATCTTCAATTAGGAATATCGATTTTCATATTCTGAATGTTCAATACATTGCTTTTTAATACACAAAAAAGCATACTTTCAAATGGAGATTTCTCTGATTGAGTTGATAATAAACTCATGGAACAAGAAAATACTGTTAGAATGGATCATTTCCTATCGATTAGGCGTGATCTTTAATTAGGAATATCGATTTTCATATTCTGAATGTTCAATACATTGCTTTTTAATACACAAAAAAGCATACTTTCAAATGGAGATTTCTCTGATTGAGTTGATAATAAACTCATGGAACAAGAAAATACTGTTAGAATGGATCATTTCCTATCGATTAGGCGTGATCTTTAATTAGGAATATCGATTTTCATATTCTGAATGTTCAATACATTGCTTTTTAATACACAAAAAAGCATACTTTCAAATGGAGATTTCTCTGATTGAGTTGATAATAAACTCATGGAACAAGAAAATACTGTTAGAATGGATCATTTCCTATCGATTAGGCGTGATCTTTAATTAGGAATATCGATTTTCATATTCTGAATGTTCAATACATTGCTTTTTAATACACAAAAAAGCATACTTTCAAATGGAGATTTCTCTGATTGAGTTGATAATAAACTCATGGAACAAGAAAATACTGTTAGAATGGATCATTTCCTATCGATTAGGCGTGATCTTTAATTAGGAATATCGATTTTCATATTCTGAATGTTCAATACATTGCTTTTTAATACACAAAAAAGCATACTTTCAAATGGAGATTTCTCTGATTGAGTTGATAATAAACTCATGGAACAAGAAAATACTGTTAGAATGGATCATTTCCTATCGATTAGGCGTGATCTTTAATTAGGAATATCGATTTTCATATTCTGAATGTTCAATACATTGCTTTTTAATACACAAAAAAGCATACTTTCAAATGGAGATTTCTCTGATTGAGTTGATAATAAACTCATGGAACAAGAAAATACTGTTAGAATGGATCATTTCCTATCGATTAGGCGTGATCTTTAATTAGGAATATCGATTTTCATATTCTGAATGTTCAATACATTGCTTTTTAATACACAAAAAAGCATACTTTCAAATGGAGATTTCTCTGATTGAGTTGATAATAAACTCATGGAACAGGAAAATACTGTTAGAATGGATCATTTCCTATCGATTAGGCGTGATCTTTAATTAGGAATATCGCTTTTCATATTCTGAATGTTCAATACATTGCTTTTTAATACACAAAAAAGCATACTTTCAAATGGAGATTTCTCTGATTGAGTTGATAATAAACTCATGGAACAAGAAAATACTGTTAGAATGGATCATTTCCTATCGATTAGGCGTGATCTTTAATTAGGAATATCGCTTTTCATATTCTGAATGTTCAATACATTGCTTTTTAATACACAAAAAAGCATACTTTCAAATGGAGATTTCTCTGATTGAGTTGATAATAAACTCATGGAACAAGAAAATACTGTTAGAATGGATCATTTCCTATCGATTAGGCGTGATCTTCAATTAGGAATATCGATTTTCATATTCTGAATGTTCAATACATTGCTTTTTAATACACAAAAAAGCATACTTTCAAATGGAGATTTCTCTGATTGAGTTGATAATAAACTCATGGAACAAGAAAATACTGTTAGAATGGATCATTTCCTATCGATTAGGCGTGATCTTCAATTAGGAATATCGATTTTCATATTCTGAATGTTCAATACATTGCTTTTTAATACACAAAAAAGCATACTTTCAAATGGAGATTTCTCTGATTGAGTTGATAATAAACTCATGGAACAAGAAAATACTGTTAGAATGGATCATTTCCTATCGATTAGGCGTGATCTTCAATTAGGAATATCGATTTTCATATTCTGAATGTTCAATACATTGCTTTTTAATACACAAAAAAGCATACTTTCAAATGGAGATTTCTCTGATTGAGTTGATAATAAACTCATGGAACAAGAAAATACTGTTAGAATGGATCATTTCCTATCGATTAGGCGTGATCTTCAATTAGGAATATCGATTTTCATATTCTGAATGTTCAATACATTGCTTTTTAATACACAAAAAAGCATACTTTCAAATGGAGATTTCTCTGATTGAGTTGATAATAAACTCATGGAACAAGAAAATACTGTTAGAATGGATCATTTCCTATCGATTAGGCGTGATCTTCAATTAGGAATATCGATTTTCATATTCTGAATGTTCAATACATTGCTTTTTAATACACAAAAAAGCATACTTTCAAATGGAGATTTCTCTGATTGAGTTGATAATAAACTCATGGAACAAGAAAATACTGTTAGAATGGATCATTTCCTATCGATTAGGCGTGATCTTTAATTAGGAATATCGATTTTCATATTCTGAATGTTCAATACATTGCTTTTTAATACACAAAAAAGCATACTTTCAAATGGAGATTTCTCTGATTGAGTTGATAATAAACTCATGGAACAAGAAAATACTGTTAGAATGGATCATTTCCTATCGATTAGGCGTGATCTTTAATTAGGAATATCGATTTTCATATTCTGAATGTTCAATACATTGCTTTTTAATACACAAAAAAGCATACTTTCAAATGGAGATTTCTCTGATTGAGTTGATAATAAACTCATGGAACAAGAAAATACTGTTAGAATGGATCATTTCCTATCGATTAGGCGTGATCTTTAATTAGGAATATCGATTTTCATATTCTGAATGTTCAATACATTGCTTTTTAATACACAAAAAAGCATACTTTCAAATGGAGATTTCTCTGATTGAGTTGATAATAAACTCATGGAACAAGAAAATACTGTTAGAATGGATCATTTCCTATCGATTAGGCGTGATCTTTAATTAGGAATATCGATTTTCATATTCTGAATGTTCAATACATTGCTTTTTAATACACAAAAAAGCATACTTTCAAATGGAGATTTCTCTGATTGAGTTGATAATAAACTCATGGAACAAGAAAATACTGTTAGAATGGATCATTTCCTATCGATTAGGCGTGATCTTTAATTAGGAATATCGATTTTCATATTCTGAATGTTCAATACATTGCTTTTTAATACACAAAAAAGCATACTTTCAAATGGAGATTTCTCTGATTGAGTTGATAATAAACTCATGGAACAAGAAAATACTGTTAGAATGGATCATTTCCTATCGATTAGGCGTGATCTTTAATTAGGAATATCGATTTTCATATTCTGAATGTTCAATACATTGCTTTTTAATACACAAAAAAGCATACTTTCAAATGGAGATTTCTCTGATTGAGTTGATAATAAACTCATGGAACAGGAAAATACTGTTAGAATGGATCATTTCCTATCGATTAGGCGTGATCTTTAATTAGGAATATCGCTTTTCATATTCTGAATGTTCAATACATTGCTTTTTAATACACAAAAAAGCATACTTTCAAATGGAGATTTCTCTGATTGAGTTGATAATAAACTCATGGAACAAGAAAATACTGTTAGAATGGATCATTTCCTATCGATTAGGCGTGATCTTTAATTAGGAATATCGCTTTTCATATTCTGAATGTTCAATACATTGCTTTTTAATACACAAAAAAGCATACTTTCAAATGGAGATTTCTCTGATTGAGTTGATAATAAACTCATGGAACAAGAAAATACTGTTAGAATGGATCATTTCCTATCGATTAGGCGTGATCTTCAATTAGGAATATCGATTTTCATATTCTGAATGTTCAATACATTGCTTTTTAATACACAAAAAAGCATACTTTCAAATGGAGATTTCTCTGATTGAGTTGATAATAAACTCATGGAACAAGAAAATACTGTTAGAATGGATCATTTCCTATCGATTAGGCGTGATCTTCAATTAGGAATATCGATTTTCATATTCTGAATGTTCAATACATTGCTTTTTAATACACAAAAAAGCATACTTTCAAATGGAGATTTCTCTGATTGAGTTGATAATAAACTCATGGAACAAGAAAATACTGTTAGAATGGATCATTTCCTATCGATTAGGCGTGATCTTCAATTAGGAATATCGATTTTCATATTCTGAATGTTCAATACATTGCTTTTTAATACACAAAAAAGCATACTTTCAAATGGAGATTTCTCTGATTGAGTTGATAATAAACTCATGGAACAAGAAAATACTGTTAGAATGGATCATTTCCTATCGATTAGGCGTGATCTTTAATTAGGAATATCGATTTTCATATTCTGAATGTTCAATACATTGCTTTTTAATACACAAAAAAGCATACTTTCAAATGGAGATTTCTCTGATTGAGTTGATAATAAACTCATGGAACAAGAAAATACTGTTAGAATGGATCATTTCCTATCGATTAGGCGTGATCTTTAATTAGGAATATCGATTTTCATATTCTGAATGTTCAATACATTGCTTTTTAATACACAAAAAAGCATACTTTCAAATGGAGATTTCTCTGATTGAGTTGATAATAAACTCATGGAACAAGAAAATACTGTTAGAATGGATCATTTCCTATCGATTAGGCGTGATCTTTAATTAGGAATATCGATTTTCATATTCTGAATGTTCAATACATTGCTTTTTAATACACAAAAAAGCATACTTTCAAATGGAGATTTCTCTGATTGAGTTGATAATAAACTCATGGAACAAGAAAATACTGTTAGAATGGATCATTTCCTATCGATTAGGCGTGATCTTTAATTAGGAATATCGATTTTCATATTCTGAATGTTCAATACATTGCTTTTTAATACACAAAAAAGCATACTTTCAAATGGAGATTTCTCTGATTGAGTTGATAATAAACTCATGGAACAAGAAAATACTGTTAGAATGGATCATTTCCTATCGATTAGGCGTGATCTTTAATTAGGAATATCGATTTTCATATTCTGAATGTTCAATACATTGCTTTTTAATACACAAAAAAGCATACTTTCAAATGGAGATTTCTCTGATTGAGTTGATAATAAACTCATGGAACAAGAAAATACTGTTAGAATGGATCATTTCCTATCGATTAGGCGTGATCTTTAATTAGGAATATCGATTTTCATATTCTGAATGTTCAATACATTGCTTTTTAATACACAAAAAAGCATACTTTCAAATGGAGATTTCTCTGATTGAGTTGATAATAAACTCATGGAACAGGAAAATACTGTTAGAATGGATCATTTCCTATCGATTAGGCGTGATCTTTAATTAGGAATATCGCTTTTCATATTCTGAATGTTCAATACATTGCTTTTTAATACACAAAAAAGCATACTTTCAAATGGAGATTTCTCTGATTGAGTTGATAATAAACTCATGGAACAAGAAAATACTGTTAGAATGGATCATTTCCTATCGATTAGGCGTGATCTTTAATTAGGAATATCGCTTTTCATATTCTGAATGTTCAATACATTGCTTTTTAATACACAAAAAAGCATACTTTCAAATGGAGATTTCTCTGATTGAGTTGATAATAAACTCATGGAACAAGAAAATACTGTTAGAATGGATCATTTCCTATCGATTAGGCGTGATCTTTAATTAGGAATATCGCTTTTCATATTCTGAATGTTCAATACATTGCTTTTTAATACACAAAAAAGCATACTTTCAAATGGAGATTTCTCTGATTGAGTTGATAATAAACTAATGGAACAAGAAAATACTGTTAGAATGGATCATTTCCTATCGATTAGGCGTGATCTTTAATTAGGAATATCGCTTTTCATATTCTGAATGTTCAATACATTGCTTTTTAATACACAAAAAAGCATACTTTCAAATGGAGATTTCTCTGATTGAGTTGATAATAAACTCATGGAACAAGAAAATACTGTTAGAATGGATCATTTCCTATCGATTAGGCGTGATCTTTAATTAGGAATATCGCTTTTCATATTCTGAATGTTCAATACATTGCTTTTTAATACACAAAAAAGCATACTTTCAAATGGAGATTTCTCTGATTGAGTTGATAATAAACTCATGGAACAAGAAAATACTGTTAGAATGGATCATTTCCTATCGATTAGGCGTGATCTTTAATTAGGAATATCGCTTTTCATATTCTGAATGTTCAATACATTGCTTTTTAATACACAAAAAAGCATACTTTCAAATGGAGATTTCTCTGATTGAGTTGATAATAAACTCATGGAACAAGAAAATACTGTTAGAATGGATCATTTCCTATCGATTAGGCGTGATCTTTAATTAGGAATATCGCTTTTCATATTCTGAATGTTCAATACATTGCTTTTTAATACACAAAAAAGCATACTTTCAAATGGAGATTTCTCTGATTGAGTTGATAATAAACTCATGGAACAAGAAAATACTGTTAGAATGGATCATTTCCTATCGATTAGGCGTGATCTTTAATTAGGAATATCGCTTTTCATATTCTGAATGTTCAATACATTGCTTTTTAATACACAAAAAAGCATACTTTCAAATGGAGATTTCTCTGATTGAGTTGATAATAAACTCATGGAACAAGAAAATACTGTTAGAATGGATCATTTCCTATCGATTAGGCGTGATCTTTAATTAGGAATATCGCTTTTCATATTCTGAATGTTCAATACATTGCTTTTTAATACACAAAAAAGCATACTTTCAAATGGAGATTTCTCTGATTGAGTTGATAATAAACTCATGGAACAAGAAAATACTGTTAGAATGGATCATTTCCTATCGATTAGGCGTGATCTTTAATTAGGAATATCGCTTTTCATATTCTGAATGTTCAATACATTGCTTTTTAATACACAAAAAAGCATACTTTCAAATGGAGATTTCTCTGATTGAGTTGATAATAAACTCATGGAACAAGAAAATACTGTTAGAATGGATCATTTCCTATCGATTAGGCGTGATCTTTAATTAGGAATATCGCTTTTCATATTCTGAATGTTCAATACATTGCTTTTTAATACACAAAAAAGCATACTTTCAAATGGAGATTTCTCTGATTGAGTTGATAATAAACTCATGGAACAAGAAAATACTGTTAGAATGGATCATTTCCTATCGATTAGGCGTGATCTTTAATTAGGAATATCGCTTTTCATATTCTGAATGTTCAATACATTGCTTTTTAATACACAAAAAAGCATACTTTCAAATGGAGATTTCTCTGATTGAGTTGATAATAAACTCATGGAACAAGAAAATACTGTTAGAATGGATCATTTCCTATCGATTAGGCGTGATCTTTAATTAGGAATATCGCTTTTCATATTCTGAATGTTCAATACATTGCTTTTTAATACACAAAAAAGCATACTTTCAAATGGAGATTTCTCTGATTGAGTTGATAATAAACTCATGGAACAAGAAAATACTGTTAGAATGGATCATTTCCTATCGATTAGGCGTGATCTTTAATTAGGAATATCGCTTTTCATATTCTGAATGTTCAATACATTGCTTTTTAATACACAAAAAAGCATACTTTCAAATGGAGATTTCTCTGATTGAGTTGATAATAAACTCATGGAACAAGAAAATACTGTTAGAATGGATCATTTCCTATCGATTAGGCGTGATCTTTAATTAGGAATATCGATTTTCATATTCTGAATGTTCAATACATTGCTTTTTAATACACAAAAAAGCATACTTTCAAATGGAGATTTCTCTGATTGAGTTGATAATAAACTCATGGAACAAGAAAATACTGTTAGAATGGATCATTTCCTATCGATTAGGCGTGATCTTTAATTAGGAATATCGATTTTCATATTCTGAATGTTCAATACATTGCTTTTTAATACACAAAAAAGCATACTTTCAAATGGAGATTTCTCTGATTGAGTTGATAATAAACTCATGGAACAAGAAAATACTGTTAGAATGGATCATTTCCTATCGATTAGGCGTGATCTTTAATTAGGAATATCGCTTTTCATATTCTGAATGTTCAATACATTGCTTTTTAATACACAAAAAAGCATACTTTCAAATGGAGATTTCTCTGATTGAGTTGATAATAAACTCATGGAACAAGAAAATACTGTTAGAATGGATCATTTCCTATCGATTAGGCGTGATCTTTAATTAGGAATATCGCTTTTCATATTCTGAATGTTCAATACATTGCTTTTTAATACACAAAAAAGCATACTTTCAAATGGAGATTTCTCTGATTGAGTTGATAATAAACTCATGGAACAAGAAAATACTGTTAGAATGGATCATTTCCTATCGATTAGGCGTGATCTTTAATTAGGAATATCGCTTTTCATATTCTGAATGTTCAATACATTGCTTTTTAATACACAAAAAAGCATACTTTCAAATGGAGATTTCTCTGATTGAGTTGATAATAAACTCATGGAACAAGAAAATACTGTTAGAATGGATCATTTCCTATCGATTAGGCGTGATCTTTAATTAGGAATATCGCTTTTCATATTCTGAATGTTCAATACATTGCTTTTTAATACACAAAAAAGCATACTTTCAAATGGAGATTTCTCTGATTGAGTTGATAATAAACTCATGGAACAAGAAAATACTGTTAGAATGGATCATTTCCTATCGATTAGGCGTGATCTTTAATTAGGAATATCGCTTTTCATATTCTGAATGTTCAATACATTGCTTTTTAATACACAAAAAAGCATACTTTCAAATGGAGATTTCTCTGATTGAGTTGATAATAAACTCATGGAACAAGAAAATACTGTTAGAATGGATCATTTCCTATCGATTAGGCGTGATCTTTAATTAGGAATATCGATTTTCATATTCTGAATGTTCAATACATTGCTTTTTAATACACAAAAAAGCATACTTTCAAATGGAGATTTCTCTGATTGAGTTGATAATAAACTCATGGAACAAGAAAATACTGTTAGAATGGATCATTTCCTATCGATTAGGCGTGATCTTTAATTAGGAATATCGCTTTTCATATTCTGAATGTTCAATACATTGCTTTTTAATACACAAAAAAGCATACTTTCAAATGGAGATTTCTCTGATTGAGTTGATAATAAACTCATGGAACAAGAAAATACTGTTAGAATGGATCATTTCCTATCGATTAGGCGTGATCTTTAATTAGGAATATCGCTTTTCATATTCTGAATGTTCAATACATTGCTTTTTAATACACAAAAAAGCATACTTTCAAATGGAGATTTCTCTGATTGAGTTGATAATAAACTCATGGAACAAGAAAATACTGTTAGAATGGATCATTTCCTATCGATTAGGCGTGATCTTTAATTAGGAATATCGCTTTTCATATTCTGAATGTTCAATACATTGCTTTTTAATACACAAAAAAGCATACTTTCAAATGGAGATTTCTCTGATTGAGTTGATAATAAACTCATGGAACAAGAAAATACTGTTAGAATGGATCATTTCCTATCGATTAGGCGTGATCTTTAATTAGGAATATCGCTTTTCATATTCTGAATGTTCAATACATTGCTTTTTAATACACAAAAAAGCATACTTTCAAATGGAGATTTCTCTGATTGAGTTGATAATAAACTCATGGAACAAGAAAATACTGTTAGAATGGATCATTTCCTATCGATTAGGCGTGATCTTTAATTAGGAATATCGCTTTTCATATTCTGAATGTTCAATACATTGCTTTTTAATACACAAAAAAGCATACTTTCAAATGGAGATTTCTCTGATTGAGTTGATAATAAACTCATGGAACAAGAAAATACTGTTAGAATGGATCATTTCCTATCGATTAGGCGTGATCTTTAATTAGGAATATCGCTTTTCATATTCTGAATGTTCAATACATTGCTTTTTAATACACAAAAAAGCATACTTTCAAATGGAGATTTCTCTGATTGAGTTGATAATAAACTCATGGAACAAGAAAATACTGTTAGAATGGATCATTTCCTATCGATTAGGCGTGATCTTTAATTAGGAATATCGCTTTTCATATTCTGAATGTTCAATACATTGCTTTTTAATACACAAAAAAGCATACTTTCAAATGGAGATTTCTCTGATTGAGTTGATAATAAACTCATGGAACAAGAAAATACTGTTAGAATGGATCATTTCCTATCGATTAGGCGTGATCTTTAATTAGGAATATCGATTTTCATATTCTGAATGTTCAATACATTGCTTTTTAATACACAAAAAAGCATACTTTCAAATGGAGATTTCTCTGATTGAGTTGATAATAAACTCATGGAACAAGAAAATACTGTTAGAATGGATCATTTCCTATCGATTAGGCGTGATCTTTAATTAGGAATATCGATTTTCATATTCTGAATGTTCAATACATTGCTTTTTAATACACAAAAAAGCATACTTTCAAATGGAGATTTCTCTGATTGAGTTGATAATAAACTCATGGAACAAGAAAATACTGTTAGAATGGATCATTTCCTATCGATTAGGCGTGATCTTTAATTAGGAATATCGATTTTCATATTCTGAATGTTCAATACATTGCTTTTTAATACACAAAAAAGCATACTTTCAAATGGAGATTTCTCTGATTGAGTTGATAATAAACTCATGGAACAAGAAAATACTGTTAGAATGGATCATTTCCTATCGATTAGGCGTGATCTTTAATTAGGAATATCGCTTTTCATATTCTGAATGTTCAATACATTGCTTTTTAATACACAAAAAAGCATACTTTCAAATGGAGATTTCTCTGATTGAGTTGATAATAAACTCATGGAACAAGAAAATACTGTTAGAATGGATCATTTCCTATCGATTAGGCGTGATCTTTAATTAGGAATATCGCTTTTCATATTCTGAATGTTCAATACATTGCTTTTTAATACACAAAAAAGCATACTTTCAAATGGAGATTTCTCTGATTGAGTTGATAATAAACTCATGGAACAAGAAAATACTGTTAGAATGGATCATTTCCTATCGATTAGGCGTGATCTTTAATTAGGAATATCGATTTTCATATTCTGAATGTTCAATACATTGCTTTTTAATACACAAAAAAGCATACTTTCAAATGGAGATTTCTCTGATTGAGTTGATAATAAACTCATGGAACAAGAAAATACTGTTAGAATGGATCATTTCCTATCGATTAGGCGTGATCTTTAATTAGGAATATCGCTTTTCATATTCTGAATGTTCAATACATTGCTTTTTAATACACAAAAAAGCATACTTTCAAATGGAGATTTCTCTGATTGAGTTGATAATAAACTCATGGAACAAGAAAATACTGTTAGAATGGATCATTTCCTATCGATTAGGCGTGATCTTTAATTAGGAATATCGCTTTTCATATTCTGAATGTTCAATACATTGCTTTTTAATACACAAAAAAGCATACTTTCAAATGGAGATTTCTCTGATTGAGTTGATAATAAACTCATGGAACAAGAAAATACTGTTAGAATGGATCATTTCCTATCGATTAGGCGTGATCTTTAATTAGGAATATCGCTTTTCATATTCTGAATGTTCAATACATTGCTTTTTAATACACAAAAAAGCATACTTTCAAATGGAGATTTCTCTGATTGAGTTGATAATAAACTCATGGAACAAGAAAATACTGTTAGAATGGATCATTTCCTATCGATTAGGCGTGATCTTTAATTAGGAATATCGCTTTTCATATTCTGAATGTTCAATACATTGCTTTTTAATACACAAAAAAGCATACTTTCAAATGGAGATTTCTCTGATTGAGTTGATAATAAACTCATGGAACAAGAAAATACTGTTAGAATGGATCATTTCCTATCGATTAGGCGTGATCTTTAATTAGGAATATCGCTTTTCATATTCTGAATGTTCAATACATTGCTTTTTAATACACAAAAAAGCATACTTTCAAATGGAGATTTCTCTGATTGAGTTGATAATAAACTCATGGAACAAGAAAATACTGTTAGAATGGATCATTTCCTATCGATTAGGCGTGATCTTTAATTAGGAATATCGCTTTTCATATTCTGAATGTTCAATACATTGCTTTTTAATACACAAAAAAGCATACTTTCAAATGGAGATTTCTCTGATTGAGTTGATAATAAACTCATGGAACAAGAAAATACTGTTAGAATGGATCATTTCCTATCGATTAGGCGTGATCTTTAATTAGGAATATCGCTTTTCATATTCTGAATGTTCAATACATTGCTTTTTAATACACAAAAAAGCATACTTTCAAATGGAGATTTCTCTGATTGAGTTGATAATAAACTCATGGAACAAGAAAATACTGTTAGAATGGATCATTTCCTATCGATTAGGCGTGATCTTTAATTAGGAATATCGATTTTCATATTCTGAATGTTCAATACATTGCTTTTTAATACACAAAAAAGCATACTTTCAAATGGAGATTTCTCTGATTGAGTTGATAATAAACTCATGGAACAAGAAAATACTGTTAGAATGGATCATTTCCTATCGATTAGGCGTGATCTTTAATTAGGAATATCGATTTTCATATTCTGAATGTTCAATACATTGCTTTTTAATACACAAAAAAGCATACTTTCAAATGGAGATTTCTCTGATTGAGTTGATAATAAACTCATGGAACAAGAAAATACTGTTAGAATGGATCATTTCCTATCGATTAGGCGTGATCTTTAATTAGGAATATCGATTTTCATATTCTGAATGTTCAATACATTGCTTTTTAATACACAAAAAAGCATACTTTCAAATGGAGATTTCTCTGATTGAGTTGATAATAAACTCATGGAACAAGAAAATACTGTTAGAATGGATCATTTCCTATCGATTAGGCGTGATCTTTAATTAGGAATATCGATTTTCATATTCTGAATGTTCAATACATTGCTTTTTAATACACAAAAAAGCATACTTTCAAATGGAGATTTCTCTGATTGAGTTGATAATAAACTCATGGAACAAGAAAATACTGTTAGAATGGATCATTTCCTATCGATTAGGCGTGATCTTCAATTAGGAATATCGATTTTCATATTCTGAATGTTCAATACATTGCTTTTTAATACACAAAAAAGCATACTTTCAAATGGAGATTTCTCTGATTGAGTTGATAATAAACTCATGGAACAAGAAAATACTGTTAGAATGGATCATTTCCTATCGATTAGGCGTGATCTTTAATTAGGAATATCGATTTTCATATTCTGAATGTTCAATACATTGCTTTTTAATACACAAAAAAGCATACTTTCAAATGGAGATTTCTCTGATTGAGTTGATAATAAACTCATGGAACAAGAAAATACTGTTAGAATGGATCATTTCCTATCGATTAGGCGTGATCTTCAATTAGGAATATCGATTTTCATATTCTGAATGTTCAATACATTGCTTTTTAATACACAAAAAAGCATACTTTCAAATGGAGATTTCTCTGATTGAGTTGATAATAAACTCATGGAACAAGAAAATACTGTTAGAATGGATCATTTCCTATCGATTAGGCGTGATCTTCAATTAGGAATATCGATTTTCATATTCTGAATGTTCAATACATTGCTTTTTAATACACAAAAAAGCATACTTTCAAATGGAGATTTCTCTGATTGAGTTGATAATAAACTCATGGAACAAGAAAATACTGTTAGAATGGATCATTTCCTATCGATTAGGCGTGATCTTTAATTAGGAATATCGATTTTCATATTCTGAATGTTCAATACATTGCTTTTTAATACACAAAAAAGCATACTTTCAAATGGAGATTTCTCTGATTGAGTTGATAATAAACTCATGGAACAAGAAAATACTGTTAGAATGGATCATTTCCTATCGATTAGGCGTGATCTTCAATTAGGAATATCGATTTTCATATTCTGAATGTTCAATACATTGCTTTTTAATACACAAAAAAGCATACTTTCAAATGGAGATTTCTCTGATTGAGTTGATAATAAACTCATGGAACAAGAAAATACTGTTAGAATGGATCATTTCCTATCGATTAGGCGTGATCTTCAATTAGGAATATCGATTTTCATATTCTGAATGTTCAATACATTGCTTTTTAATACACAAAAAAGCATACTTTCAAATGGAGATTTCTCTGATTGAGTTGATAATAAACTCATGGAACAAGAAAATACTGTTAGAATGGATCATTTCCTATCGATTAGGCGTGATCTTTAATTAGGAATATCGATTTTCATATTCTGAATGTTCAATACATTGCTTTTTAATACACAAAAAAGCATACTTTCAAATGGAGATTTCTCTGATTGAGTTGATAATAAACTCATGGAACAAGAAAATACTGTTAGAATGGATCATTTCCTATCGATTAGGCGTGATCTTTAATTAGGAATATCGATTTTCATATTCTGAATGTTCAATACATTGCTTTTTAATACACAAAAAAGCATACTTTCAAATGGAGATTTCTCTGATTGAGTTGATAATAAACTCATGGAACAAGAAAATACTGTTAGAATGGATCATTTCCTATCGATTAGGCGTGATCTTCAATTAGGAATATCGATTTTCATATTCTGAATGTTCAATACATTGCTTTTTAATACACAAAAAAGCATACTTTCAAATGGAGATTTCTCTGATTGAGTTGATAATAAACTCATGGAACAAGAAAATACTGTTAGAATGGATCATTTCCTATCGATTAGGCGTGATCTTTAATTAGGAATATCGATTTTCATATTCTGAATGTTCAATACATTGCTTTTTAATACACAAAAAAGCATACTTTCAAATGGAGATTTCTCTGATTGAGTTGATAATAAACTCATGGAACAAGAAAATACTGTTAGAATGGATCATTTCCTATCGATTAGGCGTGATCTTCAATTAGGAATATCGATTTTCATATTCTGAATGTTCAATACATTGCTTTTTAATACACAAAAAAGCATACTTTCAAATGGAGATTTCTCTGATTGAGTTGATAATAAACTCATGGAACAAGAAAATACTGTTAGAATGGATCATTTCCTATCGATTAGGCGTGATCTTTAATTAGGAATATCGATTTTCATATTCTGAATGTTCAATACATTGCTTTTTAATACACAAAAAAGCATACTTTCAAATGGAGATTTCTCTGATTGAGTTGATAATAAACTCATGGAACAAGAAAATACTGTTAGAATGGATCATTTCCTATCGATTAGGCGTGATCTTCAATTAGGAATATCGATTTTCATATTCTGAATGTTCAATACATTGCTTTTTAATACACAAAAAAGCATACTTTCAAATGGAGATTTCTCTGATTGAGTTGATAATAAACTCATGGAACAAGAAAATACTGTTAGAATGGATCATTTCCTATCGATTAGGCGTGATCTTCAATTAGGAATATCGATTTTCATATTCTGAATGTTCAATACATTGCTTTTTAATACACAAAAAAGCATACTTTCAAATGGAGATTTCTCTGATTGAGTTGATAATAAACTCATGGAACAAGAAAATACTGTTAGAATGGATCATTTCCTATCGATTAGGCGTGATCTTCAATTAGGAATATCGATTTTCATATTCTGAATGTTCAATACATTGCTTTTTAATACACAAAAAAGCATACTTTCAAATGGAGATTTCTCTGATTGAGTTGATAATAAACTCATGGAACAAGAAAATACTGTTAGAATGGATCAATTCCTATCGATTAGGCGTGATCTTTAATTAGGAATATCGATTTTCATATTCTGAATGTTCAATACATTGCTTTTTAATACACAAAAAAGCATACTTTCAAATGGAGATTTCTCTGATTGAGTTGATAATAAACTCATGGAACAAGAAAATACTGTTAGAATGGATCATTTCCTATCGATTAGGCGTGATCTTTAATTAGGAATATCGATTTTCATATTCTGAATGTTCAATACATTGCTTTTTAATACACAAAAAAGCATACTTTCAAATGGAGATTTCTCTGATTGAGTTGATAATAAACTCATGGAACAAGAAAATACTGTTAGAATGGATCATTTCCTATCGATTAGGCGTGATCTTTAATTAGGAATATCGATTTTCATATTCTGAATGTTCAATACATTGCTTTTTAATACACAAAAAAGCATACTTTCAAATGGAGATTTCTCTGATTGAGTTGATAATAAACTCATGGAACAAGAAAATACTGTTAGAATGGATCATTTCCTATCGATTAGGCGTGATCTTTAATTAGGAATATCGATTTTCATATTCTGAATGTTCAATACATTGCTTTTTAATACACAAAAAAGCATACTTTCAAATGGAGATTTCTCTGATTGAGTTGATAATAAACTCATGGAACAAGAAAATACTGTTAGAATGGATCATTTCCTATCGATTAGGCGTGATCTTTAATTAGGAATATCGATTTTCATATTCTGAATGTTCAATACATTGCTTTTTAATACACAAAAAAGCATACTTTCAAATGGAGATTTCTCTGATTGAGTTGATAATAAACTCATGGAACAAGAAAATACTGTTAGAATGGATCATTTCCTATCGATTAGGCGTGATCTTTAATTAGGAATATCGATTTTCATATTCTGAATGTTCAATACATTGCTTTTTAATACACAAAAAAGCATACTTTCAAATGGAGATTTCTCTGATTGAGTTGATAATAAACTCATGGAACAAGAAAATACTGTTAGAATGGATCATTTCCTATCGATTAGGCGTGATCTTTAATTAGGAATATCGATTTTCATATTCTGAATGTTCAATACATTGCTTTTTAATACACAAAAAAGCATACTTTCAAATGGAGATTTCTCTGATTGAGTTGATAATAAACTCATGGAACAAGAAAATACTGTTAGAATGGATCATTTCCTATCGATTAGGCGTGATCTTTAATTAGGAATATCGATTTTCATATTCTGAATGTTCAATACATTGCTTTTTAATACACAAAAAAGCATACTTTCAAATGGAGATTTCTCTGATTGAGTTGATAATAAACTCATGGAACAAGAAAATACTGTTAGAATGGATCATTTCCTATCGATTAGGCGTGATCTTTAATTAGGAATATCGATTTTCATATTCTGAATGTTCAATACATTGCTTTTTAATACACAAAAAAGCATACTTTCAAATGGAGATTTCTCTGATTGAGTTGATAATAAACTCATGGAACAAGAAAATACTGTTAGAATGGATCATTTCCTATCGATTAGGCGTGATCTTTAATTAGGAATATCGATTTTCATATTCTGAATGTTCAATACATTGCTTTTTAATACACAAAAAAGCATACTTTCAAATGGAGATTTCTCTGATTGAGTTGATAATAAACTCATGGAACAAGAAAATACTGTTAGAATGGATCATTTCCTATCGATTAGGCGTGATCTTTAATTAGGAATATCGATTTTCATATTCTGAATGTTCAATACATTGCTTTTTAATACACAAAAAAGCATACTTTCAAATGGAGATTTCTCTGATTGAGTTGATAATAAACTCATGGAAAGTATGCTTTTTTGTGTATTAAAAAGCAATGTATTGAACATTCAGAATATGAAAATCGATATTCCTAATCAAAGATCACGCCTAATCGATAGGAAATGATCCATTCTAACAGTATTTTCTTGTTCCATGAGTTTATTATCAACTCAATCAGAGAAATCTCCATTTGAAAGTATGCTTTTTTGTGTATTAAAAAGCAATGTATTGAACATTCAGAATATGAAAATCGATATTCCTAATTAAAGATCACGCCTAATCGATAGGAAATGATCCATTCTAACAGTATTTTCTTGTTCCATGAGTTTATTATCAACTCAATCAGAGAAATCTCCATTTGAAAGTATGCTTTTTTGTGTATTAAAAAGCAATGTATTGAACATTCAGAATATGAAAATCGATATTCCTAATTAAAGATCACGCCTAATCGATAGGAAATGATCCATTCTAACAGTATTTTCTTGTTCCATGAGTTTATTATCAACTCAATCAGAGAAATCTCCATTTGAAAGTATGCTTTTTTGTGTATTAAAAAGCAATGTATTGAACATTCAGAATATGAAAATCGATATTCCTAATCAAAGATCACGCCTAATCGATAGGAAATGATCCATTCTAACAGTATTTTCTTGTTCCATGAGTTTATTATCAACTCAATCAGAGAAATCTCCATTTGAAAGTATGCTTTTTTGTGTATTAAAAAGCAATGTATTGAACATTCAGAATATGAAAATCGATATTCCTAATTGAAGATCACGCTTAATCGATAGGAAATGATCCATTCTAACAGTATTTTCTTGTTCCATGAGTTTATTATCAACTCAATCAGAGAAATCTCCATTTGAAAGTATGCTTTTTTGTGTATTAAAAAGCAATGTATTGAACATTCAGAATATGAAAATCGATATTCCTAATTAAAGATCACGCCTAATCGATAGGAAATGATCCATTCTAACAGTATTTTCTTGTTCCATGAGTTTATTATCAACTCAATCAGAGAAATCTCCATTTGAAAGTATGCTTTTTTGTGTATTAAAAAGCAATGTATTGAACATTCAGAATATGAAAATCGATATTCCTAATTGAAGATCACGCTTAATCGATAGGAAATGATCCATTCTAACAGTATTTTCTTGTTCCATGAGTTTATTATCAACTCAATCAGAGAAATCTCCATTTGAAAGTATGCTTTTTTGTGTATTAAAAAGCAATGTATTGAACATTCAGAATATGAAAATCGATATTCCTAATTAAAGATCACGCCTAATCGATAGGAAATGATCCATTCTAACAGTATTTTCTTGTTCCATGAGTTTATTATCAACTCAATCAGAGAAATCTCCATTTGAAAGTATGCTTTTTTGTGTATTAAAAAGCAATGTATTGAACATTCAGAATATGAAAATCGATATTCCTAATTAAAGATCACGCCTAATCGATAGGAAATGATCCATTCTAACAGTATTTTCTTGTTCCATGAGTTTATTATCAACTCAATCAGAGAAATCTCCATTTGAAAGTATGCTTTTTTGTGTATTAAAAAGCAATGTATTGAACATTCAGAATATGAAAATCGATATTCCTAATCAAAGATCACGCCTAATCGATAGGAAATGATCCATTCTAACAGTATTTTCTTGTTCCATGAGTTTATTATCAACTCAATCAGAGAAATCTCCATTTGAAAGTATGCTTTTTTGTGTATTAAAAAGCAATGTATTGAACATTCAGAATATGAAAATCGATATTCCTAATTAAAGATCACGCCTAATCGATAGGAAATGATCCATTCTAACAGTATTTTCTTGTTCCATGAGTTTATTATCAACTCAATCAGAGAAATCTCCATTTGAAAGTATGCTTTTTTGTGTATTAAAAAGCAATGTATTGAACATTCAGAATATGAAAATCGATATTCCTAATTGAAGATCACGCTTAATCGATAGGAAATGATCCATTCTAACAGTATTTTCTTGTTCCATGAGTTTATTATCAACTCAATCAGAGAAATCTCCATTTGAAAGTATGCTTTTTTGTGTATTAAAAAGCAATGTATTGAACATTCAGAATATGAAAATCGATATTCCTAATTAAAGATCACGCCTAATCGATAGGAAATGATCCATTCTAACAGTATTTTCTTGTTCCATGAGTTTATTATCAACTCAATCAGAGAAATCTCCATTTGAAAGTATGCTTTTTTGTGTATTAAAAAGCAATGTATTGAACATTCAGAATATGAAAATCGATATTCCTAATTGAAGATCACGCTTAATCGATAGGAAATGATCCATTCTAACAGTATTTTCTTGTTCCATGAGTTTATTATCAACTCAATCAGAGAAATCTCCATTTGAAAGTATGCTTTTTTGTGTATTAAAAAGCAATGTATTGAACATTCAGAATATGAAAATCGATATTCCTAATTAAAGATCACGCCTAATCGATAGGAAATGATCCATTCTAACAGTATTTTCTTGTTCCATGAGTTTATTATCAACTCAATCAGAGAAATCTCCATTTGAAAGTATGCTTTTTTGTGTATTAAAAAGCAATGTATTGAACATTCAGAATATGAAAATCGATATTCCTAATTGAAGATCACGCTTAATCGATAGGAAATGATCCATTCTAACAGTATTTTCTTGTTCCATGAGTTTATTATCAACTCAATCAGAGAAATCTCCATTTGAAAGTATGCTTTTTTGTGTATTAAAAAGCAATGTATTGAACATTCAGAATATGAAAATCGATATTCCTAATTGAAGATCACGCTTAATCGATAGGAAATGATCAATTCTAACAGTATTTTCTTGTTCCATGAGTTTATTATCAACTCAATCAGAGAAATCTCCATTTGAAAGTATGCTTTTTTGTGTATTAAAAAGCAATGTATTGAACATTCAGAATATGAAAATCGATATTCCTAATTGAAGATCACGCTTAATCGATAGGAAATGATCCATTCTAACAGTATTTTCTTGTTCCATGAGTTTATTATCAACTCAATCAGAGAAATCTCCATTTGAAAGTATGCTTTTTTGTGTATTAAAAAGCAATGTATTGAACATTCAGAATATGAAAATCGATATTCCTAATTGAAGATCACGCTTAATCGATAGGAAATGATCCATTCTAACAGTATTTTCTTGTTCCATGAGTTTATTATCAACTCAATCAGAGAAATCTCCATTTGAAAGTATGCTTTTTTGTGTATTAAAAAGCAATGTATTGAACATTCAGAATATGAAAATCGATATTCCTAATTGAAGATCACGCTTAATCGATAGGAAATGATCAATTCTAACAGTATTTTCTTGTTCCATGAGTTTATTATCAACTCAATCAGAGAAATCTCCATTTGAAAGTATGCTTTTTTGTGTATTAAAAAGCAATGTATTGAACATTCAGAATATGAAAATCGATATTCCTAATTGAAGATCACGCTTAATCGATAGGAAATGATCCATTCTAACAGTATTTTCTTGTTCCATGAGTTTATTATCAACTCAATCAGAGAAATCTCCATTTGAAAGTATGCTTTTTTGTGTATTAAAAAGCAATGTATTGAACATTCAGAATATGAAAATCGATATTCCTAATTGAAGATCACGCTTAATCGATAGGAAATGATCCATTCTAACAGTATTTTCTTGTTCCATGAGTTTATTATCAACTCAATCAGAGAAATCTCCATTTGAAAGTATGCTTTTTTGTGTATTAAAAAGCAATGTATTGAACATTCAGAATATGAAAATCGATATTCCTAATTAAAGATCACGCCTAATCGATAGGAAATGATCCATTCTAACAGTATTTTCTTGTTCCATGAGTTTATTATCAACTCAATCAGAGAAATCTCCATTTGAAAGTATGCTTTTTTGTGTATTAAAAAGCAATGTATTGAACATTCAGAATATGAAAATCGATATTCCTAATTGAAGATCACGCTTAATCGATAGGAAATGATCCATTCTAACAGTATTTTCTTGTTCCATGAGTTTATTATCAACTCAATCAGAGAAATCTCCATTTGAAAGTATGCTTTTTTGTGTATTAAAAAGCAATGTATTGAACATTCAGAATATGAAAATCGATATTCCTAATTGAAGATCACGCTTAATCGATAGGAAATGATCCATTCTAACAGTATTTTCTTGTTCCATGAGTTTATTATCAACTCAATCAGAGAAATCTCCATTTGAAAGTATGCTTTTTTGTGTATTAAAAAGCAATGTATTGAACATTCAGAATATGAAAATCGATATTCCTAATTAAAGATCACGCCTAATCGATAGGAAATGATCCATTCTAACAGTATTTTCTTGTTCCATGAGTTTATTATCAACTCAATCAGAGAAATCTCCATTTGAAAGTATGCTTTTTTGTGTATTAAAAAGCAATGTATTGAACATTCAGAATATGAAAATCGATATTCCTAATCAAAGATCACGCCTAATCGATAGGAAATGATCCATTCTAACAGTATTTTCTTGTTCCATGAGTTTATTATCAACTCAATCAGAGAAATCTCCATTTGAAAGTATGCTTTTTTGTGTATTAAAAAGCAATGTATTGAACATTCAGAATATGAAAATCGATATTCCTAATTGAAGATCACGCTTAATCGATAGGAAATGATCCATTCTAACAGTATTTTCTTGTTCCATGAGTTTATTATCAACTCAATCAGAGAAATCTCCATTTGAAAGTATGCTTTTTTGTGTATTAAAAAGCAATGTATTGAACATTCAGAATATGAAAAGCGATATTCCTAATTAAAGATCACGCCTAATCGATAGGAAATGATCCATTCTAACAGTATTTTCTTGTTCCATGAGTTTATTATCAACTCAATCAGAGAAATCTCCATTTGAAAGTATGCTTTTTTGTGTATTAAAAAGCAATGTATTGAACATTCAGAATATGAAAATCGATATTCCTAATTGAAGATCACGCTTAATCGATAGGAAATGATTCATTCTAACAGTATTTTCTTGTTCCATGAGTTTATTATCAACTCAATCAGAGAAATCTCCATTTGAAAGTATGCTTTTTTGTGTATTAAAAAGCAATGTATTGAACATTCAGAATATGAAAATCGATATTCCTAATTAAAGATCACGCCTAATCGATAGGAAATGATCCATTCTAACAGTATTTTCTTGTTCCATGAGTTTATTATCAACTCAATCAGAGAAATCTCCATTTGAAAGTATGCTTTTTTGTGTATTAAAAAGCAATGTATTGAACATTCAGAATATGAAAATCGATATTCCTAATTGAAGATCACGCTTAATCGATAGGAAATGATCCATTCTAACAGTATTTTCTTGTTCCATGAGTTTATTATCAACTCAATCAGAGAAATCTCCATTTGAAAGTATGCTTTTTTGTGTATTAAAAAGCAATGTATTGAACATTCAGAATATGAAAATCGATATTCCTAATCAAAGATCACGCCTAATCGATAGGAAATGATCCATTCTAACAGTATTTTCTTGTTCCATGAGTTTATTATCAACTCAATCAGAGAAATCTCCATTTGAAAGTATGCTTTTTTGTGTATTAAAAAGCAATGTATTGAACATTCAGAATATGAAAATCGATATTCCTAATTAAAGATCACGCCTAATCGATAGGAAATGATCCATTCTAACAGTATTTTCTTGTTCCATGAGTTTATTATCAACTCAATCAGAGAAATCTCCATTTGAAAGTATGCTTTTTTGTGTATTAAAAAGCAATGTATTGAACATTCAGAATATGAAAATCGATATTCCTAATTGAAGATCACGCTTAATCGATAGGAAATGATCCATTCTAACAGTATTTTCTTGTTCCATGAGTTTATTATCAACTCAATCAGAGAAATCTCCATTTGAAAGTATGCTTTTTTGTGTATTAAAAAGCAATGTATTGAACATTCAGAATATGAAAATCGATATTCCTAATTGAAGATCACGCTTAATCGATAGGAAATGATCCATTCTAACAGTATTTTCTTGTTCCATGAGTTTATTATCAACTCAATCAGAGAAATCTCCATTTGAAAGTATGCTTTTTTGTGTATTAAAAAGCAATGTATTGAACATTCAGAATATGAAAATCGATATTCCTAATTAAAGATCACGCCTAATCGATAGGAAATGATCCATTCTAACAGTATTTTCTTGTTCCATGAGTTTATTATCAACTCAATCAGAGAAATCTCCATTTGAAAGTATGCTTTTTTGTGTATTAAAAAGCAATGTATTGAACATTCAGAATATGAAAATCGATATTCCTAATTGAAGATCACGCTTAATCGATAGGAAATGATCCATTCTAACAGTATTTTCTTGTTCCATGAGTTTATTATCAACTCAATCAGAGAAATCTCCATTTGAAAGTATGCTTTTTTGTGTATTAAAAAGCAATGTATTGAACATTCAGAATATGAAAATCGATATTCCTAATTAAAGATCACGCCTAATCGATAGGAAATGATCCATTCTAACAGTATTTTCTTGTTCCATGAGTTTATTATCAACTCAATCAGAGAAATCTCCATTTGAAAGTATGCTTTTTTGTGTATTAAAAAGCAATGTATTGAACATTCAGAATATGAAAATCGATATTCCTAATCAAAGATCACGCCTAATCGATAGGAAATGATCCATTCTAACAGTATTTTCTTGTTCCATGAGTTTATTATCAACTCAATCAGAGAAATCTCCATTTGAAAGTATGCTTTTTTGTGTATTAAAAAGCAATGTATTGAACATTCAGAATATGAAAATCGATATTCCTAATTGAAGATCACGCTTAATCGATAGGAAATGATCCATTCTAACAGTATTTTCTTGTTCCATGAGTTTATTATCAACTCAATCAGAGAAATCTCCATTTGAAAGTATGCTTTTTTGTGTATTAAAAAGCAATGTATTGAACATTCAGAATATGAAAATCGATATTCCTAATTAAAGATCACGCCTAATCGATAGGAAATGATCCATTCTAACAGTATTTTCTTGTTCCATGAGTTTATTATCAACTCAATCAGAGAAATCTCCATTTGAAAGTATGCTTTTTTGTGTATTAAAAAGCAATGTATTGAACATTCAGAATATGAAAATCGATATTCCTAATTGAAGATCACGCTTAATCGATAGGAAATGATCCATTCTAACAGTATTTTCTTGTTCCATGAGTTTATTATCAACTCAATCAGAGAAATCTCCATTTGAAAGTATGCTTTTTTGTGTATTAAAAAGCAATGTATTGAACATTCAGAATATGAAAATCGATATTCCTAATTAAAGATCACGCCTAATCGATAGGAAATGATCCATTCTAACAGTATTTTCTTGTTCCATGAGTTTATTATCAACTCAATCAGAGAAATCTCCATTTGAAAGTATGCTTTTTTGTGTATTAAAAAGCAATGTATTGAACATTCAGAATATGAAAATCGATATTCCTAATTGAAGATCACGCTTAATCGATAGGAAATGATCCATTCTAACAGTATTTTCTTGTTCCATGAGTTTATTATCAACTCAATCAGAGAAATCTCCATTTGAAAGTATGCTTTTTTGTGTATTAAAAAGCAATGTATTGAACATTCAGAATATGAAAATCGATATTCCTAATTGAAGATCACGCTTAATCGATAGGAAATGATCCATTCTAACAGTATTTTCTTGTTCCATGAGTTTATTATCAACTCAATCAGAGAAATCTCCATTTGAAAGTATGCTTTTTTGTGTATTAAAAAGCAATGTATTGAACATTCAGAATATGAAAATCGATATTCCTAATTAAAGATCACGCCTAATCGATAGGAAATGATCCATTCTAACAGTATTTTCTTGTTCCATGAGTTTATTATCAACTCAATCAGAGAAATCTCCATTTGAAAGTATGCTTTTTTGTGTATTAAAAAGCAATGTATTGAACATTCAGAATATGAAAATCGATATTCCTAATTAAAGATCACGCCTAATCGATAGGAAATGATCCATTCTAACAGTATTTTCTTGTTCCATGAGTTTATTATCAACTCAATCAGAGAAATCTCCATTTGAAAGTATGCTTTTTTGTGTATTAAAAAGCAATGTATTGAACATTCAGAATATGAAAATCGATATTCCTAATCAAAGATCACGCCTAATCGATAGGAAATGATCCATTCTAACAGTATTTTCTTGTTCCATGAGTTTATTATCAACTCAATCAGAGAAATCTCCATTTGAAAGTATGCTTTTTTGTGTATTAAAAAGCAATGTATTGAACATTCAGAATATGAAAATCGATATTCCTAATTGAAGATCACGCTTAATCGATAGGAAATGATCCATTCTAACAGTATTTTCTTGTTCCATGAGTTTATTATCAACTCAATCAGAGAAATCTCCATTTGAAAGTATGCTTTTTTGTGTATTAAAAAGCAATGTATTGAACATTCAGAATATGAAAATCGATATTCCTAATTGAAGATCACGCTTAATCGATAGGAAATGATCCATTCTAACAGTATTTTCTTGTTCCATGAGTTTATTATCAACTCAATCAGAGAAATCTCCATTTGAAAGTATGCTTTTTTGTGTATTAAAAAGCAATGTATTGAACATTCAGAATATGAAAATCGATATTCCTAATTAAAGATCACGCCTAATCGATAGGAAATGATCCATTCTAACAGTATTTTCTTGTTCCATGAGTTTATTATCAACTCAATCAGAGAAATCTCCATTTGAAAGTATGCTTTTTTGTGTATTAAAAAGCAATGTATTGAACATTCAGAATATGAAAATCGATATTCCTAATTAAAGATCACGCCTAATCGATAGGAAATGATCCATTCTAACAGTATTTTCTTGTTCCATGAGTTTATTATCAACTCAATCAGAGAAATCTCCATTTGAAAGTATGCTTTTTTGTGTATTAAAAAGCAATGTATTGAACATTCAGAATATGAAAATCGATATTCCTAATCAAAGATCACGCCTAATCGATAGGAAATGATCCATTCTAACAGTATTTTCTTGTTCCATGAGTTTATTATCAACTCAATCAGAGAAATCTCCATTTGAAAGTATGCTTTTTTGTGTATTAAAAAGCAATGTATTGAACATTCAGAATATGAAAATCGATATTCCTAATTGAAGATCACGCTTAATCGATAGGAAATGATCCATTCTAACAGTATTTTCTTGTTCCATGAGTTTATTATCAACTCAATCAGAGAAATCTCCATTTGAAAGTATGCTTTTTTGTGTATTAAAAAGCAATGTATTGAACATTCAGAATATGAAAATCGATATTCCTAATTAAAGATCACGCCTAATCGATAGGAAATGATCCATTCTAACAGTATTTTCTTGTTCCATGAGTTTATTATCAACTCAATCAGAGAAATCTCCATTTGAAAGTATGCTTTTTTGTGTATTAAAAAGCAATGTATTGAACATTCAGAATATGAAAATCGATATTCCTAATTGAAGATCACGCTTAATCGATAGGAAATGATCCATTCTAACAGTATTTTCTTGTTCCATGAGTTTATTATCAACTCAATCAGAGAAATCTCCATTTGAAAGTATGCTTTTTTGTGTATTAAAAAGCAATGTATTGAACATTCAGAATATGAAAATCGATATTCCTAATTAAAGATCACGCCTAATCGATAGGAAATGATCCATTCTAACAGTATTTTCTTGTTCCATGAGTTTATTATCAACTCAATCAGAGAAATCTCCATTTGAAAGTATGCTTTTTTGTGTATTAAAAAGCAATGTATTGAACATTCAGAATATGAAAATCGATATTCCTAATTGAAGATCACGCTTAATCGATAGGAAATGATCCATTCTAACAGTATTTTCTTGTTCCATGAGTTTATTATCAACTCAATCAGAGAAATCTCCATTTGAAAGTATGCTTTTTTGTGTATTAAAAAGCAATGTATTGAACATTCAGAATATGAAAATCGATATTCCTAATTAAAGATCACGCCTAATCGATAGGAAATGATCCATTCTAACAGTATTTTCTTGTTCCATGAGTTTATTATCAACTCAATCAGAGAAATCTCCATTTGAAAGTATGCTTTTTTGTGTATTAAAAAGCAATGTATTGAACATTCAGAATATGAAAATCGATATTCCTAATTGAAGATCACGCTTAATCGATAGGAAATGATCCATTCTAACAGTATTTTCTTGTTCCATGAGTTTATTATCAACTCAATCAGAGAAATCTCCATTTGAAAGTATGCTTTTTTGTGTATTAAAAAGCAATGTATTGAACATTCAGAATATGAAAATCGATATTCCTAATTAAAGATCACGCCTAATCGATAGGAAATGATCCATTCTAACAGTATTTTCTTGTTCCATGAGTTTATTATCAACTCAATCAGAGAAATCTCCATTTGAAAGTATGCTTTTTTGTGTATTAAAAAGCAATGTATTGAACATTCAGAATATGAAAATCGATATTCCTAATTGAAGATCACGCTTAATCGATAGGAAATGATCCATTCTAACAGTATTTTCTTGTTCCATGAGTTTATTATCAACTCAATCAGAGAAATCTCCATTTGAAAGTATGCTTTTTTGTGTATTAAAAAGCAATGTATTGAACATTCAGAATATGAAAATCGATATTCCTAATTGAAGATCACGCTTAATCGATAGGAAATGATCAATTCTAACAGTATTTTCTTGTTCCATGAGTTTATTATCAACTCAATCAGAGAAATCTCCATTTGAAAGTATGCTTTTTTGTGTATTAAAAAGCAATGTATTGAACATTCAGAATATGAAAATCGATATTCCTAATTGAAGATCACGCTTAATCGATAGGAAATGATCCATTCTAACAGTATTTTCTTGTTCCATGAGTTTATTATCAACTCAATCAGAGAAATCTCCATTTGAAAGTATGCTTTTTTGTGTATTAAAAAGCAATGTATTGAACATTCAGAATATGAAAATCGATATTCCTAATTAAAGATCACGCCTAATCGATAGGAAATGATCCATTCTAACAGTATTTTCTTGTTCCATGAGTTTATTATCAACTCAATCAGAGAAATCTCCATTTGAAAGTATGCTTTTTTGTGTATTAAAAAGCAATGTATTGAACATTCAGAATATGAAAATCGATATTCCTAATTGAAGATCACGCTTAATCGATAGGAAATGATCCATTCTAACAGTATTTTCTTGTTCCATGAGTTTATTATCAACTCAATCAGAGAAATCTCCATTTGAAAGTATGCTTTTTTGTGTATTAAAAAGCAATGTATTGAACATTCAGAATATGAAAATCGATATTCCTAATTAAAGATCACGCCTAATCGATAGGAAATGATCCATTCTAACAGTATTTTCTTGTTCCATGAGTTTATTATCAACTCAATCAGAGAAATCTCCATTTGAAAGTATGCTTTTTTGTGTATTAAAAAGCAATGTATTGAACATTCAGAATATGAAAATCG
This sequence comes from Dromius quadrimaculatus, assembly GCA_963989225.1. Lineage (NCBI taxonomy): Eukaryota > Metazoa > Arthropoda > Insecta > Coleoptera > Carabidae > Dromius > Dromius quadrimaculatus. Next base: position 66,273,860 of record OZ022327.1, on the reverse strand, counting down.
ATATTCCTAATTGAAGATCACGCTTAATCGATAGGAAATGATCCATTCTAACAGTATTTTCTTGTTCCATGAGTTTATTATCAACTCAATCAGAGAAATCTCCATTTGAAAGTATGCTTTTTTGTGTATTAAAAAGCAATGTATTGAACATTCAGAATATGAAAATCGATATTCCTAATTAAAGATCACGCCTAATCGATAGGAAATGATCCATTCTAACAGTATTTTCTTGTTCCATGAGTTTATTATCAACTCAATCAGAGAAATCTCCATTTGAAAGTATGCTTTTTTGTGTATTAAAAAGCAATGTATTGAACATTCAGAATATGAAAATCGATATTCCTAATTGAAGATCACGCTTAATCGATAGGAAATGATCCATTCTAACAGTATTTTCTTGTTCCATGAGTTTATTATCAACTCAATCAGAGAAATCTCCATTTGAAAGTATGCTTTTTTGTGTATTAAAAAGCAATGTATTGAACATTCAGAATATGAAAATCGATATTCCTAATTAAAGATCACGCCTAATCGATAGGAAATGATCCATTCTAACAGTATTTTCTTGTTCCATGAGTTTATTATCAACTCAATCAGAGAAATCTCCATTTGAAAGTATGCTTTTTTGTGTATTAAAAAGCAATGTATTGAACATTCAGAATATGAAAATCGATATTCCTAATTGAAGATCACGCTTAATCGATAGGAAATGATCCATTCTAACAGTATTTTCTTGTTCCATGAGTTTATTATCAACTCAATCAGAGAAATCTCCATTTGAAAGTATGCTTTTTTGTGTATTAAAAAGCAATGTATTGAACATTCAGAATATGAAAATCGATATTCCTAATTAAAGATCACGCCTAATCGATAGGAAATGATCCATTCTAACAGTATTTTCTTGTTCCATGAGTTTATTATCAACTCAATCAGAGAAATCTCCATTTGAAAGTATGCTTTTTTGTGTATTAAAAAGCAATGTATTGAACATTCAGAATATGAAAATCGATATTCCTAATTGAAGATCACGCTTAATCGATAGGAAATGATCCATTCTAACAGTATTTTCTTGTTCCATGAGTTTATTATCAACTCAATCAGAGAAATCTCCATTTGAAAGTATGCTTTTTTGTGTATTAAAAAGCAATGTATTGAACATTCAGAATATGAAAATCGATATTCCTAATTAAAGATCACGCCTAATCGATAGGAAATGATCCATTCTAACAGTATTTTCTTGTTCCATGAGTTTATTATCAACTCAATCAGAGAAATCTCCATTTGAAAGTATGCTTTTTTGTGTATTAAAAAGCAATGTATTGAACATTCAGAATATGAAAATCGATATTCCTAATTGAAGATCACGCTTAATCGATAGGAAATGATCCATTCTAACAGTATTTTCTTGTTCCATGAGTTTATTATCAACTCAATCAGAGAAATCTCCATTTGAAAGTATGCTTTTTTGTGTATTAAAAAGCAATGTATTGAACATTCAGAATATGAAAATCGATATTCCTAATTAAAGATCACGCCTAATCGATAGGAAATGATCCATTCTAACAGTATTTTCTTGTTCCATGAGTTTATTATCAACTCAATCAGAGAAATCTCCATTTGAAAGTATGCTTTTTTGTGTATTAAAAAGCAATGTATTGAACATTCAGAATATGAAAATCGATATTCCTAATTGAAGATCACGCTTAATCGATAGGAAATGATCCATTCTAACAGTATTTTCTTGTTCCATGAGTTTATTATCAACTCAATCAGAGAAATCTCCATTTGAAAGTATGCTTTTTTGTGTATTAAAAAGCAATGTATTGAACATTCAGAATATGAAAATCGATATTCCTAATTAAAGATCACGCCTAATCGATAGGAAATGATCCATTCTAACAGTATTTTCTTGTTCCATGAGTTTATTATCAACTCAATCAGAGAAATCTCCATTTGAAAGTATGCTTTTTTGTGTATTAAAAAGCAATGTATTGAACATTCAGAATATGAAAATCGATATTCCTAATTGAAGATCACGCTTAATCGATAGGAAATGATCCATTCTAACAGTATTTTCTTGTTCCATGAGTTTATTATCAACTCAATCAGAGAAATCTCCATTTGAAAGTATGCTTTTTTGTGTATTAAAAAGCAATGTATTGAACATTCAGAATATGAAAATCGATATTCCTAATTAAAGATCACGCCTAATCGATAGGAAATGATCCATTCTAACAGTATTTTCTTGTTCCATGAGTTTATTATCAACTCAATCAGAGAAATCTCCATTTGAAAGTATGCTTTTTTGTGTATTAAAAAGCAATGTATTGAACATTCAGAATATGAAAATCGATATTCCTAATTGAAGATCACGCTTAATCGATAGGAAATGATCCATTCTAACAGTATTTTCTTGTTCCATGAGTTTATTATCAACTCAATCAGAGAAATCTCCATTTGAAAGTATGCTTTTTTGTGTATTAAAAAGCAATGTATTGAACATTCAGAATATGAAAATCGATATTCCTAATTGAAGATCACGCTTAATCGATAGGAAATGATCCATTCTAACAGTATTTTCTTGTTCCATGAGTTTATTATCAACTCAATCAGAGAAATCTCCATTTGAAAGTATGCTTTTTTGTGTATTAAAAAGCAATGTATTGAACATTCAGAATATGAAAATCGATATTCCTAATTAAAGATCACGCCTAATCGATAGGAAATGATCCATTCTAACAGTATTTTCTTGTTCCATGAGTTTATTATCAACTCAATCAGAGAAATCTCCATTTGAAAGTATGCTTTTTTGTGTATTAAAAAGCAATGTATTGAACATTCAGAATATGAAAATCGATATTCCTAATTGAAGATCACGCTTAATCGATAGGAAATGATCCATTCTAACAGTATTTTCTTGTTCCATGAGTTTATTATCAACTCAATCAGAGAAATCTCCATTTGAAAGTATGCTTTTTTGTGTATTAAAAAGCAATGTATTGAACATTCAGAATATGAAAATCGATATTCCTAATTAAAGATCACGCCTAATCGATAGGAAATGATCCATTCTAACAGTATTTTCTTGTTCCATGAGTTTATTATCAACTCAATCAGAGAAATCTCCATTTGAAAGTATGCTTTTTTGTGTATTAAAAAGCAATGTATTGAACATTCAGAATATGAAAATCGATATTCCTAATTGAAGATCACGCTTAATCGATAGGAAATGATCCATTCTAACAGTATTTTCTTGTTCCATGAGTTTATTATCAACTCAATCAGAGAAATCTCCATTTGAAAGTATGCTTTTTTGTGTATTAAAAAGCAATGTATTGAACATTCAGAATATGAAAATCGATATTCCTAATTAAAGATCACGCCTAATCGATAGGAAATGATCCATTCTAACAGTATTTTCTTGTTCCATGAGTTTATTATCAACTCAATCAGAGAAATCTCCATTTGAAAGTATGCTTTTTTGTGTATTAAAAAGCAATGTATTGAACATTCAGAATATGAAAATCGATATTCCTAATTGAAGATCACGCTTAATCGATAGGAAATGATCCATTCTAACAGTATTTTCTTGTTCCATGAGTTTATTATCAACTCAATCAGAGAAATCTCCATTTGAAAGTATGCTTTTTTGTGTATTAAAAAGCAATGTATTGAACATTCAGAATATGAAAATCGATATTCCTAATTAAAGATCACGCCTAATCGATAGGAAATGATCCATTCTAACAGTATTTTCTTGTTCCATGAGTTTATTATCAACTCAATCAGAGAAATCTCCATTTGAAAGTATGCTTTTTTGTGTATTAAAAAGCAATGTATTGAACATTCAGAATATGAAAATCGATATTCCTAATTGAAGATCACGCTTAATCGATAGGAAATGATCCATTCTAACAGTATTTTCTTGTTCCATGAGTTTATTATCAACTCAATCAGAGAAATCTCCATTTGAAAGTATGCTTTTTTGTGTATTAAAAAGCAATGTATTGAACATTCAGAATATGAAAATCGATATTCCTAATTAAAGATCACGCCTAATCGATAGGAAATGATCCATTCTAACAGTATTTTCTTGTTCCATGAGTTTATTATCAACTCAATCAGAGAAATCTCCATTTGAAAGTATGCTTTTTTGTGTATTAAAAAGCAATGTATTGAACATTCAGAATATGAAAATCGATATTCCTAATTGAAGATCACGCTTAATCGATAGGAAATGATCCATTCTAACAGTATTTTCTTGTTCCATGAGTTTATTATCAACTCAATCAGAGAAATCTCCATTTGAAAGTATGCTTTTTTGTGTATTAAAAAGCAATGTATTGAACATTCAGAATATGAAAATCGATATTCCTAATTAAAGATCACGCCTAATCGATAGGAAATGATCCATTCTAACAGTATTTTCTTGTTCCATGAGTTTATTATCAACTCAATCAGAGAAATCTCCATTTGAAAGTATGCTTTTTTGTGTATTAAAAAGCAATGTATTGAACATTCAGAATATGAAAATCGATATTCCTAATTGAAGATCACGCTTAATCGATAGGAAATGATCCATTCTAACAGTATTTTCTTGTTCCATGAGTTTATTATCAACTCAATCAGAGAAATCTCCATTTGAAAGTATGCTTTTTTGTGTATTAAAAAGCAATGTATTGAACATTCAGAATATGAAAATCGATATTCCTAATTAAAGATCACGCCTAATCGATAGGAAATGATCCATTCTAACAGTATTTTCTTGTTCCATGAGTTTATTATCAACTCAATCAGAGAAATCTCCATTTGAAAGTATGCTTTTTTGTGTATTAAAAAGCAATGTATTGAACATTCAGAATATGAAAATCGATATTCCTAATTGAAGATCACGCTTAATCGATAGGAAATGATCCATTCTAACAGTATTTTCTTGTTCCATGAGTTTATTATCAACTCAATCAGAGAAATCTCCATTTGAAAGTATGCTTTTTTGTGTATTAAAAAGCAATGTATTGAACATTCAGAATATGAAAATCGATATTCCTAATTAAAGATCACGCCTAATCGATAGGAAATGATCCATTCTAACAGTATTTTCTTGTTCCATGAGTTTATTATCAACTCAATCAGAGAAATCTCCATTTGAAAGTATGCTTTTTTGTGTATTAAAAAGCAATGTATTGAACATTCAGAATATGAAAATCGATATTCCTAATTGAAGATCACGCTTAATCGATAGGAAATGATCCATTCTAACAGTATTTTCTTGTTCCATGAGTTTATTATCAACTCAATCAGAGAAATCTCCATTTGAAAGTATGCTTTTTTGTGTATTAAAAAGCAATGTATTGAACATTCAGAATATGAAAATCGATATTCCTAATTAAAGATCACGCCTAATCGATAGGAAATGATCCATTCTAACAGTATTTTCTTGTTCCATGAGTTTATTATCAACTCAATCAGAGAAATCTCCATTTGAAAGTATGCTTTTTTGTGTATTAAAAAGCAATGTATTGAACATTCAGAATATGAAAATCGATATTCCTAATTGAAGATCACGCTTAATCGATAGGAAATGATCCATTCTAACAGTATTTTCTTGTTCCATGAGTTTATTATCAACTCAATCAGAGAAATCTCCATTTGAAAGTATGCTTTTTTGTGTATTAAAAAGCAATGTATTGAACATTCAGAATATGAAAATCGATATTCCTAATTAAAGATCACGCCTAATCGATAGGAAATGATCCATTCTAACAGTATTTTCTTGTTCCATGAGTTTATTATCAACTCAATCAGAGAAATCTCCATTTGAAAGTATGCTTTTTTGTGTATTAAAAAGCAATGTATTGAACATTCAGAATATGAAAATCGATATTCCTAATTGAAGATCACGCTTAATCGATAGGAAATGATCCATTCTAACAGTATTTTCTTGTTCCATGAGTTTATTATCAACTCAATCAGAGAAATCTCCATTTGAAAGTATGCTTTTTTGTGTATTAAAAAGCAATGTATTGAACATTCAGAATATGAAAATCGATATTCCTAATTAAAGATCACGCCTAATCGATAGGAAATGATCCATTCTAACAGTATTTTCTTGTTCCATGAGTTTATTATCAACTCAATCAGAGAAATCTCCATTTGAAAGTATGCTTTTTTGTGTATTAAAAAGCAATGTATTGAACATTCAGAATATGAAAATCGATATTCCTAATTGAAGATCACGCTTAATCGATAGGAAATGATCCATTCTAACAGTATTTTCTTGTTCCATGAGTTTATTATCAACTCAATCAGAGAAATCTCCATTTGAAAGTATGCTTTTTTGTGTATTAAAAAGCAATGTATTGAACATTCAGAATATGAAAATCGATATTCCTAATTAAAGATCACGCCTAATCGATAGGAAATGATCCATTCTAACAGTATTTTCTTGTTCCATGAGTTTATTATCAACTCAATCAGAGAAATCTCCATTTGAAAGTATGCTTTTTTGTGTATTAAAAAGCAATGTATTGAACATTCAGAATATGAAAATCGATATTCCTAATTGAAGATCACGCTTAATCGATAGGAAATGATCCATTCTAACAGTATTTTCTTGTTCCATGAGTTTATTATCAACTCAATCAGAGAAATCTCCATTTGAAAGTATGCTTTTTTGTGTATTAAAAAGCAATGTATTGAACATTCAGAATATGAAAATCGATATTCCTAATTGAAGATCACGCTTAATCGATAGGAAATGATCAATTCTAACAGTATTTTCTTGTTCCATGAGTTTATTATCAACTCAATCAGAGAAATCTCCATTTGAAAGTATGCTTTTTTGTGTATTAAAAAGCAATGTATTGAACATTCAGAATATGAAAATCGATATTCCTAATTGAAGATCACGCTTAATCGATAGGAAATGATCCATTCTAACAGTATTTTCTTGTTCCATGAGTTTATTATCAACTCAATCAGAGAAATCTCCATTTGAAAGTATGCTTTTTTGTGTATTAAAAAGCAATGTATTGAACATTCAGAATATGAAAATCGATATTCCTAATTAAAGATCACGCCTAATCGATAGGAAATGATCCATTCTAACAGTATTTTCTTGTTCCATGAGTTTATTATCAACTCAATCAGAGAAATCTCCATTTGAAAGTATGCTTTTTTGTGTATTAAAAATCAATGTATTGAACATTCAGAATATGAAAATCGATATTCCTAATTGAAGATCACGCTTAATCGATAGGAAATGATCCATTCTAACAGTATTTTCTTGTTCCATGAGTTTATTATCAACTCAATCAGAGAAATCTCCATTTGAAAGTATGCTTTTTTGTGTATTAAAAAGCAATGTATTGAACATTCAGAATATGAAAATCGATATTCCTAATTAAAGATCACGCCTAATCGATAGGAAATGATCCATTCTAACAGTATTTTCTTGTTCCATGAGTTTATTATCAACTCAATCAGAGAAATCTCCATTTGAAAGTATGCTTTTTTGTGTATTAAAAAGCAATGTATTGAACATTCAGAATATGAAAATCGATATTCCTAATTAAAGATCACGCCTAATCGATAGGAAATGATCCATTCTAACAGTATTTTCTTGTTCCATGAGTTTATTATCAACTCAATCAGAGAAATCTCCATTTGAAAGTATGCTTTTTTGTGTATTAAAAAGCAATGTATTGAACATTCAGAATATGAAAATCGATATTCCTAATTGAAGATCACGCTTAATCGATAGGAAATGATCCATTCTAACAGTATTTTCTTGTTCCATGAGTTTATTATCAACTCAATCAGAGAAATCTCCATTTGAAAGTATGCTTTTTTGTGTATTAAAAAGCAATGTATTGAACATTCAGAATATGAAAATCGATATTCCTAATTGAAGATCACGCTTAATCGATAGGAAATGATCCATTCTAACAGTATTTTCTTGTTCCATGAGTTTATTATCAACTCAATCAGAGAAATCTCCATTTGAAAGTATGCTTTTTTGTGTATTAAAAAGCGATGTATTGAACATTCAGAATATGAAAATCGATATTCCTAATTAAAGATCACGCCTAATCGATAGGAAATGATCCATTCTAACAGTATTTTCTTGTTCCATGAGTTAATTATCAACTCAATCAGAGAAATCTCCATTTGAAAGTATGCTTTTTTGTGTATTAAAAAGCAATGTATTGAACATTCAGAATATGAAAATCGATATTCCTAATTAAAGATCACGCCTAATCGATAGGAAATGATCCATTCTAACAGTATTTTCTTGTTCCATGAGTTTATTATCAACTCAATCAGAGAAATCTCCATTTGAAAGTATGCTTTTTTGTGTATTAAAAAGCAATGTATTGAACATTCAGAATATGAAAATCGATATTCCTAATTGAAGATCACGCTTAATCGATAGGAAATGATCAATTCTAACAGTATTTTCTTGTTCCATGAGTTTATTATCAACTCAATCAGAGAAATCTCCATTTGAAAGTATGCTTTTTTGTGTATTAAAAAGCAATGTATTGAACATTCAGAATATGAAAATCGATATTCCTAATTGAAGATCACGCTTAATCGATAGGAAATGATCCATTCTAACACAGTATTTTCTTGTTCCATGAGTTTATTATCAACTCAATCAGAGAAATCTCCATTTGAAAGTATGCTTTTTTGTGTATTAAAAAGCAATGTATTGAACATTCAGAATATGAAAATCGATATTCCTAATTAAAGATCACGCCTAATCGATAGGAAATGATCCATTCTAACAGTATTTTCTTGTTCCATGAGTTTATTATCAACTCAATCAGAGAAATCTCCATTTGAAAGTATGCTTTTTTGTGTATTAAAAAGCAATGTATTGAACATTCAGAATATGAAAATCGATATTCCTAATTAAAGATCACGCCTAATCGATAGGAAATGATCCATTCTAACAGTATTTTCTTGTTCCATGAGTTTATTATCAACTCAATCAGAGAAATCTCCATTTGAAAGTATGCTTTTTTGTGTATTAAAAAGCAATGTATTGAACATTCAGAATATGAAAATCGATATTCCTAATTGAAGATCACGCTTAATCGATAGGAAATGATCCATTCTAACAGTATTTTCTTGTTCCATGAGTTTATTATCAACTCAATCAGAGAAATCTCCATTTGAAAGTATGCTTTTTTGTGTATTAAAAAGCAATGTAGTGAACATTCAGAATATGAAAATCGATATTCCTAATTAAAGATCACGCCTAATCGATAGGAAATGATCCATTCTAACAGTATTTTCTTGTTCCATGAGTTTATTATCAACTCAATCAGAGAAATCTCCATTTGAAAGTATGCTTTTTTGTGTATTAAAAAGCAATGTATTGAACATTCAGAATATGAAAATCGATATTCCTAATTGAAGATCACGCTTAATCGATAGGAAATGATCCATTCTAACAGTATTTCCTTGTTCCATGAGTTTATTATCAACTCAATCAGAGAAATCTCCATTTGAAAGTATGCTTTTTTGTGTATTAAAAAGCAATGTAGTGAACATTCAGAATATGAAAATCGATATTCCTAATTAAAGATCACGCCTAATCGATAGGAAATGATCCATTCTAACAGTATTTTCTTGTTCCATGAGTTTATTATCAACTCAATCAGAGAAATCTCCATTTGAAAGTATGCTTTTTTGTGTATTAAAAAGCAATGTATTGAACATTCAGAATATGAAAATCGATATTCCTAATTGAAGATCACGCTTAATCGATAGGAAATGATCCATTCTAACAGTATTTTCTTGTTCCATGAGTTTATTATCAACTCAATCAGAGAAATCTCCATTTGAAAGTATGCTTTTTTGTGTATTAAAAAGCAATGTATTGAACATTCAGAATATGAAAATCGATATTCCTAATTAAAGATCACGCCTAATCGATAGGAAATGATCCATTCTAACAGTATTTTCTTGTTCCATGAGTTTATTATCAACTCAATCAGAGAAATCTCCATTTGAAAGTATGCTTTTTTGTGTATTAAAAAGCAATGTAGTGAACATTCAGAATATGAAAATCGATATTCCTAATTAAAGATCACGCCTAATCGATAGGAAATGATCCATTCTAACAGTATTTTCTTGTTCCATGAGTTTATTATCAACTCAATCAGAGAAATCTCCATTTGAAAGTATGCTTTTTTGTGTATTAAAAAGCAATGTATTGAACATTCAGAATATGAAAATCGATATTCCTAATTGAAGATCACGCTTAATCGATAGGAAATGATCCATTCTAACAGTATTTTCTTGTTCCATGAGTTTATTATCAACTCAATCAGAGAAATCTCCATTTGAAAGTATGCTTTTTTGTGTATTAAAAAGCAATGTATTGAAAATTCAGAATATGAAAATCGATATTCCTAATTGAAGATCACGCTTAATCGATAGGAAATGATCCATTCTAACAGTATTTTTTTGTTCCATGAGTTTATTATCAACTCAATCAGAGAAATCTCCATTTGAAAGTATGCTTTTTTGTGTATTAAAAAGCAATGTATTGAACATTCAGAATATGAAAATCGATATTCCTAATTGAAGATCACGCTTAATCGATAGGAAATGATCCATTCTAACAGTATTTTATTGTTCCATGAGTTTATTATCAACTCAATCAGAGAAATCTCCATTTGAAAGTATGCTTTTTTGTGTATTAAAAAGCAATGTATTGAACATTCAGAATATGAAAATCGATATTCCTAATTGAAGATCACGCTTAATCGATAGGAAATGATCCATTCTAACAGTATTTTCTTGTTCCATGAGTTTATTATCAACTGAATCAGAGAAATCTCTATTTGAAAGTATGCTTTTTGTGTATTAAAAAGCAATGTATTGAACATTCAAAATATGAAAATCGATATTCCTGATTGAAGATCACGCTTAATCGATAGGAAATGATCCATTCTAACAGTATTTTCTTGTTCCATGAGTTTATTATCAACTCAATCAGAGAAATCTCCATTTGAAAGTATGCTTTTTTGTGTATTAAAAAGCAATGTATTGAAAATTCAGAATATGAAAATCGATATTCCGGATTAAAGATCACGCTTAATCGATAGGAAATGATCCATTCTAACAGTATTTTCTTGTCCCATGAGTTTATTATCAACTGAATCAGAGAAATCTCTATTTGAAAGTATGCTTTTTTGTGTATTAAAAAGCACCGTATTGAAAATTCAGAATATGAAAATCGATATTCCGGATTAAAGATCACGCTTAATCGATAGGAAATGATCCATTCTAACAGTATTTCCTTGTTCCATGAGTTTATTATCAACTAAATCAGAGAAATCTCCATTTGAAAGTATGCTTTTTTTGTGTATTAAAAAGCAATGTATTGAAAATTCAGAATATGAAAATCGATATTCCGGATTAAAGATCACGCTTAATCGATAGGAAATGATCCATTCTAACAGTATTTTCTTGTTCGATGAGTTTATTATCAACTGAATCAGAGAAATCTCTATTTGAAAGTATGCTTTTTTGTGTATTAAAAAGCACCGTATTGAAAATTCAGAATATGAAAATCGATATTCCGGATTAAAGATCACGCTTAATCGATAGGAAATGATCCATTCTAACAGTATTTTCTTGTTCCATGAGTTTATTATCAACTAAATCAGAGAAATCTCCATTTGAAAGTATGCTTTCTTGTGTATTAAAAAGCAATGTATTGAAAATTCAGAATATGAAAATCGATATTCCGGATTAAAGATCACGCTTAATCGATAGGAAATGATCCATTCTAACAGTATTTTCTTGTCCCATGAGTTTATTATCAACTGAATCAGAGAAATCTCTATTTGAAAGTATGCTTTTTTGTGTATTAAAAAGCAATGTATTGAAAATTCAGAATATGAAAATCGATATTCCGGATTAAAGATCACGCTTAATCGATAGGAAATGATCCATTCTAACAGTATTTTCTTGTTCGATGAGTTTATTATCAACTAAATCAGAGAAATCTCCATTTGAAAGTATGCTTTTTTGTGTATTAAAAAGCAATGTATTGAACATTCAGAATATGAAAATCGATATTCCTAATTGAAGATCACGCTTAATCGATAGGAAATGATCCATTCTAACAGTATTTTCTTGTTCCATGAGTTTATTATCAACTAAATCAGAGAAATCTCCATTTGAAAGTATGCTTTTTTGTGTATTAAAAAGCAATGTATTGAAAATTCAGAATATGAAAATCGATATTCCGGATTAAAGATCACGCCTAATCGATAGGAAATGATCCATTCTAACAGTATTTTCTTGTTCGATGAGTTTATTATCAACTAAATCAGAGAAATCTCCATTTGAAAGTATGCTTTTTTGTGTATTAAAAAGCAATGTATTGAACATTCAGAATATGAAAATCGATATTCCTAATTGAAGATCACGCTTAATCGATAGGAAATGATCCATTCTAACAGTATTTTCTTGTTCCATGAGTTTATTATCAACTAAATCAGAGAAATCTCCATTTGAAAGTATGCTTTTTTGTGTATTAAAAAGCAATGTATTGAAAATTCAGAATATGAAAATCGATATTCCGGATTAAAGATCACGCTTAATCGATAGGAAATGATCCATTCTAACAGTATTTTCTTGTTCGATGAGTTTATTATCAACTAAATCAGAGAAATCTCCATTTGAAAGTATGCTTTTTTGTGTATTAAAAAGCAATGTATTGAACATTCAGAATATGAAAATCGATATTCCTAATTGAAGATCACGCTTAATCGATAGGAAATGATCCATTCTAACAGTATTTTCTTGTTCCATGAGTTTATTATCAACTAAATCAGAGAAATCTCCATTTGAAAGTATGCTTTTTTGTGTATTAAAAAGCAATGTATTGAAAATTCAGAATATGAAAATCGATATTCCGGATTAAAGATCACGCTTAATCGATAGGAAATGATCCATTCTAACAGTATTTTCTTGTCCCATGAGTTTATTATCAACTGAATCAGAGAAATCTCTATTTGAAAGTATGCTTTTTTGTGTATTAAAAAGCAATGTATTGAAAATTCAGAATATGAAAATCGATATTCCGGATTAAAGATCACGCTTAATCGATAGGAAATGATCCATTCTAACAGTATTTTCTTGTTCGATGAGTTTATTATCAACTAAATCAGAGAAATCTCCATTTGAAAGTATGCTTTTTTGTGTATTAAAAAGCAATGTATTGAACATTCAGAATATGAAAATCGATATTCCTAATTGAAGATCACGCTTAATCGATAGGAAATGATCCATTCTAACAGTATTTTCTTGTTCCATGAGTTTATTATCAACTAAATCAGAGAAATCTCCATTTGAAAGTATGCTTTTTTGTGTATTAAAAAGCAATGTATTGAAAATTCAGAATATGAAAATCGATATTCCGGATTAAAGATCACGCTTAATCGATAGGAAATGATCCATTCTAACAGTATTTTCTTGTTCGATGAGTTTATTATCAACTAAATCAGAGAAATCTCCATTTGAAAGTATGCTTTTTTGTGTATTAAAAAGCAATGTATTGAACATTCAGAATATGAAAATCGATATTCCTAATTGAAGATCACGCTTAATCGATAGGAAATGATCCATTCTAACAGTATTTTCTTGTTCCATGAGTTTATTATCAACTAAATCAGAGAAATCTCCATTTGAAAGTATGCTTTTTTGTGTATTAAAAAGCAATGTATTGAAAATTCAGAATATGAAAATCGATATTCCGGATTAAAGATCACGCTTAATCGATAGGAAATGATCCATTCTAACAGTATTTTCTTGTCCCATGAGTTTATTATCAACTGAATCAGAGAAATCTCTATTTGAATGTATGCTTTTTTGTGTATTAAAAAGCAATGTATTGAAAATTCAGAATATGAAAATCGATATTCCGGATTAAAGATCACGCTTAATCGATAGGAAATGATCCATTCTAACAGTATTTTCTTGTTCCATGAGTTTATTATCAACTAAATCAGAGAAATCTCCATTTGAAAGTATGCTTTTTTGTGTATTAAAAAGCAATGTATTGAAAATTCAGAATATGAAAATCGATATTCCGGATTAAAGATCACGCTTAATCGATAGGAAATGATCCATTCTAACAGTATTTTCTTGTCCCATGAGTTTATTATCAACTGAATCAGAGAAATCTCTATTTGAAAGTATGCTTTTTTGTGTATTAAAAAGCAATGTATTGAAAATTCAGAATATGAAAATCGATATTCCGGATTAAAGATCACGCTTAATCGATAGGAAATGATCCATTCTAACAGTATTTTCTTGTTCCATGAGTTTATTATCAACTAAATCAGAGAAATCTCCATTTGAAAGTATGCTTTTTTGTGTATTAAAAAGCAATGTATTGAAAATTCAGAATATGAAAATCGATATTCCGGATTAAAGATCACGCTTAATCGATAGGAAATGATCCATTCTAACAGTATTTTCTTGTTCCATGAGTTTATTATCAACTAAATCAGAGAAATCTCCATTTGAAAGTATGCTTTTTTGTGTATTAAAAAGCAATGTATTGAAAATTCAGAATATGAAAATCGATATTCCGGATTAAAGATCACGCTTAATCGATAGGAAATGATCCATTCTAACAGTATTTTCTTGTCCCATGAGTTTATTATCAACTGAATCAGAGAAATCTCTATTTGAAAGTATGCTTTTTTGTGTATTAAAAAGCAATGTATTGAACATTCAGAATATGAAAATCGATATTCCTGATTGAAGATCACGCTTAATCGATAGGAAATGATCCATTCTAACAGTATTTTCTTGTCCCATGAGTTTATTATCAACTGAATCAGAGAAATCTCTATTTGAAAGTATGCTTTTTTGTGTATTAAAAAGCAATGTATTGAAAATTCAGAATATGAAAATCGATATTCCGGATTAAAGATCACGCTCAATCGATAGGAAATGATCCATTCTAACAGTATTTTCTTGTTCGATGAGTTTATTATCAACTAAATCAGAGAAATCTCCATTTGAAAGTATGTTTTTTTGTGTATTAAAAAGCAATGTATTGAACATTCAGAATATGAAAATCGATATTCCTAATTGAAGATCACGCTTAATCGATAGGAAATGATCCATTCTAACAGTATTTTCTTGTTCCATGAGTTTATTATCAACTAAATCAGAGAAATCTCCATTTGAAAGTATGCTTTTTTGTGTATTAAAAAGCAATGTATTGAAAATTCAGAATATGAAAATCGATATTCCGGATTAAAGATCACGCTTAATCGATAGGAAATGATCCATTCTAACAGTATTTTCTTGTTCGATGAGTTTATTATCAACTAAATCAGAGAAATCTCCATTTGAAAGTATGCTTTTTTGTGTATTAAAAAGCAATGTATTGAACATTCAGAATATGAAAATCGATATTCCTAATTGAAGATCACGCTTAATCGATAGGAAATGATCCATTCTAACAGTATTTTCTTGTTCCATGAGTTTATTATCAACTAAATCAGAGAAATCTCCATTTGAAAGTATGCTTTTTTGTGTATTAAAAAGCAATGTATTGAAAATTCAGAATATGAAAATCGATATTCCGGATTAAAGATCACGCTTAATCGATAGGAAATGATCCATTCTAACAGTATTTTCTTGTTCCATGAGTTTATTATCAACTAAATCAGAGAAATCTCCATTTGAAAGTATGCTTTTTTGTGTATTAAAAAGCAATGTATTGAAAATTCAGAATATGAAAATCGATATTCCGGATTAAAGATCACGCTTAATCGATAGGAAATGATCCATTCTAACAGTATTTTCTTGTCCCATGAGTTTATTATCAACTGAATCAGAGAAATCTCTATTTGAAAGTATGCTTTTTTGTGTATTAAAAAGCAATGTATTGAAAATTCAGAATATGAAAATCGATATTCCGGATTAAAGATCACGCTTAATCGATAGGAAATGTTCCATTCTAACAGTATTTTCTTGTTCGATGAGTTTATTATCAACTAAATCAGAGAAATCTCCATTTGAAAGTATGCTTTTTTGTGTATTAAAAAGCAATGTATTGAACATTCAGAATATGAAAATCGATATTCCTAATTGAAGATCACGCTTAATCGATAGGAAATGATCCATTCTAACAGTATTTTCTTGTTCCATGAGTTTATTATCAACTAAATCAGAGAAATCTCCATTTGAAAGTATGCTTTTTTGTGTATTAAAAAGCAATGTATTGAAAATTCAGAATATGAAAATCGATATTCCGGATTAAAGATCACGCTTAATCGATAGGAAATGATCCATTCTAACAGTATTTTCTTGTTCGATGAGTTTATTATCAACTAAATCAGAGAAATCTCCATTTGAAAGTATGCTTTTTTGTGTATTAAAAAGCAATGTATTGAACATTCAGAATATGAAAATCGATATTCCTAATTGAAGATCACGCTTAATCGATAGGAAATGATCCATTCTAACAGTATTTTCTTGTTCCATGAGTTTATTATCAACTAAATCAGAGAAATCTCCATTTGAAAGTATGCTTTTTTGTGTATTAAAAAGCAATGTATTGAAAATTCAGAATATGAAAATCGATATTCCGGATTGAAGATCACGCTTAATCGATAGGAAATGATCCATTCTAACAGTATTTTCTTGTTCGATGAGTTTATTATCAACTAAATCAGAGAAATCTCCATTTGAAAGTATGCTTTTTTGTGTATTAAAAAGCAATGTATT
The DNA here is from genome assembly GCA_963989225.1 of Dromius quadrimaculatus. Lineage (NCBI taxonomy): Eukaryota > Metazoa > Arthropoda > Insecta > Coleoptera > Carabidae > Dromius > Dromius quadrimaculatus. The sequence goes on along the minus strand of OZ022327.1, from coordinate 66,257,081 downwards.
GAACATTCAGAATATGAAAATCGATATTCCTAATTGAAGATCACGCTTAATCGATAGGAAATGATCCATTCTAACAGTATTTTCTTGTTCCATGAGTTTATTATCAACTAAATCAGAGAAATCTCCATTTGAAAGTATGCTTTTTTGTGTATTAAAAAGCAATGTATTGAAAATTCAGAATATGAAAATCGATATTCCGGATTAAAGATCACGCTTAATCGATAGGAAATGATCCATTCTAACAGTATTTTCTTGTCCCATGAGTTTATTATCAACTGAATCAGAGAAATCTCTATTTGAATGTATGCTTTTTTGTGTATTAAAAAGCAATGTATTGAAAATTCAGAATATGAAAATCGATATTCCGGATTAAAGATCACGCTTAATCGATAGGAAATGATCCATTCTAACAGTATTTTCTTGTTCCATGAGTTTATTATCAACTAAATCAGAGAAATCTCCATTTGAAAGTATGCTTTTTTGTGTATTAAAAAGCAATGTATTGAAAATTCAGAATATGAAAATCGATATTCCGGATTAAAGATCACGCTTAATCGATAGGAAATGATCCATTCTAACAGTATTTTCTTGTCCCATGAGTTTATTATCAACTGAATCAGAGAAATCTCTATTTGAAAGTATGCTTTTTTGTGTATTAAAAAGCAATGTATTGAAAATTCAGAATATGAAAATCGATATTCCGGATTAAAGATCACGCTTAATCGATAGGAAATGATCCATTCTAACAGTATTTTCTTGTTCCATGAGTTTATTATCAACTAAATCAGAGAAATCTCCATTTGAAAGTATGCTTTTTTGTGTATTAAAAAGCAATGTATTGAAAATTCAGAATATGAAAATCGATATTCCGGATTAAAGATCACGCTTAATCGATAGGAAATGATCCATTCTAACAGTATTTTCTTGTTCCATGAGTTTATTATCAACTAAATCAGAGAAATCTCCATTTGAAAGTATGCTTTTTTGTGTATTAAAAAGCAATGTATTGAAAATTCAGAATATGAAAATCGATATTCCGGATTAAAGATCACGCTTAATCGATAGGAAATGATCCATTCTAACAGTATTTTCTTGTCCCATGAGTTTATTATCAACTGAATCAGAGAAATCTCTATTTGAAAGTATGCTTTTTTGTGTATTAAAAAGCAATGTATTGAACATTCAGAATATGAAAATCGATATTCCTGATTGAAGATCACGCTTAATCGATAGGAAATGATCCATTCTAACAGTATTTTCTTGTCCCATGAGTTTATTATCAACTGAATCAGAGAAATCTCTATTTGAAAGTATGCTTTTTTGTGTATTAAAAAGCAATGTATTGAAAATTCAGAATATGAAAATCGATATTCCGGATTAAAGATCACGCTTAATCGATAGGAAATGATCCATTCTAACAGTATTTTCTTGTTCCATGAGTTTATTATCAACTAAATCAGAGAAATCTCCATTTGAAAGTATGCTTTTTTGTGTATTAAAAAGCAATGTATTGAAAATTCAGAATATGAAAATCGATATTCCGGATTAAAGATCACGCTTAATCGATAGGAAATGATCCATTCTAACAGTATTTTCTTGTCCCATGAGTTTATTATCAACTGAATCAGAGAAATCTCTATTTGAAAGTATGCTTTTTTGTGTATTAAAAAGCAATGTATTGAAAATTCAGAATATGAAAATCGATATTCCGGATTAAAGATCACGCTTAATCGATAGGAAATGATCCATTCTAACAGTATTTTCTTGTTCCATGAGTTTATTATCAACTAAATCAGAGAAATCTCCATTTGAAAGTATGCTTTTTTGTGTATTAAAAAGCAATGTATTGAAAATTCAGAATATGAAAATCGATATTCCGGATTAAAGATCACGCTTAATCGATAGGAAATGATCCATTCTAACAGTATTTTCTTGTCCCATGAGTTTATTATCAACTGAATCAGAGAAATCTCTATTTGAAAGTATGCTTTTTTGTGTATTAAAAAGCAATGTATTGAAAATTCAGAATATGAAAATCGATATTCCGGATTGAAGATCACGCTTAATCGATAGGAAATGATCCATTCTAACAGTATTTTCTTGTTCGATGAGTTTATTATCAACTGAATCAGAGAAATCTCTATTTGAATGTATGCTTTTTTGTGTATTAAAAAGCAATGTATTGAAAATTCAGAATATGAAAATCGATATTCCGGATTAAAGATCACGCCTAATCGATAGGAAATGATCCATTCTAACAGTATTTTCTTGTTCCATGAGTTTATTATCAACTAAATCAGAGAAATCTCCATTTGAAAGTATGCTTTTTTGTGTATTAAAAAGCAATGTATTGAAAATTCAGAATATGAAAATCGATATTCCGGATTAAAGATCACGCTTAATCGATAGGAAATGATCCATTCTAACAGTATTTTCTTGTCCCATGAGTTTATTATCAACTGAATCAGAGAAATCTCTATTTGAAAGTATGCTTTTTTGTGTATTAAAAAGCAATGTATTGAAAATTCAGAATATGAAAATCGATATTCCGGATTAAAGATCACGCTTAATCGATAGGAAATGATCCATTCTAACAGTATTTTCTTGTTCCATGAGTTTATTATCAACTAAATCAGAGAAATCTCCATTTGAAAGTATGCTTTTTTGTGTATTAAAAAGCAATGTATTGAAAATTCAGAATATGAAAATCGATATTCCGGATTAAAGATCACGCTTAATCGATAGGAAATGATCCATTCTAACAGTATTTTCTTGTTCCATGAGTTTATTATCAACTAAATCAGAGAAATCTCCATTTGAAAGTATGCTTTTTTGTGTATTAAAAAGCAATGTATTGAAAATTCAGAATATGAAAATCGATATTCCGGATTAAAGATCACGCTTAATCGATAGGAAATGATCCATTCTAACAGTATTTTCTTGTCCCATGAGTTTATTATCAACTGAATCAGAGAAATCTCTATTTGAAAGTATGCTTTTTTGTGTATTAAAAAGCAATGTATTGAACATTCAGAATATGAAAATCGATATTCCTGATTGAAGATCACGCTTAATCGATAGGAAATGATCCATTCTAACAGTATTTTCTTGTCCCATGAGTTTATTATCAACTGAATCAGAGAAATCTCTATTTGAAAGTATGCTTTTTTGTGTATTAAAAAGCAATGTATTGAAAATTCAGAATATGAAAATCGATATTCCGGATTAAAGATCACGCTTAATCGATAGGAAATGATCCATTCTAACAGTATTTTCTTGTTCCATGAGTTTATTATCAACTAAATCAGAGAAATCTCCATTTGAAAGTATGCTTTTTTGTGTATTAAAAAGCAATGTATTGAAAATTCAGAATATGAAAATCGATATTCCGGATTAAAGATCACGCTTAATCGATAGGAAATGATCCATTCTAACAGTATTTTCTTGTCCCATGAGTTTATTATCAACTGAATCAGAGAAATCTCTATTTGAAAGTATGCTTTTTTGTGTATTAAAAAGCAATGTATTGAAAATTCAGAATATGAAAATCGATATTCCGGATTAAAGATCACGCTTAATCGATAGGAAATGATCCATTCTAACAGTATTTTCTTGTTCCATGAGTTTATTATCAACTAAATCAGAGAAATCTCCATTTGAAAGTATGCTTTTTTGTGTATTAAAAAGCAATGTATTGAAAATTCAGAATATGAAAATCGATATTCCGGATTAAAGATCACGCTTAATCGATAGGAAATGATCCATTCTAACAGTATTTTCTTGTTCCATGAGTTTATTATCAACTAAATCAGAGAAATCTCCATTTGAAAGTATGCTTTTTTGTGTATTAAAAAGCAATGTATTGAAAATTCAGAATATGAAAATCGATATTCCGGATTAAAGATCACGCTTAATCGATAGGAAATGATCCATTCTAACAGTATTTTCTTGTCCCATGAGTTTATTATCAACTGAATCAGAGAAATCTCTATTTGAAAGTATGCTTTTTTGTGTATTAAAAAGCAATGTATTGAACATTCAGAATATGAAAATCGATATTCCTGATTGAAGATCACGCTTAATCGATAGGAAATGATCCATTCTAACAGTATTGTCTTGTCCCATGAGTTTATTATCAACTGAATCAGAGAAATCTCTATTTGAAAGTATGCTTTTTTGTGTATTAAAAAGCAATGTATTGAAAATTCAGAATATGAAAATCGATATTCCGGATTAAAGATCACGCTTAATCGATAGGAAATGATCCATTCTAACAGTATTTTCTTGTTCCATGAGTTTATTATCAACTAAATCAGAGAAATCTCCATTTGAAAGTATGCTTTTTTGTGTATTAAAAAGCAATGTATTGAAAATTCAGAATATGAAAATCGATATTCCGGATTAAAGATCACGCTTAATCGATAGGAAATGATCCATTCTAACAGTATTTTCTTGTCCCATGAGTTTATTATCAACTGAATCAGAGAAATCTCTATTTGAAAGTATGCTTTTTTGTGTATTAAAAAGCAATGTATTGAAAATTCAGAATATGAAAATCGATATTCCGGATTAAAGATCACGCTTAATCGATAGGAAATGATCCATTCTAACAGTATTTTCTTGTTCCATGAGTTTATTATCAACTAAATCAGAGAAATCTCCATTTGAAAGTATGCTTTTTTGTGTATTAAAAAGCAATGTATTGAAAATTCAGAATATGAAAATCGATATTCCGGATTAAAGATCACGCTTAATCGATAGGAAATGATCCATTCTAACAGTATTTTCTTGTCCCATGAGTTTATTATCAACTGAATCAGAGAAATCTCTATTTGAAAGTATGCTTTTTTGTGTATTAAAAAGCAATGTATTGAAAATTCAGAATATGAAAATCGATATTCCGGATTGAAGATCACGCTTAATCGATAGGAAATGATCCATTCTAACAGTATTTTCTTGTTCGATGAGTTTATTATCAACTGAATCAGAGAAATCTCTATTTGAATGTATGCTTTTTTGTGTATTAAAAAGCAATGTATTGAAAATTCAGAATATGAAAATCGATATTCCGGATTAAAGATCACGCTTAATTGATAGGAAATGATCCATTCTAACAGCTTTTTCTTGTCCCATGAGTTTATTATCAACTGAATCAGAGAAATCTCTATTTGAAAGTATGCTTTTTTGTGTATTAAAAAGCAATGTATTGAAAATTCAGAATATGAAAATCGATATTCCGGATTAAAGATCACGCTTAATCGATAGGAAATGATCCATTCTAACAGTATTTTCTTGTTCGATGAGTTTATTATCAACTAAATCAGAGAAATCTCCATTTGAAAGTATGCTTTTTTGTGTATTAAAAAGCAATGTATTGAACATTCAGAATATGAAAATCGATATTCCTGATTGAAGATCACGCTTAATCGATAGGAAATGATCCATTCTAACAGTATTTTCTTGTCCCATGAGTTTATTATCAACTGAATCAGAGAAATCTCCATTTGAAAGTATGCTTTTTGTGTATTAAAAAGCAATGTATTGAACATTCAAAATATGAAAATCAATATCAATTGAAATTGTAGTGTCGAATTCTTCATTTATTCCTCGATAGAAGTAGTCAATTCGCGGAAAATCGAGGAATAATTTTGTATCGTCTCAAAACGTGCTAGATGCTGCCATCTACTAGCCTCTTGTGGAACTATACTCCAAATTTTAATAAAATTGCAGTAAATCGAGAAAAACTCTCAAGTAAACTCATGTTTTTTTTTGAAAATAATTAGGGACTTTCATATAACATTTTTTGATTGGAGCCCTAATTTTGACATAAATCGGCGAATTATGGCAATAATACGGATTTCTGACTGAACCAGAATCGTAATCAAAAAATTGTAAATGACAGAGTTGAATTATTTTTTGAAAATAATATGACCTTACTTGAAAGATTTTTTCGATTGACCGCCTTAATTTCGAGTTGACAAAGCAAGTAATTTTTTCATATAATTGTATCGAAATCTCAAAATTGAGGTCGTAAATCTAAATTTTCTTTCAAGTAAACCTATATTATTTTTTGAAAATAGTTGGGGTACTTCATATAAATTTTTTCGATTAGAGCCTTTATTCTGACAAAAATCGTTAATATATGGCAATAACACTAATTTCTGACTGAACCAGGGCCGTAATCAAAAATTAGTTAATGACAAACTCTGAGTATTTTTCGAAAATATTATGAGTTTACTTAAAAGATTTTTTTGGTTACCGGTCTCAATTTCGAGTAAACGGCGTCAGAAACTTTTGTTCAAAAAACGATAAATTACTAAAAAAATTTCACGTAATCGACAGAAATTGAAATTGTAGTGTCGAATTCTCCATTTATTTCTCGATAGAAGTAGTCAATTCGCGGAAAATCGAGGAATAATTTTGTATCGTCTCAAAACGTGCTAGATGCTGCCATCTACTAGCCTCTTGTGGAACTATACTCCAAATTTTAATAAAATTGCAGTAAATCGAGAAGAACTCTTAAGTAAACTCATGTTTTTTTTCGAAAATAATTAGGGTCTTTCATATAACATTTTTTGATTGGAGCTCTAATTTTGACAGAAATTGGCGAATTATGGCAATAATACGAATTTCTGATTGAACCAGAACCGTAATCAAAAATATGTAGATGACAGAGTTGAATTATTTTTCGAAAATAATATGACCTTACTTGAAAGATTTTTTCGATTGACAGCCCTAATTTCGAGTTGACAAAGCAAGTAATTTTTTCATATAATTGTATCGAAATCTCAAAATTGGGGTCGTAAATCTAAATTTTCTTTCAAGTAAACCTATATTATTTTTTGAAAATAGTTGGGGTACTTCATATAAATTTTTTCGATTAGAGCCTTCATTCTGACAAAAATCGATAATATATGGCAATAACACTAATTTCTGACTGAACCAGGACCGTAATCAAAAATTAGTTGATGACAAACTCTGAGTATTTTTTGAAAATATTATGAGTTTACTTGAAAGATTTTTTCGGTCAACGGTCTTAATTTCGAGTAAACGGCCTCAGAAACTTTCGTTCAAAAAACGATAAATTACTAAAAAAATTTCACGTAATCGACAGAAATTGAAATTGTTGTTTCGATTCCTTTATATATTTTCCGATAAAAGTAGTCAATTCGCGGAAAATCGAGGAATAATTTTGTATCGTCTCAAAACGTGCTAGATGCTGCTATCTACTAGCCTCTTGTGGAACTATACTCCAAATTTCAATAGAATTGCAGTAAATCGAGAAAAACTTTCAAGTAAACTAATGTTTTTTTTCGAAAATAATTAGGGTTTTTCATACAACATTTTTTGATTGGAGCCCTGATTTTGACAGAAATCGGCGAATTATGGCAATAATACGGATTTCTGACTGAACCAGAACCGTAATCAAAAAATTGTAAATGACAGAGTTGAATTATTTTTTGAAAATAATATGACCTTACTTGAAAGATTTTTTCGATTGACCGCCTTAATTTCGAGTTGACAAAGCAAGTAATTTTTTCATATAATTGTATCGAAATCTCAAAATTGAGGTCGTAAATCTAAATTTTCTTTCAAGTAAACCTATATTATTTTTTGAAAATAGTTGGGGTACTTCATATAAATTTTTTCGATTAGAGCCTTTATTCTGACAAAAATCGTTAATATATGGCAATAACACTAATTTCTGACTGAACCAGGGCCGTAATCAAAAATTAGTTAATGACAAACTCTGAGTATTTTTCGAAAATATTATGAGTTTACTTAAAAGATTTTTTTGGTTACCGGTCTCAATTTCGAGTAAACGGCGTCAGAAACTTTTGTTCAAAAAACGATAAATTACTAAAAAAATTTCACGTAATCGACAGAAATTGAAATTGTAGTGTCGAATTCTCCATTTATTTCTCGATAGAAGTAGTCAATTCGCGGAAAATCGAGGAATAATTTTGTATCGTCTCAAAACGTGCTAGATGCTGCCATCTACTAGCCTCTTGTGGAACTATACTCCAAATTTTAATAAAATTGCAGTAAATCGAGAAGAACTCTTAAGTAAACTCATGTTTTTTTTCGAAAATAATTAGGGTCTTTCATATAACATTTTTTGATTGGAGCTCTAATTTTGACAGAAATTGGCGAATTATGGCAATAATACGAATTTCTGATTGAACCAGAACCGTAATCAAAAATATGTAGATGACAGAGTTGAATTATTTTTCGAAAATAATATGACCTTACTTGAAAGATTTTTTCGATTGACAGCCCTAATTTCGAGTTGACAAAGCAAGTAATTTTTTCATATAATTGTATCGAAATCTCAAAATTGGGGTCGTAAATCTAAATTTTCTTTCAAGTAAACCTATATTATTTTTTGAAAATAGTTGGGGTACTTCATATAAATTTTTTCGATTAGAGCCTTCATTCTGACAAAAATCGATAATATATGGCAATAACACTAATTTCTGACTGAACCAGGACCGTAATCAAAAATTAGTTGATGACAAACTCTGAGTATTTTTTGAAAATATTATGAGTTTACTTGAAAGATTTTTTCGGTCAACGGTCTTAATTTCGAGTAAACGGCCTCAGAAACTTTCGTTCAAAAAACGATAAATTACTAAAAAAATTTCACGTAATCGACAGAAATTGAAATTGTTGTTTCGATTCCTTTATATATTTTCCGATAAAAGTAGTCAATTCGCGGAAAATCGAGGAATAATTTTGTATCGTCTCAAAACGTGCTAGATGCTGCTATCTACTAGCCTCTTGTGGAACTATACTCCAAATTTCAATAGAATTGCAGTAAATCGAGAAAAACTTTCAAGTAAACTAATGTTTTTTTTCGAAAATAATTAGGGTTTTTCATACAACATTTTTTGATTGGAGCCCTGATTTTGACAGAAATCGGCGAATTATGGCAATAATACGGATTTCTGACTGAACCAGAACCGTAATCAAAAAGTTGTAGATGACAGAGTTGAATTATTTTTTGAAAATAATATGACCTTATTTGAAAGATTTTTTCGATTGACAGCCTTAATTTCGAGTTGACAAAGCAAGTAATTTTCTCATATAATTGTATCGAAATCTCAAAATTGGGGTCGTAAATCTAAATTTTCTTTCAAGTAGACCTATATTATTTTTTGAAAATAGTTGGGGTACTTTATATAAATTTTTTCGATTGGAGCCCTCATTCTGACACAAATCGTTAATATATGGCAATAACACTAATTTCTGACTGAACCAGGGCCTAGCATTGCAGTGAGATGTGCGTTCATATTTTAGGAATAATTACACAATAAATTATTGGGATGGAATATCAAACAAAAATGTACATAGGGCTTTTATACATCTACATAAGAAGTTACTTTAAAAGTGTACCGGGGTATATCATACCCCAACCAACTTCCAGCAAGTCTGATGCTCAATTGAATATTTATACATAGTTGTATATAAGTATGTTCTCTTTGTTCAAGTATAATCCTAGGCTACTGAGAAAAAGAAATCACTTGTTTGTCTTAAATTGATTTTACGATTGGAAATAGAGTTAATGGGGAATGACATACCCCACAACACTACGAAGGGTTAAAAAGCCATGTATTGAATATTCAAAATATCCAAAAATCAATATTCCTGATTAAAATCACTCACAATCGATAGGAAATAATTCATTCTAACAGTATTTTCTTGATACATGAGTGTGTTCACTTTCAATTCGAATACACATTAGTACTCTCCAAGCGTTCTTTCTCTATTACTTCATCAATTTTAGTTTTTTACAATATTGCAACCTTAAATATTTCTAATTTCTACTTATTGTACTGTAAATTGAATGTACAAGAGCGTACAGAATTGACATCTGCCATTTTTACATCATCACTGACGTTTAGGAACGTATAAATTATTGCAATTCCGGCTGTTAATAAATACCATGGGAAAACGTAGCTTCTGAACATATAAAAACACTTGACTAATTTTTATTTAATATTTGAATATGTAAAAACCATTTATTTAATTTTTGTTTACTTTAACAACAATTAGTTGTCCTGTCTTTACTGTCATATAATCTATGCGTTAATAAGGCTCAAAATGGCATCAAACAAGCCATTGAATATACCAAACAGATAGGCAATTAGCAATGAATAAATGTACTAAGTTTGTAGCGCCAAATGTGGCCAAACTTATAACTAAATTTGTGTTCACTTTTACTAGCTTTAGTTTCTAGTCTACTAGGGAGATGAGTCTATGGATCACATTAGATAATGCAGTTTTCTACTTTTTCATGACAGTTACTTTGAAATAACATTAAAATTAGGTTATTTAACAAATTTTACGTGTTTTAAACTGTATTATGACCACTAATAATAATAACTAATTATCAATGTAATTTCATACAAAAATAATAAAATAAAAAACTAAATACGTACAATTCATTTCAGTTAAGCCTGGTTTCCTCCTCTTAACGTAAACGCTAACTTTGTTTTTAGACGTGACCTTGAAAAGTTTGGTTTATGGGAATACAGTGTAGCGTTCCAACCTACTGTTTTAGTCGTTAACTTAAACTTTGTTTCTCGACGTAAACGAAAAGTTTGCAAACCCCAAACTTTCGACACAAACTTAAGCGTTGTTGTGTGGGAGAGAGACGGAGCATATATATTTTTCTCTTTCTATTAAACATCAGCTGATGATTTTGTGGATTAGTACTGTTGTAAATATATCCAATTGATGTAACTTCAACAATATTCTTATAAAATATTGATGGAATGTGAGCAGAGATTATAAAATTGTATACGACAAATGAAGATATTATTTTTTGGCGCGTTCACCTAAATTACCCAAATAGTATTCTATATTTAACTGTAAATTATACAATCTGAAAAAAATATTTTCGAATGTTATTGCCTTTCTAAATCATTCTTTTACAATCTATGACATTTCAAATGAATAGAAAATATCTTTACGAAATATTCCATATTAAATGTGAACATACCACTTCGTTTAAAACAACGCTTATGTTAAGAGCTGGAAACGGACCAAATACTAAGTTAAATGAGAAAACTAAGTTAGTGTTTATGTTAAGAGCTGGAAACCAAGCTTTACTCCTTAAACTTTCAAATTGGCTGAAATACAAACATGATTCACTCACAGTAAGTTCAGGATATAAAACAAGCTGCCTGGAAATTAATTCAAGAAATAAAAACAACAAGTATATTCATATATCTGAATAAATACAAATTTGAATCTTCGAGCTGCACAAATTTATTGAGGACTGATAAATAATGCAACGACAGCTAAGTACGATTTTTATGCTAGTGTGAAATCGTTGTTTGGAGGAATCTATATAAGATGGTTTTTTAAGGGTTCGGTTTATGGTAAACCAGTGGCCAGAAACGTTTGAAGTTGTGGCTAATTGTTTAGAAAGGATAGTTCTTGCAATCAAGTATTATTTATGGAAACAAATTTATTGATAAATATTAAAAATAACAATGGAATGCCAAAAACCAAGACCATCTTCTGAAATACATGAAACACACAACATACAAGAATTTTAGTACCAATAGGAGAAATAAAATCTTTAATTGTGTTCAGTGTATCTTCATACATTTGTGTTTACAGTTCAGACAGGCCAGAATCACAGATTTCTAATTAATAAATGAAAAATTGGGTTAAGATGAACAATAAACACAAAAACAAAATAAATTATCTAGTCTCTGTAATACCCGAAATGCTCACAATTTGATTTATAATTCGGAATGACTGTCGTTTGTGTCTTCTTCGGTTGGAGCTGTTTCTTCAACATTTTCTTCTGTTTTTGTTTCTTTTTTAGTGCGTTTTTCTTCCGTTTTATTATCGCTACTTTCCTCTTTTTCAGTCTTTTTTGGTCTCCATATTTTCAGTTTATTGACTAAATATTTGACTTCGCGGTCGAGTAAAGCCATTTTTTCTGTAATCATTTTTACTGTAAGAACAATTGGTTCATGTTTTTTTATGCTGTTCTGTTCAGCTTCAGATTTATTTTTCCACTGGATTGTTTCTTGAATAACTTTGCTTAAAGTTTCAATTTCTACGTCAGTAAATACGTCTTTTTCCGGGTTATTTGTTTTTGTGAAATTTTTTGCTGATGCTAGAAAGCCTGAGGCTCCTGTTATCATTTGATCTAAAGCTTTGAGGGCCTCCGGCCTCTCTCTATGTTCAAATACTCTCATGAAAATATTTCTAGTTAAAGACGTTAAGTCTGATAGTTTTTTTTCGTATGTTTCAGCGTCTGCGTCACTTCCGTCTTCATAAAGCCAGTCCGAGATTTCGTTGCAGCTTTTTCGTATTTTTTCAATTTCAGGTTCAGTTCCGGCTTGCGAATATTCCTCAGTGTCCAATTTTGATAATGCATCAATAACGAAACTTTCCAAATTATTTAAGGCAGTTTCCCGTCTTGTTTGTTGATATTCAACTTCGTTTAAGGCTTCAAGAATCGCTACTGACTTCTCAAATTGTTTTTCTGATAATTGTTGGATAGTAAGAGTAGATTCTTTACGTTTGAGCGGTTCTTTAAGTGTAACAACTTTCGGTTTGATATTTAATTCTTCCTTGGCAGTGTTGGTTGTGTTTTCGGGCGCGCTTTTAGTTGCATTAACTTCTGACTCATTTTTATCTTTAGGTTTTTCTATTTCATCCGTTTTTGTATCAGGTTCTGGGATATCTTTCGTTCCACTGCTAGTAAATAATTTGCTAATAGTATTACCTAATTTAGATAAGGGGCTTTCTTCTTCTGCTTCATCGGCGGAAACAGTTTTTTCAAAAACAAATTCAACATTGGCTAAAGTTAGCACACCAGATTCATCCATCGAAAAATGAGCTTTAATACCTTTAGATTCTACATTTTCGCCCTTATTTTTATCTAATGCATCTTTAACGCCCTGTAAACTAACTTGGCTCAAATTTTGAGCCCCAATATGAGCGATTTCTTCATTATTTAAATATTCTAAATCAGCGTAATTAATATTAAAATTGAAATCGGAGGTGTGTCTATTAAAAGTAATGATTTTTTTTTGCGGGTAAGGGTTCATTAATCCAAATAAGGTCCGCTTAACTTGTTTGGTGCTTCCGCTGTTTGCATCACTGTCTTGTCGCTCAAATACAACCTGAATCGGGAATAAAACAGCATCTTTAGTAATAATTTTTTTGACTTTAAATCCGGTCGATAGATCGGCTGCTTTATAAACAGCTCCCATTGTGGCAGCTTCATCTGTATTCAAATTCTTTGCAAGATCCATTCCGACGATCTTTTGGAGCTCCTCTTGTATTCTCGGGACTCGAGTTCCGGCTCCAACTAATACCACTTGACTAATAACATCCATAGTAAGATGCGCCGTTTTTAAAGCTTGTTCGACTGGAAATTTAACTCTTGCGTAAATATCTTCACACATTGATTCTAAAATTTCTCGCGTTACAGGCAACCGGAAATCTATTTCATCTATAAGTCCTTCAATTTGAGCGACGTGTTCCGTATTAGCCGATAAAATAGTTTTAACCCTGCCTGCTTCTTTAAATAATTTAGCCATAGCTCTTTGGTTCTTGAAAACATCATTTTTAGTTTTTTTCATTTCATTAAACTTCGTAGCTAAATAATCCCGTAATCTTATTTGAATTTCCACTCCTCCTAAAGTTCTATCATAACCAACACCCAAAATACTGATTTGTGGATGAGTTTCAACAATTCCACGATCTTTAGTTTTTACCGTTTGGTAGCTAACAATCACAGCGGTAGTTTTCGAAGCTCCCATGTCATAAAACATGACATAATTGGCAGTTTCGTTAAAATCTTTACGGCGGAAAATTCCATAATTCAACGCAACGGCTGTATAATCATTAATTAATTGTAAAACTTTCAGTCCTGCTAATTGTGCGGCTTGCAAAAAGGCCTTCCGTTCTGCCTGATTGAAAAATCCTGGTACTGTCAACACGACTTCATTTACAGGCTGCCCAGCCGAAACTTCAGCAAATTCTTTCGCCTTTTGCAGCAATTGAGCAATCAATTCTTCAGGACTGTACAAAACATCATCGTCATGTTTAAATAAAACTGTACCTCTTTCAGGATCTTGTACAATATTATAATACGGAAAACGTTTCTGATATAGCTGAACTATCGGATTATTAATATCTTTGCCTAATAAATCCAACAAATAGATGTAACTATTTCTAGGAAATCGTATGCCAATTGTCTGAGCATCTTCGCCGAAAGTTCGAGCATTATCTCTGAAAGAAACAACGGCTGGTGTTTTCCGTTTCGATTCTTTATTAAGAACAATTTCCATGGGGACTCCAGGCGAAACAATCCCAATTTTCATCCATTCAGAGCCAAGATCTATTGACATTACTGCAATAGCTTGTGCTGGAGACCAAACTGTCACTAATACAGCACATAATGTAAATATTAATCGTAGGAATACCATTATCTGAAAATTATAAATGTCAATTTTCATAACAAAGAAAATGTCAGAATCTTTTAGAATAATTACAAAATGCAAATAACTTACATTTTATTAGGAAAAATAAGTATTAATTGTTAATAACTTTATGGATGTACAATACGCAGACTAATAACCACGTCAAACCATGTGTCGCATACAGATGTATAAATTCGACCGGCCCTCGGCCGACATTTCTGTGTGGCGATTTCTGATTGGTCCAAATAACAATGTTGCCAGCCATCTGAACTTAATATGTCATAGAAATCGCAAAAAAATAAATAAATATTTAATATATTAATATAAACTATTATTATTAGCTTTTTATTCGCAGGGCGATTCGCAGTACTTTATTTGATGTAGGAAATTTTAGTTTGTGTTGAAGTCACTATATAAGATGAAGTATTGTGAATTGGCGGCCATTTTGACTCCAAATGTGTTAAAATGAAATATATATGAAATTTCTGGTTAACAAAAGCTAAATTTGTATATATTTTAATGTGGAAATTCAATAACAAATGGAATTTTAATATTTGGATGGATTTCATTTTGACAAGCAGTATTATTTTATTTAGTGACTTTAGCTTATGTCAATGTTAATGAATATTCATCAACAGCATTTGTACTCATTTAAATTGAAGATATTTATTTATTTATGCAATTACAGATTTTTTTAGCCAGATTGTGTTCAGCTCATTGGCAACACTGATCAACACCTTGCCCTCTATCAGCAAATTTGAGTACTAAGGCAAAACGGTGATTTGATGACAGCGTGGATTTGTTTGAACGTATTGTAAATTTGAATATATTTTGTGAAAAGTATTATATTCGAATATTTGAAAAGAAATGATGACTATCTGTCCATAATAAAATACAGGTACACCATAGAAATTTTTACTTTTGTAAAGATATGTTAGGTTGGTATTTGAATGATTGTCCTCCAAACACAGAAAGTTAACAAAAATAATTAATATTATTATTAATTAATGAATATTGCAGATAGTTATGAATGTTGCATCAGGGTTGTCGGGTGCAAATGTACCCACCAGTTTAGTTAATTCCCTTCCAAATACTTCTTCTGCTAATATTGTGAAGGAAGGTTGGTTATTCAAGCGTGGAGAACACATAAAAAATTGGAGATCTAGGTACGTACAGGGATAATATTTGTTAATATTTATTAATAGGAGTTTTTTTGTTAGGTATTTTGTGCTTTTTGATGATGGTTCTCTTATTGGTTTTAAAAACAAACCGGATTCGAATTCACTGTCTGATCCCTTGAATAATTTTACCGTTAAGGGATGCCAAATCATGGCAGTAGATCGGCCGAAGCCTTATACGTTTATTATCAGAGGTTTGCAGTGGACAACTGTAATTGAGCGAACGTTTCACGTGGAAACTGAAAAGGAGCGAGAAGAATGGGTGGCTGCTATCAAATATGTTTCTGATCGGTTGGCTCAACAATGTGACGATGTGGAAATGCTATCATCAGGATCTGTATCGGAAATGGGAAGTAATTTAGATGAATTATCAGCCAAATTTTCTGTACAAGGCACTTGTAGTTCAAAATCGACTGGAAAGAAGAAAGTTACGCTGGAAAATTTCGAGTTTTTGAAGGTTCTTGGTAAAGGGACTTTTGGGAAAGTAATTTTGTGTCGTGAAAAGATTACCGGTCGTTTGTACGCTATTAAAATTTTAAAAAAGGAAGTAATTATTCAAAAAGATGAAGTTGCACACACTTTAACAGAAAATCGTGTTTTGCGAACTACTAATCACCCTTTTTTGACGTCATTGAAGTATTCCTTCCAAACCAATGATCGTTTGTGCTTTGTTATGGAATATGTAAACGGTGGCGAATTATTTTTCCATTTATCGCGTGAACGGGTTTTTTCCGAAGACCGCACGCGTTTTTACGGGGCTGAAATTATATCAGCTTTAGCGTACTTGCATTCGCAAGGCATCATCTACCGGGATTTGAAACTGGAGAATTTATTATTAGACAAAGATGGGCATATAAAAATAGCCGATTTTGGACTGTGTAAGGAGGATATTACGTA
This sequence comes from Dromius quadrimaculatus, assembly GCA_963989225.1. Classification (NCBI taxonomy): domain Eukaryota; kingdom Metazoa; phylum Arthropoda; class Insecta; order Coleoptera; family Carabidae; genus Dromius; species Dromius quadrimaculatus. The sequence continues at coordinate 66,240,547 of OZ022327.1, read as the reverse complement.
CGGACGAACGACTAAAACTTTTTGTGGGACTCCTGAATACTTAGCGCCTGAAGTCCTGGAAGATAACGATTATGGGCGCGCTGTAGATTGGTGGGGAATTGGAGTAGTAATGTATGAAATGATGTGCGGCCGATTGCCCTTCTACAACCGCGACCATGACGTTTTATTCACTTTAATATTAGTAGAAGAAGTAAAATTCCCTCGCACTTTAAGTGCTGAAGCGAGAGACCTGCTGGCAGGCCTTTTAGCTAAAGATCCAGCTCAACGGTTGGGTGGCGGTCCAGATGATGCCCAACAAATAATGAGACATACATTTTTCAGTTCTATAAATTGGACAGATCTTGTACAAAAGAAAATTCCGCCTCCGTTCAAACCGCAAGTATCAAGCGACACCGACACACGCTACTTTGATTCAGAATTTACGGGAGAAAGCGTTGAATTGACACCACCTGAGCAGGCAGGCCCGCTTGGAGCAATACAAGAAGAACCTTATTTCCCGCAGTTTAGTTTTCAGGACTTGGCGTCCACGTTGGGCAGCTCAGCCGCTATTGGTACTAGTATAGGCAGCGTAGCGCCCATGCACTGACAACCAATACTACCTTTCATTTTTGCGAACATTGCATTCTGAATTGTGAGTGCGTGCAGTTGTAAATAATATGAGAATGTTCACGTATATATAATTTAATATTTAATTGTTAACCGGATTGGTACAGAACCGAGAGTAACAAAATTGCTGTTTAACATTTTGGAGTAAAATTATTGCTAACTTTCTGTACAGTTTGTTGCATGCTTTTTAGAGCGTCTAAGACACTCTAGACCAATTCAAAACATTATACAGTGGTTCCATACAATTTAGGATGTTTGAAAACACTTTAAAATGTTGAAGGACTGTTTCAGAACGTAAAAATGTTTCGGAATATTTTAAAACATCATACAATGTTCTATAACGTCCCACAATACTCTAGAACATTTCAAAACGTTACACAGTGCTTCCAAATGCTTTACAATGTTTTGAAAGGCTCCAAACTGTTCCAAAATGCTTTAAAACATCATACAATGTCTCGGAACGTCCTAATATATTGTAGAACATTTCGAAACGTTATACAGTGCTTTCATATGCACAGGACATTTTATAATGTTTAAGGACACTTCAGATTGTTTTGAAACAACATAAAACGTTCAAGAATGCTTAAAAATGTTATACAATGTTTGGGCACATCCCAAGATACTCTCTTGAAGAACATTCTTAAACGTTATAGAGCTCTTACATATGCTTTAGAATGTTTTAATGTATTTTAAAATGTTTTAGAACGCTTCAAATATCTTAAATCTCCTTAAAATATATTAAAACGCTTCATAATATTTTAATACGTTTCAGTCTATTTTAGAGCGTCATAAAATATTCCAGAGCTCTTCGAAATCTTATACAATGTTTTAAAACACTTGAGAACGCTTCAGAATGTCATACAATGTTCTAGCATATATCAAAACATCCCAGAACACTTCAGAATGTTATACAACGTATCAAAATGTTTCAAAATGCTCTAAAACGATACTGAATATTTTAGAAAGTTGCAAAACGTTATAAAATATTCCAGAACACTTGAGAAACATTCTAGAACATTTCGGAATGTTATACAACGTCTCAAAATGTTTTAAAATGTTCCTGAACAGTTTAGAATACTTAATAAAATGTTTTAGGATATGCGTTTATTAGCGTTTATAATACCTTCTATAAAATGTAATTCTAAGCACAATTTTACTTCAAATGATTGCTAAAACATCAATTGACATTTATAAGGCAGTAAAAAGTCGTTGATTTTTTGTATTTTAAGAAAAAATGAGTTAATTTTTTTCAAAAAAATTTTGATGGTCGGAATAAACTCAGTGTGAATTTAATTTGTGTACTTTTTAAGCATTTTTGATCATTTTGTGAATCCTGACCTAAAAAATTCAAGTTGCAATAAATGTATTAGTTTATATACAGTAAATTTGCTGGGCAACTCGTAGAAAAAAATGCGTTATGATTGAATCTTTTAGGACAGTATTATTTTGAAAATTAAAATTTATCCAGTTGTACCAATCCTGATTAATGATAAATCCTATTATAATAATAAATCTAAAATATATTATACATAATAAGTGTTGTTTTGTGAAGCTATTGTAAATAAACGAATTGAAATGAATATTTGCGTTGAAGACCTTTGACATTTGCACAAACAGGTGTTGCATTTGGGGACATGATTGCAGTTTATTGATCGGTATGTAGTACTCGCTTTGTGGCGCGTGTGCAGCAGCTGATAATACACGTAAGATGAGGAAAAGGAACACAGGACACGTGAGGTATTGATTGGGGCCGCGCCACCGTGCACGTGAGCGATGTCAACAACGAAACCCCGACGCCGTCTTTCAAAACGTTGAGCATGGCGAGTGGAGCTCAACGCCGCCAGCGGCGGATGGGACCGGCGCCTTTTGCATCATTCGAAGACTTATCCGACGAGGTGAGAGTACGTATCTCGTACCCAAATTGAGTACGCGTATAAATTAATATGAATTTGCAGACGGATAACAGTCCGGAGCGATTACCGGGTATTAATGAAGATGTAAAATCGTTAGTACCGAGTGCTCCACGAATTGACATCTCGCGGGCAAGTAGCTCATCCCATCATGAAGACAGTCGGGATAGTACCCCAGAGCGCGAATTATTTCAAACGCCTGGACAACGTTTAGGACTTGCATTTCGTGAAGAAGGCGCGCTGGAATTGCGCTCTTCTACTGAAGAATTAGATTTTCAAGATCCGACTGAACCGCGAAAGGAAGTCACTATTAGTACAGTAACCGATGTACCGTTACATCAACGTAAAGACAGCCAAGGATCTGAATACGGTGGATTATTATCGATTTCGGGGCGCACATCTCGTTTATCTAGTATTGGCAGTCAAGGCAGTCGGGTTTCCGGTGTTTCAGGAGCCAGTCGTTTATCTGTCACTTCTGGCATGTCTCGCTCACCGTCACCGCATAAAATGTTACTTGAAACATCATTCTGCGGCTCAAAATCAGTAAGTAACTACCAAATATTTATTTAATAATATTAAAAAAAATTTTTTATAGGACGCCGAACAAAGCGGCAAAACAGCATCAAATTCAAATAAAATAGTGGAAACGGAGCTATTAGAGCGCGTTTTATTATCGCGAAAGCACGACCCAACTGAAGCAATACTCGCCGAAGGAATTTCCATTGAATGCAGAAGAAAAATCCAACCGGCAGACTCGTTAGTTCAACTTGCTGATATTCCTGCCGCTGCCGCATCTCCTGTGTCTGCACCTAAATCAGTTACCATACCTCCGGAAAAACCAGCAAGAAAATCTCTTCCACCTAAAGTATCCACCGATGTAATAATTACTGTAAATAAACCCTCCGATGAAATAGAAGTCATTCACAACGACACACGGTCTAGCCCGCTTCCAGGCAAACTAATCGCCGACAGTGGAATAGAATACACTTTTATTCCCCTCAAAGGCCCTTTACCAAAAGAAAAAAAGTCGATAAGTAAGAGTGTTTCGCCTACTCGAAGAACGAACGTGAACAGTGCGCCTCTAAAAAGTAGTGACCCTCATTATATTCGCATTAAATTAAAACCGGATCACATGTATCCAGGAGAACCATCCGAAAGTCATACCAAACCCGCATCTTTAGATTTGAGTGATTTGAGTAATGGAGCAGCTGCAGCTATCTGCAAAAATACCCCTTCACCGTCAATATCAAGAAAAAGTTCGTTTGCGTCATTATTCCGAGGAAAAGATTACGGAACCAGTCCGGAATCACCTACAGTAAGTTCCCATTTTAATAATTTACTAATTTAATTATAGATCATTGCTCTCCGGTACTGTAAATTAGATTATCGTAAATATGTACTTAAAAAAACTCCGTGCTCCTAATTTTTTGAACAAACAAAATTAAATTTGACGTTTCTCCTCCCAAGAATTGTCCGCCATCTCAATAATTGATTTTATTAATTTAAAACTGTGATTTAACAATTTATTTGCACCAAAATTGCTTCCTTGTCTAGCAAATGAATAATAAAACTGTTAAAAATGCAGTTGAAAGTAACAAAAATAAAAATCGAGTCTACAATAGTTATTTATGTATCTAGTGCACGAAATTATACTTTGGTGCTCGAGAATGAAAGTTTTTTGTCGAAAAAATTTGATTGACTTATTATAATTATAAATAATAAATAAATTATCATTTTTTTTTGTAGATACCAGCCAGTACAATGCGAAGAAAGTCCCGATCCCGTTCAAAAAGTAGTGATAGAGATCGGACGTCCGATGCAAATGACAGACAGTCCAAACACCGATCCGTGTTCACATTATTCAAATCAAAGAAAGCTTTTAGTAAATCAAAACAGTCTTTAACTACGGAAATGTCACCAGGTCGGCATACTACAGTAAGTCTGCATAGTTTGGAGTTTACATTCGATCAGCCTACAAAAAAGTATTATGAAATTCCGTTGGATAGCGATACAATTATTATTCCTTTACATTCGCCTGGTAACGAGCCGCCGCCGTTGCCGATGTTTGCAGATGAACCAAGTACGGAAACTGTTGTAAATACTAATAGGCAAAGTAGTACTAGCAGTGAAAATGTTGTGTTTAGCACTAATTTAGGTAGTGACAATGAAATTTTCACAACGAAGCTGCCTAAACGTAAAAATGAGGGTGAAAGTAGTGTAGAAAATCAAAATAAAAGTACTACTAGTATTGCAGAAGACTCGCCGGTACAAAATGGACTTTTTAAAATCGCTGATTGTGAAGAACAGTTGCCGGAAGTCAATTTATTTGAAAATAACGTCAAAGAAGCCATTGAAAATGTACCAGAAGTAAATTTTTTTGAAAATGTCAAAGGAGCAGATGGAAATTTATTTGAAAATAACGTCAAAAAAACAGATGAAAATTTGCCAAATTTATTTGAAAATAGTATTAAAGGAGCGGATGGGAATAATTCGTCCGAATCTGATAGCGAAGTTTTGCCGAAAGTTGCAAATAAACATGAAACAGAAAGTGAACATGAACGGAAAGGATTAATGTTGCAGCAAGATTCATTTGATGATGAATTTCCGTATATACCAACGACTTTACCGCTAGAAAGATCCGTCGCAGTACCAATAGTACCAATTAAACAACGCGCTTCGTTCGAAATACGCACGTGTCCCATCGAGCGGCCACGTTCAACCACCCCAATCAATCCTAGTTATTTAGAAGATTATTGTGAGGATGTTATCACAACTGCAACGACTGAAAAGTTACGCATTTCATTACCCCGTGAGGATTCAATAAAATCTCCTCGAAGATTAACAGCACAAGAATCTGCGCCGCCTCTGCCGCCTCGTGGCGCTCCCAAAGATTGGATTAACTTCGAAGAGATTCCAGAGCGTCGCAAACCACCCAAAAGAATTCAAACTATTCCATCTCGCGGTACTTTACACGCCCCAACTACTTCAGAAGAATCAAATGTTATTTATAGTTACGTAAATCCGGAAGATTGTAAATGCGAATGCCATGAATCGAGCTCAAGAGCTAACCCCACTTTAGCAGAAAAGCGGGAAGAAGATGAATTGCCGCTTCTGCTGTCCGCTGATCGGCGGAGCGATTCTTCTCCCGAATCGCAAGCCCCAACCGTAAAAAAAACTGCTCGCAGTAATAAACCCACAAATGCCTTTCCCCATGTTGCGACCACGTCGTCATAACAATAGGCCTAGAATCATTGTGATGTAACGATTTTATTTTATAATTATAGAGAGTGTCATGTTGTCTTTGCCCGATTCACTCAAAGCGTCTTGAATAGTAATTTTCATGAAAAAATGCTAATTGTTTCAATTATTTAGTTATTAAGAATGTTATTTTTCTCTGAGAAATAAAAATGTTAAATAGAACATTGAATGAGAGGAATAAGAAGCATCTTTCTATTGTTATTAAAGTCTGTGCGATGTTGTCTTTGCCTAATTCAAAAGCACATTGTCATTTATCATCAACATAACATAATCACTTTAAAACAAACTTAATGTGAATGGTGTGCAAACGCAAAAGCAATTCTTGATGTTATTGCATTTTACTCTTTTCAGGTTTAGCGTTTACTGTGAACTTTGCGTGCCAAACGCGTTCATTTCCCCGTGTAGACATTTTCAGTATATTTTTTACCAGTGCGTTATTCTATTCTTCAACAATTTCGATGTATCAATCATATTAAATTATTAATAAAAATCGACATTGTTCATGTTATAGTCTCTAATTTAAAATGTTAAAAATAAATAGTTTAACCCGTCTTCAGTTTTATTTTGTCGTTTTGGAACGCATGAACCTAGCAAACTCTTAATTAATAATTAGATTGCTGTTTATAATAATTATTTTATTAATAAACTAAATTTTGATTCACTTTTTAAATTTTGGTTGCCGTGTCTCTACTGTCATATATGTCTATGCGTAAATAAAGCTCAAAATCGCAACTGACAGGCCATTGATTATAGCTGAACAGATAGGCAACTAACAGTAGATAATTGAAACAAATCAAAACTCCACTAGCGGTTGGGAAACAAACTAAATATTTGTCCACTTCAACAAATAAAAGTTGCTATGTCTCTACTGTCATAGTTTCTATGGGTATATTAATTTTTTATTAAAAATAGCATAAATATTGGTTTTGTTACATAAATTTTAATCATTTTAAGTTCAATTATGACAGCAAATAATTGATTATCATTCAAGAGAGAGATTTTATTTACTTGTGAACTTGAATTAACCTCAAATGTTAAACCTTTTATTATTAGATTATCTTTGCAAGTACATAAATCAAGATATTGATACTGCCAAAGAACTAGTACAAAGCACAACCTATTTTTATTAATTTTGAGTGATTCTGTTCATGGTGGAAGCGTTATTTCTATCGAAAAACTTATATAGTGTTTCCAAATGCTTTAAAATGTTCGAGAATACCTCGGGAAGTTTTAGAATACTCCAGAATGTCATGCAATGTTCTAGTACGTACTAAAATACAGTAAAGCATTTCATAACACTTTAGAATGCTCCAGAAAAATTAGGAATACTTTGAAATGTTCTCGAAGTTTACAGAAATAAAAAAACTAAGTTTTAATAACATTTTATTGATAAGAAAAATTACAATTCATCAGAATTAGAAGTTGACTTGTTGCCTAAAATGTGGCTGCAATTTATTCGCCTTAAAACTAAGTTTACTGGCCCATTTGCTCTGAACTGTATGCATGTATTTAATATCTCTGGCTTTCTTGATGATTTGCTCCCGGCTGCTTCCGGTCCACCCAAGTGCTCGGTACTGGGCCAAAACTTTGTGCAAAGTTTTGCCCGATTTAGGAACTGCAACAACCGCTGAATTTGGATTCAATCGTTGTTTGTAATACCGTGTGAGTGAGCGATGGCCAATGACTGATCCAGACGGCAAAACTAATTGAAAATCAGTCCCGTCAATCTCGTTTACATTGACTTCTTCATCAATATCCATGTCTATATTATCTGCATCGGGATATGATGAACTGTAGTCGTAAAAATCTGTGTATTCTACAAGAACAGCTCCTTCGTGTAACATTTTGCAGTGGCCCTTATCTCGCATGTGACTTTGGGCAGCATCAGCTGAATGAAATGATTTGCCGGAATTACTACACCACAAGCACATAAATCCCTGATATACTTTTTCCCCTAAATAATTTATTAAACCTTGAATGTCGGTACAAAACTCAGTATCCGGAATAAAAAATGAATGCATTAAAGACATGTGGCGCAAATTACGAACAAAACTGCGACTTTTCTGAGTACAAAACAGACATATGTTATTTACAGTAGGAATCTCGCAATCTTCGTCCCATTCATCGGAATCAACTTCTTCATAATCGCTTTCCTCATTTTTACTTTCAACAGTTTGCGATGTTACCTTGCTGTCACTAACTTTACTTGTACCTTCTTTATGTTTCTTTGAATTCAAATGATTTTCATACGTACTTTCATTATTAAAATTCTTGCGACAAGAATCACAATATTTTGATGTATCTTTACTTGATTCATTCTCATTTCTTTGTGCCAAAACTCGAATGACAAATTCTTCAGCCGGAACTGGGGCTAATTCTGCCACTTTACGCTTCAAATTATATCGGTGCCAATCACTTTTGTAATGCTGCCTTTGAGAATCATTATCTTTAAAAGCGACCCTACAAGTTATACAGGTGTATAGATCTGACATTTTTATGACATTAATGCATGTGTGACTTGCTGGATGTATTGATAAAAAACAGCATTGCCAACTCACTCCGTCTAACAAATTGTTGTTTTAATATAGGAAATTTTCAAGTTTAGCTTTTTTGATGGCTAATTACACAAAAATTAACTATCGCTGTTAATTTTAAAAATATGTGTAAAGCGCAGCACTGTCATTTGGGTTACCAATGGCAGCCCTGATGATTGACGAGTATAGTTAGAATATTTTTGCCGGACATAATAATGAAAAGTGTCGTTGGCCTTTCAGTACCGATAATAATCCAATTTTTATTTAAATTTTGGAACTTTGCAGCATTACAAATAAAATTAATTGATTATTTTGTAATTTTCTTTTGAATATATTTTACCTTGAAGTAAAATTCTAACTATACTTTTGTCAGTGGCGCCTCTACTGGTCGATTTCCCAAAGATAGCCATTTTATTTTATCAGAATTTCGTCATTTCCTAGGTATTAGGAACGTGTGACTGACAAAAATTTTTGAACGTGTGTTAGTTGTAATTGCATTTTTATTTAGTGTATTTTATGTATATCGTGTGCGTTGTCGTGAGGTTCATTTGTTCATAATATCACGAAGTGTAGAATGTGAGATTCATATCAATCATTTTCTTTCAAGTGCATTCATATTAAATTCTTTTACAGATTATCTATAATCGGCGCATTCCGTTGATATTAGAGTTTCATCATTTTTTATTTTATCGCGTTTTCGTCCACAGGGGCGTTACCATTTTATATGACTTTAGCAAGATTTAAAGGTATGATATTTTTTTTTAGTTTTCACATTACGTAGAATATGGTAGCCAACGTGTCTGAAAAATCGTTAAAAGTGATTTAGACATTTGTAAATAAATTTTAAGTGCTTTAACATTTATTTATTAGTTTTGCAAATATTGATTAGTGCGTGGCGCTTATTGCGACGACTCCTCTCCAGGAGTTTAGTTTGACTGGCCGACGAATCTGCACATTCAAGTCAATTCGAGTAAAGTGCATGCGTCATTTGAATGTCGTTGTGCAGTGAAAACAGGGCCACTTGTTAATATCGAATATTGCTAATTTTTTAAACATATGGTGCTCGACAAAGATTCAGGTGTACAATTTTATTTTTTATCAACGATTGCAATGAATGTAGATTGTTTTTTATTTAATTTTGATGACACCTTTAAAATGATTAAATACAAAATAACATCCAAATTTCAATCTTTTATTAACATATGTATAACTTAATATGTGATGCAGTCTATTACGTGTTTGCAGAAATATCTACGTCCAGAGAGCTGTCTGGTAGTGATCACCGGAAGGTTTGTCTGTCGCCGGCTTTTGGCGCTTATACGACGTGTATGAATTCATTGAAGTGCCGCAAACCTGTCACGTATAGGTATTTATAAAAATTTTTGACATATTTTAACTAGCAGACAACTTCAGAGCTGTCTACGAATGCTTACAATAGAATTTGTTAAAAGTTTTGATTTTGTAGGACAACAAAATTTCCCTCCAATAGGCATCGGAAACTCCAACCATTTAGAGAGACGTGACTGGCCAAGGAAGTCGCTGTTGATTACCGTATCGCTGTTCCAGCATCGCTCCACTGATTCCATCATCATCGCTATAATCTCAATTTCTGCACTGCACCAACAATCTCGTTAAGATGGGCAGCGTGAACGTGAACCGAAACGTCAGTGACGCCTTCTACCGCTACAAGATGCCCCGCATCTTGGCCAAAGTGGAAGGAAAAGGCAACGGCATTAAGACAGTTATTGTTAATATGATGGAAGTAGCCAAAGCTATTGGACGACCACCCACTTATCCTACTAAGTATTTCGGTTGTGAGCTTGGCGCGCAAACCCAGTTTGATTTTAAAAACGATCGTTATATTGTGAATGGTTCACACGATGCCGCTAAATTGCAAGATTTATTAGATGGATTTATTCGAAAATTCGTTTTGTGTCCTGAGTGTGACAATCCTGAAACCGATTTATTGGTTAGCACAAAGAAGGGCACTATTTCTCAAGGTTGTAAAGCTTGCGGTTTTCATGGAGCCCTCGAGTTTAATCATAAACTTAATACATTTATTTTGAAAAATCCACCAAATTTGAACCCAGCGGTACAAGGCTCCTCGCTTACTGAAGGCAAACGCGCTAAACGAAGCAAAAAAACTAATGAACAATCAAACGGCGATACTTCAGCTGCTGATAGTACCATTGATCAGGATGATACAATAGAAGAGCCTCCGGCTGTTGATTCTAAAACCAAAAAGGGTGATGATGATGACGCGAAATGGGCAGCTGATGTATCCGAAGAAGCAGTTCGTGCTCGTATGCAAGATTTGACTGATGGTGCCAAGAACATGACATTTAATGATGATTTGGAAAAGAGTGAAAAGGAAAGAATGGATATTTTTTACACTTTAGTAAAAATTCGTCGAGATGCTGGCCAATTAGAAACTGTAGCGCAACAGAAGGAGATTCTTGCAGAAGCCGAACGGTTGGAAATTAAACAAAAGGCAACCTTAGTTCTTGCTGAATTGCTTTTTGATCAAAATATTAGCATACAAGCTAAAAAACACCGCTTGTTATTATGTCGTTTCACTTTAAATGATAAAAAGGCTCAGCGTTATTTGATGGGCGGAATTGAACAAATAATCGCATTGCATCGGGATGCATTAATGGCCAAAGTTCCTGGCGTACTTAAGCTCCTATACGACATTGATATACTTTCAGAACAAGCTGTAATTGAGTGGGCTGATAAAGTCAGCAAAAAATATGTGCCCCGAGAAGTAAGTCAAGAAATACATAAACAAGCTGAACCTTTTGTTAAATGGCTGCAAGAGGCTGATACTGAAGATTCGGAAAGTGAGGAAGAAGATGCTGATGCCGAGTCTGATGATGGCCTAGAAATCGAATACGATGACCGTGCTAAAGTAACTTCCCTGAAGGATACAGCCAAAGCTCCGCCGGCACCTGCCAAAATACAAGAGCATGATGACGACGGAACAGAAGACGTTGATATTGACGGTATATAAGGCGCCATAATATTGCACTCACTCTTCTATACATTTACACATATTTACATAATATATATAACAAGAAATGAAACACGTTTGCCTATGATATGAATTTTGTGTAATATTTTATTGCTTCATGCATTGTATAATTACTGTATTAAATATTTTTCTTCAATAATCAACTATCATAGGGAGAATTTTTGAAATATTTGTTATGCATTAAGATTAAAATTTAAATATTGTTTTAACTTGTATTATTAATCTTGATGAGATGTGGGAAACTAAATTCAAATAGTCACGTTATTTAAAAAATAGCTTACAAGTATATAGTTCAGCCTTTGACTTATAGATGGCAGCACCTGTCAATTAAAAATTTCATCAAAAATTAATAATAGGATTATGTATTTGGACTAGACATTTTTATGTTTATTTTATCATACATAACGAGTTATTATCAATTTTATTTTATTCAACAAATACAGCTCCGTTTTGTACAAATGTTGCCAACCTACTTAAAAGTAGTCTGCAAAATATCCTACATTATTCATGTCAATTCTAATCTTTAATCAATAATTGATTGATCTTAGAGCGATACATACGCACAATTAAGTTCCCCAATTATATATATTGGCTGGTACCACAAGCTCTGTTTTTGGCTATACTAGCAGTGTTATTTTAAGAAGAGTTTTAAGGCAATATAAATATTTCAAGCTATTTTAATGGAAAATATGCAAATAAATTTTGTGTGTTTATGTGTTTTCTGTAATTTGTATCTGAAGATTATTTTCTAAAGTATTTGGGAAAATTCTAATTGCGTTAAAACACATCTTGATACAACGCTCTTAGTATCGCCAAAAACAGAGCTCGTGGTACCAGCCATTTTTTTTGTCAATGGAACAATACAAAATGGGTTGCGGGTGATCAAGTGACTTCTACTCTAACAAATCCCTTTGGGTAGCAAATATCAAAGGATCTAAAGTTTTATAATTGAAACAAAACTATATTTTTATTAGTATTACAAATATTTTGACGTGCAAATAATGTTTTTCCAGGCAGACAGTTGAGAACACTGTACCAACCTACTATCTGCCATTTTATGTATTCAGGGTGAAATGTCAACCATGTCACGAAAAGAAAAGTAATCAAGAGTGAATAGTGTATTGAATATTAGGAAGAACTTGAATATAATTAGTGATAAATGCGTAGCGCAAGTTGAACTAATCAAAAACATTAATTCGGTAAGCAAATTACTATTAATTATTTGTATAGTTGTGACTAGTTACACCAACTAAGCTTGTGGTATATTTTATGCTAAATTTGTCTGTTGGATTATATTGATTTATAAACCAATTTATTATTGTTTCAGGATTAAATTGCGGATTTTTCATAATATTAAGTGGTGAGTAATATTATTTAGTCAAATTAGTATTTAAAGTGATAGTGCAAACTTCATTGAAAAACCAAGTGAGTGTTGTTATGATTTATAATGATGTATAGAAACAGAACGGACAAAAATCAGTTGTAGAACGATGTCTTGGTCCCAGTGGCCACAGACTACAGGAGCTGTTCCTGGATGGACAGGAACTAATATAGCTCCGACACCAGCAGCTGTAGCACCTTTACAAACACCTGGAACTCCATATACACCTGAGCAATGGGCAGCAATGCAGCAACAAAACTGGCAGCAGTGGGTACAGTGGCAACAGCAGTATCAACAGTGGCAGCAGCAGTATGGAGAACAGGTATTCATTTCACACATATTAAAATTACTGCTTATTTTGTGTACTGTTTTAACATTTAAATCAATTGAGTTTTATTTGAACTGCCTCAAGAGGGGTTTTTTTAGTACCTCATTTTTACTTCTGTCATCAAACTTCCGCCCGTTTTATATTATTATTCTTATGCAATTATATTCCCACAAGTGTGAATAATACGCTTTTGTGCCTCCTGTTGTGATTTTTAAAAACTTTTTGACTTAGTGTTTATTTATATTACCAATAGATGGCAACCTAACACATAGACAATATAAACAAGAAAGGCAACTTTCAATGTAAATGTGTATCACCGTATGATTCCATTAATAAGACAGAGAGAACAACATGTTTTGTCTCTTTTTGTTTATGTGAATGTTTGACAGATTAAATTCAGGGGATTCTTTTATCTTGTTTATAGTTATCAATGGTTGCGCGCATGCGCAATTGAAGAAAAAATTGGAAACAGATGCAATTTAACCTGAAATTAGGAAATGTGAAATAGTAAATAGATCACAAATATATTTGTAAAGATGGGAAATAATGTTCTAACTTGATGATTTGAAATGAGGTTGACTTCCTTACAATTTTAGTTATTAGTAAGTATGAAAATACAATTTCTGTGGACTTTATTATAAAATTTATTCGGCATTTTTAGTACAACGTTTATTCCATATTTGCTTTGCCGAGCAATACAAGTATATTATCCAAATATAAATATTACTTTACTGCCTTTGCAAATACAGGATTAAATCAAAAAGTGTTTGAAAGCAAACGGTTCAACCAGTTGAAAGATAAAACTGGTTTTAGAATAAATAACATTATATAAGCCCTACTAGTGTTTTTTAAAAATTTATATTGAATAGAACAGTTTTTATAAGCAATTTTCTACAAAAACATTTTCTTTGTTAATCGTCCTGTGGTCTGTACTTATGGGACACGCTACAGGTCGTAACTCGTGGCCGATTTTGCTAATTATTTTTTTTTACCGATTAGCCAACTATCAGAATAAAACCCTATTGATTTTTATTTGTGAAATAGTCTAACTTTTATGAACACTCGTGTTTTTTAGTCTGTACGTATGGGACACGCTACAGATCGCAATTCTTGACCGATTCTGGTGAATTTTGTTTTAATCAATTAATCAACAATCACAATAGAACCTTATTGACTTTAATCATGATTTGTTGAGTAGTTTATTTTTTATAAACAATTTATTGCAAAACTTTCTTTACATGTATTATAAAATACGAGATATTTAATATTTGTGACAATATGTGCTGCAATTGTACAGCGATAACTTGTTATACACTCGAAATATTTCTTGAAAATAAACGGATGTTTCATGGTAGAAGTAAGGTACTAAAAAAGCACCCTTTTGTTGCAGTTTTCGAAAGAGAAATACTTCCATTAATCCTAATACTTTATTTATCTGCTGGAAACCGATGAAAATTTTCTTGAAATATTTTCAATCATGCATTGCAGGATTGGAATACCTTTTCATATATTATCTTCTGTTATTGCAGCTCTAGCAACGCTGCCAACTTTAATTTCTATTACCATATCGATAATTCTTGAAGTGACAAATTTACATGCAATTTTATTAGTGAATTTAGTATATGCAAATGTTATTTAACAGAATACTCGCGGAATCTATTTTGTCATAGATTTTTTTGATTATTTATGGGCTATTTTGCCAATTGAGGATGTTTTGTTATTTATTATCTCTAATACATGTTCTGACTCAAAATAAAATGGTAGCAGTGATCTTAATTTATTTAAAATTGAATGAATTTATTAATATAATATTTAAAAATTCAATACGAAAGCTTTGCAGCACCGCCTGCATTAATTTCTACTGCCAATTTAATGCCTAACAAATTTTATTGTATTTCTACTCTGAAATATACAGGAGGACCAATTTCTGCACTTTTATTCCCATTAATTACTTATTGAATGGTTTTTCAGATTTAAATTCTGTATATTCTATTTATTTTTGATCTTGATAAGAAAAACAATGAAGACTCCAATTTATTCTGAATATTCTAGCTTTTTAAATGCGTCTCACCAATTATGAATAGAAAAGAAAATGATTTGTGCTACAATTTTTTCTTCTTAATCAAAAACAGCGAGGTTTTGTCAAGTGATATTACTGTAGGATGATTTATAGTGAAGTTTCAAATTGATTTGACGTGTTCTTAACTTTTGGCTACTGTCTGAATCAATACAAAAAAGTTTTGTGTTTTTGTGTATTAATAAAACAATTTTGGATGATTGACGCTCATTTCCCAATCGCTGGATCTGCAGAAGAAATTCAGTTCTTCGATTTGAGTACTCTGGAAGTATTTAAGCATCTTTTTGGAAGAGATGTTCAAGGAAATGCAGGATCTCAATCTCCAGAAAGTGAATTTCTTGTTGGGATTGAAGCACCAATAAATCCAGATCTGCAGAATAGAAAATTGCTGTCAAAGAACGAGAATTCTGTGTGAAGCATACCTAGGAGGACGCAGGCTGTTGCTGCTGTTATACTACCTCAAATAATTTTTATATTGTTATTGCTACTCTTTCAGATTAAATGTTGAACCAAAATCAGACTACTTCATTCATTCCTCTACAAATTTGTTGCAAGGCAACAAAATGTTTTTTATTTTGTAGGTTATTTGTAATCGTGAACACAAATTAAACAACTCATGCTAAATTTTAACATCACAATTACATTTTCTTCGAAAATTACTACATTTTCCATTCTTTTCATTGTATATTACGTTAATATTCCTCAAAATAGTTGTCCAACAGTTGAAATTAAGATTGTTTACGAATTGAACAAACCCTGAAAAATAAATTAAATGTCATCAAGCCACGTTCACATTATTATTACATTATCTACCTTTTGCATTGTTTATTGCGCTATTTTTCCTTAAAATAGCTGTCCAACAATTGAAATTGTCCACGAAATCTGAAAATAAATCAAATGTCATCGAACTACGCTCACGTATTTACTTACGTTATTTACATAACTACAAATATACACTTGTAAAATGAACAAATTTAATAAAAACGCAGCTTTAGAGCATTTAAAAATAGTAACATGTTCAATTTTATATTAAGATACGTTATTATTATTATTAATTATTTAATATTTGGTAATAAGGGTCAAAATAGCAACAAATTAGTCATTGAATATACCCCGAGTAGACTGGACAATTACAGTTGATAATTGGGTCAAGATTGTAGTGCCCGGGGCGGCCAAACTTATAACTAAGTTTTAGTTCGTTTTTTTAAACATGAATGTCCAGTCCCTACTGTCATATTTATCAATGAGCTCAGTGGGTAATGCAGTTTTTAATAACAGCAATTTAACCAATATTAATCATTTCAAGTTTAATTATATCAATATGTAATTATTTTATGTATGTTTGTGTGTGTATAAATTAAAGTATGTTAATTTTTTACAGTAGGTACGCAAAATAAGCAGGATGTTGAAGTAATAAGGTCAAATACTTACCAATAAATTGTTTTAGTACCAAAAGTCGTTGGCATTGGCGGGACAAACGCCAGCAGCATTGCCGCTTATGCCAGTACAGCCACCTTTACCTGTAACTGAAAATAAATCTGTTCCTCCATTACCTATGGATGTTAGGCCTCCGTTACCACCAGAAGAGCCTCCTAAAATCGCACCGACTGCAATGCCACTAATGAATTTTAATACGAGTGTTCCTCCACCGAATGTTACATCTTTACCGCCGAATCAACTACCACCACCACAACAACAACAACAACAATCTCCACAGAAACAACCTTTACTACAAATTGGACAGCAGCAACAAAATTATACTCAGAATCGTTTTAATAATACTAGTAATCCACCGCCGTCGTTATTAAGTTTGCCCATTTCTAAACCTACATTTATTAATCAACAACCGAATCGCAACCAGAGTTTTACAAATAAAAGGTCAGGGGATTTTCATGATACTGATGATGCTAAAAAGAATTGTTGGGAGGGAAGTATTCAACAAGATAAACAATGGAATCAACCCAAAAATCAACAATGGGCTGCTAGTAAGCCGGCAGCACAACGCCCAAATGTTGAAGAGTTGTCTGAGGCTGAAAAAAATTTTGATAAACAGTTTGAGCAATGGGAAGCTCAGTTTAATAAATGGAAGGAGCAAAATGCCGGGCATCCTGATAAACAACAATATAAAGAGTATGAAGCAAAGTGGGAAAGTTGGCGGACTCAATTGTTGGACCGCAGGGAGCAAATGCGAAAAAAAAGATTAGGATTACTTGGATCTCCAGTACAGACTACTCCTAGTACTAAAACAAATATTGCTGCTCCTCCATTTGGAACTATGCCTCCTCCAAATGTGGCTCCAACAGTAAAACAACCAGAAACTGAAATTAAAAAAGAAGTTCCCAAATTAACTATAAATAAAAGTAAAGAAGAAGTACCGGAAAAGAAAATTGAGAAAAAAGAAGTAATTGATAAAAATATTTCTGCCTTATTATCTCAACCGCCGAAAGAACAACGTGCAAACATTCGACAAAGGCGTGCCTCCGTTAAATCCGAACCGGAAAATATTACCGATACTAGTTTTTTGAAAGCTAATGTTGAAACAGAAGGCGGAATACCAGGTTTGGATTTAGTTACAGACGATACTAAATTACCTGATAATAAAGAAGAAAAAAAACAAGACGCTCCTGATTATGAAGCTATTTCAAAAGGAATTAATAGTATTTTAGGGGATAAAAATTTATTGAGCATGTTGTCAATGGTTGCACAAAATAAAAAAATTGAACCTCCAGTCGAAGCACAAACTCCTAGCCTCCAAACAAATGATTCATTTGGTAATCAAGTGCCTG